>OZ022266.1:78804066-79313503 GCA_963978885.1 Nemotelus pantherinus
AGTAGGTGAAGGGGCTCTCAATTTAAGGAAACCATCCAAAAGGTACCACGGAAATTATTTTTCCTTAGCCACTATAATCAGGAAACAATCTGGTTTCATTAATAAGCTGCACAACCCTCTTCTAATCGGCTAAGGATACATCAGCGAAATCTGAGAGTATTATGACCCCGAGTGAGGTCATTCTATTCTTTGCAAAGGCCGGGCACTAGCACCTAAAGGCTAGTACTGAGTTGATCGTGAAGCTAAATTTTGACACGTCTCCATTATCTGGTTATTCTTTCCAGCAAAAATTTTGACAATGGAAAAAAGAGGAGATACTGCTTATTTCTGACGGGTAAAATGTTAAGAATTTCAATCAGAATCGATTTTATTACTGAAAAGACTGCACAATTCAATTTTCAAAGTCAAACACCAAATGTCATTTTTAGCTCAAAAAAATGAACTGCACACACTAAATTGGCGTAACATAATTGTAGACATAAGTAAATGCCAATTTCGAAAGCAACTTTTCACGCTGAATGAGCACAATTTTTGCTTATTTTCAAGCTAAATTTTCGCCGAAACAAATTTCACGTGAAATTTTCATACAATCGAAGAGAGTCCTAAGCTTAAAGTGAAAAACGGCTCCTCTCCATTCTCCACAACCAAAAACTCATACGTTGTGTATGCCGTCCTATGCGTGCCGTCCTATGCCCAACACGGCGAAAGGCACTGGAGGTTAATTTTAACAGATGCCTGGTGTGACACATATCCATGGAAGATCAGAATTGACATACGATCTCAGAGGATGATTCTTCAATTCAGGACTTCCTAGGGTCCACGGGATATTTTGGTCTGATGGTTAGCTTGACCGATGACATAGGTGTTTCTATAGAGAAAGGGCATGAGACCGCCGACAGCAAGGTGTCAAGTCGTGCCATTTTGTCGACCACGTAGTCTACCTTTTTGCCCAGGTACCCAAATCATTTCTCTGACAAAAACCTCGACGTCTCGAGATGCATGGCATTTATTCCTACAAGGACCAGCAATGAAATTGATAGCGATTTCGATGTCTGTAAAAATACCAATATAGACTCCGAAAATTTGATTTCTTATAAACCAGGCGATTGCCTGTTTTTTTTCGATTGCCCACCACTTACACCTGAGAGACGCTGCAAGAGTTCAGATAGAATTCTAGCATGGCTAAACTTTGTTCTAATCCAAGCAGCAGCATTGGCTTCCTGTCGAGTAGGTAAATTGTTGCGTAACTAAACGAAGCACCACGGGGGCGTTGGATTTCTTTGGCTTTTCGTGGTTTACCCACTGATGTAGCCGCAGAATTGAAAGCGTTGACAAGTGCATAAACCACTAGATTCATATCCTGGTGACAATCCATACAAATTGGAGAAAACTCTAGAGATGATCGGACCAGCGATTGCAGTCCGATTTTTCCCTATTAATGAAGGTTATCTGCTCTGTTAACTAGCGGACGCACTTATTAAAGGATATTTGCCTGTGATCAGAGCACAAATGCTCCTGGATGACCCTCCATCCATCCGGAAGATAAGTTTATCGCCCACTGACTAAGGTAATATCGAGAACCTACCTCCGATTAGAAGTCGGTTCATTGCCAATGGACAGGTCATGGGTCAAGATGAACTCGAAAACTGCCTCACCATGACTATTATTGTCGGCCATTATATATACGTCATTAAATATACGAAGAACTAAAATTATGAAGGACAGGGAAGCTGGAAATATTTGGCATTTTAGGAAAGTTGCGAAATCAGTTGGGTCGTTACCTTAGTGAAACTCCAAGGCTATCTGCCCGAAAAAACTTACCGCCTTCTCTGGGGTACCGCAAGGCAGCAACTTAGGGCTGCTTCTGTTGAATATTTTTGATTCGGATCACTCAGAGATATATTTGACATTCCGCACCTTTTTTATGTGGAAGATTTGAAAATTTACTATACTATTCGATCGAAATTTGATTCAAATTTCCTTCAATCAAAATTCTTATTGCTTGCGCAATGGATTGACTGTAAAACACTTTTTCTTAAGGTTGACAAATATCACACCATAAGCTTTCCCAGTGAAATATCTAGTTTAAATTTTCTTGATCGTCTGATTAATCAGATACTAAAAAAATGTAGATAGTGTTGTAGAAAACAACAAAATTCCTGCAAAAGCCAGCAAGCAGCTAAGATTTATTAAGATACGTACATACAAAAGAATTCAAGAGTCTATTGGTTATAAAAATCAGTACATAACTTTAGTTCGGCTATTACTCAAATATGGTTGGAATCGTACTTTCCATATGCAGAGCATTCGACAGAAATTTATCCAAAAGCAGTTTGTCCTATTTGTCTTGTAAGATCTATATAAGGAGCAGGATTTTGAAAATCTACCATCTTGGTAAAGATTATGTTCGAGGATTTCACAATTACCAATAAGGGTCGAGTCAAGACACAATAGCAGTCTCAGACACAATAGCAATTCCATATTCTCTTTGTTTCAAGAGTGAACTCGTAGAAACTCGTAGGTAGGCCCAATGCTGACCCCATCAACACAGCTTGATCCAGCGTCTGATTCCGCCTCAGATGTAATTCTTAAAGAAATGATGGACCTCTAGCTGGAATGTTCTCTTCATACAGGCTCCTGCTTTGGGTTGTGCACATCGGTCGCATAATCTATTGATCCACACGTTTTATCCCTTTCATTCTCATACAAACGTAGGGTTAATCTCTTAGTTCCGTACTTGATGATATCCTTTCGGGATTATTACTGCCTTCTCACTTATTATACAGAAAGCCTCTTATCACTCAATGTGCTAGCTAACTTTCGCAACCCCTTAATCTTCCATGGGAAGATCAGTGTTTAAGAGCCTGGCAATCCTCAGAATTTTCTTTGAATAAAAGCTGGTAATAAATCATTTGTATCTAGACCGACCAGAAATCTCGTCCTTCGACACCACGTTTAATTTGGCGCCAGACCGAAGTTCCCCTAGTTCGGATATCGCGTGCTTATAGAAGTCAGCTGCACGTTGGTCACCATACGCGATCGCCCTAATCTTTTTAAACCAACCTGCCTCATTCACTGTGGACGGAGGACAGGAGCTGAATTTCTGCAGCTTGACCCTTAAAAAAACCTACTTTATCTTGAACTAGATTGAATAGTAATTTACTAAAAATGATCCAAAAATAATAAAAAAATAAGACGATTAACAACAAAGCAGTCAGCTTTCTAATTGGGTGTGAAAAATATAAAACTGCCACCTACCATTTGATATTCAAAGATATATACATTTAATGGTAATATTGTTTCCTGAAGTGGAAATTTCACGAACGAATAAGCTAATGATTGCTTTTTAATCCAATTGAGTATCAAATATCAAACCACCATATAACGGTTTTGTTTCATTCAAAGCAGGTTTTGTCTCTTTTGAAAAATATGAATTGCAAAGACAAAACAGATAAATGCAAGCAAATGTCACAGCACGGCTCTATGCAGCTTGGCATTATGTTCCATCGATTCCTTTTGATGTAGCAGACAATGACTGTAGAAGCTCAACGTATTCGCTCTTCCGATGAGCAGTCAAGTTTATTGATTGTATGGTGGTGTGGATCTAGCGTATAGTTCGCGGCAAATGTATCCATTTCCCCGACTTATTTGACTTGTGTCTTATGCATGTATGTAAGAATGATAGGTTTAAATGTTGATATCATGACAATACTACATAATCGCAACAAACAACTATATGCTAAAATTACATGGGGGTGACCTGCGAAGCACCAGAACTAAATATAATTCGTGATAATTCAATAATAACTGCATTCTAGTAGGCTCCAGTGTATTGCGAATGCATGCATTTATGCACATGCGGAATGATTTGCATGTACACTATAGACTGGTAATTGATACGTCAAGAAAAACCACTTTTTTTTTATGAAAGACGACACGAAAGTTTTCTCAAAATGTCACTTAAGCATTCTGTGCTTAAGTATTCGTTTATGATTTTGAATAATAAACAAGTCTATAACATGAATAAAAATCTAGCCGATGTACGTAGCATGTAATGTTTTGGTTTCTTCTCAGCTTACTCATATGCTATGTCATGGAAAACCTTTTGAATGATTAATAATAATAATATTATGACTTTGACATGAAGTCATATGGCCTTTTGAATAAGTGAAGCTTTTATTCATCATCCTCATGATAATGAACACATTTTTGCATGGTGGCGCGAGCATTCTTCGGCTTATGCAAGTGAAGATATTGCATTGCAGCACATTTGTACTTGAGAGCGGGTGCATTATAATATGACGATACTTCCGCATTAACACCCTTTGCGACTAGTGATTGCCAATGCCGGTGGCTGTGTTGGCTTCGGTTAATGAAAATATTTCTTTTGCATTGAGGAAGAGGTTTTGTGATATTTACTACCAAGCTAGGTAAGTAGATCAGTTCCTTGTATGGTTAGTGTTCAGTTAAGAGATATATCTATTATTCTGATAGGCAAACCAATGCGGAAAACGTGTTAATGTCTTATTAGTTCTCTTGAGAGTTAATTCATGGCTCCACATTATTTTTTTGCGTGTTTTAACGAAAATTGAAATACTGAAAATGCTGGTCCTAGTTCTAGTAACTATTTGTACAAAATAACGCGGTTTTATTGCCAATACTGTAATAGCAAGGCTCATATTAAAAACTCATTAATGTTTTTACAGTGTTCAATACTGTCCATTTCAAATATGATGAAAAATAAATTGGTTTTCCAAACATTGTGTCAGATCATAAGATCATAACACCTCATATAAGACTGTGTTTCAAAACATCATTAATTCCTCGCCAAAAATTGAAACAATAAGAAAAATCCAAACTTGAATCGCTTAAGCTTTTGATTATTTCAAATACATTAGTGGCACAGCCCGAAGACAGTTCCGGATATCCAACTATTTACATGTATCCATACTTTGATTCCACAAGCTCCACATCCTCCGAAATTTCCATCTACAGCAATACTATATAATTATTTTCCATTCATCACTAATTCGATCACCTTACCTTATGAATTTCACATTTCCGAATGTAATTACAAAATCATTAAGAGCTACTTCAACATCAAGTCAGCTGGCGACCGATATACCAGCAGTAGTTTGAAGTAAAAAAAAACTAAAACAAAAAATCGACAACAAATGAGAAGACCGCAATGATTTACTAATATTTTTCAGTTTTTCACCTTAATATACATACAATAGGTTTTAAGCTGAGGTGGAACAAATCGATAATTTTGCATTGAATTTTCGTTTGAAAATTCAGTATGCCTATTACGGCCCTAGTATACTACAAAATACACACATTCGAGTACAGTATCTGACTTGCGTGATAGTACGCTTGCAAATCGTACATCTACCACATTGAGTGTAATGAAGCAATTAAACCGATTTAGAATGATTTCGGCATGTTGTTTCTGTTAGAAATTTGTTGTAACAGTACGTGTTTGTTTGGCAGGTACTAACTGCAGCGTAAATTTTATATTGGGATCATTAATTCGCACTCATCGCTATTCGAGACGAGAAATACAGTGAAATGGAATTAGATACGCTTAAAAATCAATGCGAAAACGAACTGAACTGACAATGATAATTATGTTGAAATGTTGATTTCGAATGATTGGAACTGTTTCAGATGATTTATTTAACGGATTGATTTGTTTTGTGAATTTTCGATTCAGAGTTGCATTTATCATTGCACGAGCAGGTCCTTAGAAACTTACCTGTTGCGCATTTAATTTGATTGAATGCGAAATAAATTGTGTGAAGAAAGTCTGGTGTAAATTTAAGAAATAATCATTAAATTGAATTAATAGAACTATAGGTCGTCTGATGCGGAAGGTAAACTGGATGACGAGATTGGCTTAACGAGCTATTATATGCGGACTGTGCGAACTACCCTAATATGTACCGTGTATGGGCCTTACTTAACTCTATGCAAATGCTGTGGATCTGCAGAGAAAATGCTCCGCAGAATCAGCCTCTTCTAGGCAGGATGGACAAAGGTAATTCTGTGCTCTGCCTAATCGGAAGGTGTTTTGTCCTAGGTGGTTATGTCCAGTCAGTGTGTCTGCTATGGCTCTACAAAGTCTCCTGCTCTTGTTAAGGAGGAATTTTGCAGGTGCATGGCTGGGTTTTAAAAGTAAGACCTTTGTGTACCTGGCCGGATCGGAAGGCATATATCCCTCTTTATGGGCATCTATTACCCACTTCCGAAAAATGGCACCAGTAGAAGAGATAGGTACACCTTCACAATAGTCCACCACACCACGGATGCGTACCTGATCATTGACCTTAGGATAATTACCTGAATCCATATAACTATTTACATGAGGCTTCAGATACCATGCGGCGGAAAAAGCTCTCTTGCACTGCCCGAAAGCATTTAAAGTTCGACTTAATTTCATTTCTATAAGTTTATCCAAAAAACAGAAGTTGTTTATCCAAAATTACTTTGAATAATATGTTTTCATCTGAAAGTTCAAGAGCTGCATCCTTCATTTTACGAAAGTTGAAGAGCTACATCCTTCAGTTTAGCCTGTCCAGTTTTCTTTTTAAACAAAAAAAGTTTAGTTTTAATAGAATTCGATGTTAGGCCATAACTATCCAATGTGCGTTGGTGTGTGTGGTTACGTCATTAGTCACTATTGTTGCATATTGTTCAGCAGCATACTCCGCTGGAGCAACGATAGGGCACCCCTTTGAAGACATCCATTCATCGCGGTTGGTTCCTGCTTTTGACAGCAACAATCGATGTGTCAGCATACCGTGCATCGATTTAACTAGGACATCGTCCACGCCATCATCATTCAAGTGACTAGATTGCCACAACTGCCCTAATGAGTATGTGCATCTTTCCAGGCATTTCAGCATAAGCGGAGTTAGGCCGATCAGCTAGTATGATCGGCTTAAAGTTCGTTGGATATGATTAGTCAACTCTGCTCGGTTACTGAAGACAAGCTTGACATGTCGCTAAAGTGACAGAACACTTCCGAGGGGTAGGGATGACCAGAGCCATCATTTGACTCTGCCTTCAGGTTATCAATTCCCTCTTTAGCACTGCCAGATGCATGCCACCCAGGCCCAAAGAGTTCAGGTTTTAAAAGCCAACGATTGCATCTCTGACTTTTTCGCTGGTAGCCACATATGTAGCTTTGTATGAGCACTTCTTACTGCTTCAAAATGCAAGAGGTTTGATCACAGGCACAGAAAGCGTCTGCGTTTAAAGTAAAGTCTGTAGAGACTTCTTTTTGGACTTGGTAAAATTATTAGAGGGTTAGATAGTTCAGGGGTGGAGGGTTAGATAGTTCAGCTTTTCTGATTGGTTCTTCTCCACAACCTTACATAGCCTACTCGTCTCATGTGCACTTTTCAGTCTCCCAGAGAAAAATATGATTGATTCTTTTTTGCAGGTCCTCTTAAAAATTTTATAGGCTCTGTAGATTCTCCTTGCTACTCTTACAAGCTCGATTGAGGAGTTTTCTGGCATTTCCCCGGAACTTTTGCAGCTCACAGTTCCACCAAAGAACCGTCTTGCTGCATCTACTCTTGCTGATTAAGCAGCTACCTATTATGTCTCTATGCATAGTGCCTCAGCGGACTTATATAATCTTCAACGAATTTGTCCTACCACTAAGACACGCTCTGCCTGCGAGAAGTTGATTGAGTTGTGGGAGTTAGCATAGCAGCCCACCACAAATTCCACCACATGTTTCTTTTCCAATCTTTCCGATTTAGTATACTGTTCCTGTGCTGGCGGTAGGAGAAAGATTTCAAAGAGCATGTAAGCTAAGGCAAGAATAGTGCGTTTTTGTCTGCCATTTTCCCGATACGGCATGGCGACCGCTAATGGGGTCTAGCTTGAAAACAGTCTAACCAGAGTGGCATGAAAGCAGATTGAAAACAAGAATGCTTTGTTGATCTTTCTTCATAAAATATATTTGCCTCTTTGATTGAGTTGAGTCCGTAGACTGTGTTGCCTCGAACCCATGGCTCCTGTACAAGTGCAATACAGGGGGGAGCTTGCAGTTTTGCAAATTTTTCCCTGGAATGAAAAGATTAAACTAAATATTAGCATATGCCAATTTAAACCTGCTTAAGGATAGAGTTTCGATCAACTCTTCTGAAAATGGATTAAGTTAACTATTAATAAACTCCCTTCTTAGGCAACACTCGTCAAACCTGAATCTCCCTCTTACAGAGCACCTTCTGGTATCTGTTTTCATTCACTCTGTTGCATCTTAGACTTCATTTATTGTAAGTATAATTCCAAAAAGACGTTTTTCAAAATATAATAATAGGTTAGTAATCACTATTGTTTCTAAAGCACCGTGTAAAATTCTCTTAATCCATCGTTTTAGTATTTCTAATATTCGATCAGTTTCGCCACATGCATAACAAACTATGATTTTTAACCACCAATCAAATCAATTGGTTTTTTTAGGTGGATTTTGTAAGATTTAATTTGTTTACACGAAAGTGTGGCATTTTTCACATACATATATATGTATGTAAGTATTTGTTATAATCGTAATGATTTCGGAAATTATCTGAAAAGAAATGATTAGACACAAAAAAATACGCACACTCCATTATCTATTATGAAAAATCTTTGTGCCCATTTACAAATAAATGGAGATGACCGCAGCCAACTATGCAAATATTAAAAAAAATAATTAACATCTGATTGTTTCGAAAAGCAAAATAAATAGAAAACGATTCATCTGATTTGATCTCGATTCCCCATTTTCGAAATCCTATGAATTTTGTTAGAGATAACTTATTGGATTTTTTTTTGAAGCCAAACGAACTATAAATCGTAAAAAATCATCATAGAAACAATACGAAGTGATAAAATATGGAACATGAATAAGAAATTCAGGAATATGGAACATGAATAAGGAATTATATAATTTTTTTCGTCCGTGTATACTTTTTATTGTTGTTGTTTTAGTAAAAATTCTTCAAATGTCTCAGGAGAAATTGATTTTAATTTGACAGCTCTTTAGGTGGCTTTGAAATTTTATCTATTCTGTTTATATCTGTTGGGTTGTTCTCAAGAATTGAAGAGATAAATTTATATGTAAATATTGATTATCTTCTAGCTTAATTTTGGTGTCTGCATTTGGGCATCTTCCACGATTTCGAAATGACAAACGGACATCAGAGA
The DNA here is from genome assembly GCA_963978885.1 of Nemotelus pantherinus. Lineage (NCBI taxonomy): Eukaryota > Metazoa > Arthropoda > Insecta > Diptera > Stratiomyidae > Nemotelus > Nemotelus pantherinus. The sequence goes on from OZ022266.1 coordinate 78,813,268, forward strand.
TTTTTACAATACATAATTTGCCCCTGATTTTTTTTTTATTGAATCAATTGGAGCCAAACAAAACTAATGAAATAGTAATTAGTAAGCCTTGAACAGCGGTCAAGATGAAATCATAGTTTATATGTCTCGGTTTTGTAGAGTTTTTTTATCCGCCAGCTTCAAAGTAAAATTGAGGTGATGTAATTACAGTCAAGTCGTATACAGGTAACCGTTCCTTTCAATGTCCTAATGAGCAAGCAAACAAGAATAGTAGTGAAATCCAGCACACTTCTTCATACATTGTTGCGGGAATAAATTTTGTTTTCACTCAGATTTCCCATCATCGTACTGCAAGCATACTGAGAGAAAGTCGCATATACTTTGTAAGCATTTGCAATGCAGAAATAGTGACTTAAATATGTTAGTCGTACATTTAATATTCTATCATAAAATTAATATTGTTCCTCTGGTTGATATACATATTTATCTATTTAGTTGGTTCAGTGTCTTGCAATTTGGTAGTTTGCCTGTAGAAATTGCCCAACTACAAACTGGATAGATGAAAAATAATATACAGGAACAAATATATATACCATTTTCGAGTCAAATTTATATATTTTTGGCAAAAATTCATAATATTCTCCAGTCTAATTCATATTGTTTTGATACCAATTCATAAGTTTTCGAGTGACATTTCTAATTTTTTCGAGTCAGATACATAACTTTTTCAAATCAACTTCATAGTTTTTTTTAGTCAAATTTATAATTTTTTGAATCAAATGCATAATTTCGCCAAGCCAAATTCGTCGTTTTCTCGAGGCGAATTCATAATTTTTGCACGTCAAGATCATAATTTATGAATTTATGAACTACCTTCAAAATATTCAACACGACTCAAAAAAAATGAATTGAAAAAATTAATCACAAATGATAATAAAACTAAAAAACTAAAAAAACTAAGGAAATGGTGTCGAAAATTTTCGATTTTGAATTGCGTAACTAGAAATTAGACTTGAAAATATGTTGAGTTAGTATCAAAAACCAATAAATTTGACTCGAAAATGGTCAATATAAGTAACATAAAGTTAAAGTTAAGCACCATTTTCAACAATAACGAAAAATCAATTAAATTAGGAGTAAATATTTTATTTAGAACTCAATTTTCTAGGTCCAAGTTTGAGGCTGCCTAGAGCGTGTTTAAGGCCAATGACAAACACAGCGGTTCTTGCGAGGCGTTTCCCGAGAGGAAAACCGAGTCGGTATAGTCGTGCATTACTTTAGCATTGTGATGACACACACCGCGGTGCGAACCGCCTCTCGGTTTCGGGTCGGTAGATGAGAGAAACCGAGTCGGTAGATGAGAGAAATGACCCACCGACTCGGTTTTCGAGTGTTTTTCGATATGTTTATTGCTGCGTAGTCCGATCGAGCTGAAATTTTCTGGATGCATTGATGAATGCATGGGATAGGGGAAGGAAAATCTGATAAGAAAACAGATTTTTGAAGAATGGTTAGGATACAGTATTGGAAAATGAAACATTTTTGGGATTTGGTTTCTAAAAGTAGGCAATTACAGATTTTCAAAGAAAATTAGTATTAGAATTACTTTGCCCAAAATACATATGCATATATATACTTACATATATATGTATATACATATATATACATATGTATGTATACGCGACTCCTTTTTTCACAAGCATCTATATGATACTCCGACGTAATTTGTAACTGAACCGACTCGATAAACGCTTCTGAAAACCGCTGTGTGTGTCAGTGTCAGCCGACGCGCCAAACCGAAGCGTTAAGCGCTTCGGTGAAACCGAACTGTCTGCCATTGGCCTAAGTGGCAAAATAGGGAAATAGAGCTAGGCATCTGCACGAGTGAAAGGGACGTAAAAAAAACTCTAGCACACTTGAACCGCTAGAAATACTAATGTTCGATGAACAATAGGAGAATCGTGCAGATTTTGAGTACATATTCTACCACACGTGGTTCGAGGGCAAAACCACTTTGATCTTAACCATGCATTTAAACTCATGGTGTGGAAAAGATTTCAGGGCTTGCATGAATTTGTAGATTTAAGAAAGTCAAACACTACAAAACTTTGAAAGCAGCATAATATAACATAAACAAAGAAAATGCTCAGTGCTTGCAACACTTTACCAGCACTGCAACTTAAAGTCTCCCACAACTGCCTCACGCCAAAATCAAATTACTCTATCAATCTCTATCTAATCCTATGATTTCGTTGAAAGTTATAGGGTTAGAAAGATGTGTTGGATCAAAAAATGAAAAATATTTGAGACCGAAAAATTTCTAAAAGTTAGAAAATTTAAACATTGGTAACTTATTTTCATTGTAAATGTTCGCGATATAAATACCTAATGTAAATATTGATTGATACAAAAATAGCGAAAATCCTTCGCGCTGGCAACCCTTCGCTAGCATCAAAACCAAAAATATATCACACCTGCCTTAAATTAAAGTCAACCTACCCTGCGAATTTCGTTTCGATCCGATGACTGCATTAGAAGTTATATGGGTACAAAGAAATAAGTTTTCAAATTTTCGAAAACTTAATATTTGTTGTTTATTGTCACTACAAGATCATTATCATTTGGAAATTTTACGATAAAATCGCGTAATTAAGATACTGCAAATAAATACAAAACCAACAATAGCTGACAACCTTATTATGGTTTTTTAATCAGATTCCTTCCGAATAATGCCTATAATAAGTTCCATTTATCATATGAAATTCGTTTTGATTTCATGACTGCACTGGAAACTATAGGACAAAAAGCCTTCTTGAGCGAATCTTTAAAACTCAAGAAACCAAAATTACCGTAGCTGGTAGCACCAACCGAATTTTTCAACAGGGCTTAGAGTAAGCTTCAGCTAATGTGTGAATTTCATGAAAATCAGGTAAATGAACCAGAATTCATGGGGCAAAAAGCAAAAGGGTTAAAAATTATAATTTTTTGGTGAAACCTGGCACTATTCTGCATATACACCATTGTATACTGAAAATTTCAGTTCAATCGGATGGCACGTTTCTGAGACTTTTTCACTGAAATTTTTTGATGATATATATATATATATATATATATATATATATATATATATATATATATATATATATATATATATATATATATATATATATATATTTAGTTGCATTTGGCAGGGGTTTGAAGATAGTACACCATATTTGTAAACAACAGGCCGTTGATCTTTGCTCTTCAGTCCAGAGCAGGTCAGGGCAGCATAGATTGGTTCGTCGAAAAAGATACGGAATAAGATCATTTTAGTCGCTTAGGGTGCTATAACTCAAACAATTCTAACCATCAATCACAGGCTTGAAAATCAGTTATTTACAGGTTTATGTTATTAAGACATGGTAATGACAGGTTTCCAGGTCATTTTTGTAGTCTGCAAGTGGATGCCTTCCCATGTGGCTCATAAGTAGGGATTCCAATCCCGAACCATATTTTCAATCCCGGGATTACGGGATTAAAAAATCTCAAATCCCGGGATCCCGGGATTCCGGGATTTGAAATTCATAATACAACACAACAAAATAAGTCAAGTTTCTAGTAAACAGATTATATTATTTGCCATCATTTCAAAACTACAACAATAAGTAAGCTCAAAACTGTATAAAAAATTGCATTATTACTTTTTTATATTATTGATGCAAATAAATAATTAAATAATAATTTCAATTATCCGAAACGTTGACAGTATGAAGACAGATATTAAAAATTACATTTATTACAAATTACAACAAAAAATCACGACCAAAAACCACAACAACAAAACACAACTCTTAGAATTGAGATGCATAATAAAGTAACATATAAAAAATTCGGCCAAGGTTAATTGGGTTTTTCGGAATTAACATTGAAGCAATAGCAAAGCATCTAAAGTATCGTCTCCAAGCCTGCTTCTAAATTTATTCCCGATGTTGGAAACCGCGGAAACGGTCGAGAAATATTGATACGCCTGCTCCAAACTATGCAAGTGCCACCACTTTCGAAAAGATTCATTTCTTTTGCAATGGTTTTAATTAGATTAGTTTCTTGCGGCATTTCATGATTGATTATTTTCATACTTTTGCAGCTCTTCTTGTAGCGTTAATTGACGACTACCTTGTTCTGATTCAATATGGGTATCTACTGGGTTCTCTTCATTTCTTTGGCTACCAAGCATAGGGTACAGCATCTAGATCATTGAAGTATTTTTTTTTAATATTTGCGTTGCTTGGTTTCAAAAATAGAGATTTTATTTCACTTGGTAAATTTTCGCTGGTACAATGTGGATTCTGGAGATAGCTTAGCATACCAGATAGCTCGGTACACTGACGCTCTTTTATTCGGTCCAATATTGCAATTTTCATATCATCCACAAGAATGAACCGTTTTTCTCGTAACAGCCTAAATACAAATCTTGATGAAGTATTAGCAGTGCATAAATTTGCAAGTCTGCGACTAAAGGCCGTCACAGCCAATTTTACAGGGAGTAAAACTTCAATAATTTTCTGAATCAAATCAAACTCTGTTGCTTCTAATTGCTCTGAATATTGCAGGCCTATTAATGTATACTATTTTTCAAAATTTCATCTTGTTTTACAATCCATTTAAAGGAGACAGTTAAATGCCTTGCTCGGATCCGACATAGTTTTAAAGATCGTTATTATTTTTCGTTGGAGCTTTTTTAAAATATAAAACTACCTAACGAACTTTCTTTATGCATGCGCTGATGTCCTTCGTCTGATCTAGCGTATCTTGCAGGTTTCGCCGACCGGTTTCAACGTAGTAAGCTGATTCAGGAGCGTTCAAATCTTCGTGGTCGTCGTTCAGACTATCGGGAAATCACTTTAATCTGGAATGGACCTCATATTATAGCGAACATCGCAAACTGCCAAGTGGATGCTATGCGCCAAACAAATATGTTGCTCTGTACCGACTAGTCTGCCTACTTTTCGCATTTCGTTTGACCCATCAGTTACGATGGTAACAATGTCTTTTCCTAGAGAAACATTAAACTCATATCTAGGTAGTTTCCAGCTGTTATTGATATACTTACTCCCACCAAGCTCCAGTAAGAACTTATTAAGTAGATGTTTATATTTATATAGCGCCTATTTGCAGTCAAGGTCCATTCATCAAACATCAAACTGAACCATTCACCTGAGATACTAGCCTGTTATATCTTATTTTTTATTATTTTCTTTATCCTGCTTGCATAGCCAACAACCTTTTTTTGATTGTTGTTAAGGATTTTGGTAAATCTGTGTATGCATTCGCTAGTATTAATTTCCTCAAATCATTCGATGTAACGAATGCACTAAATGTGAAACAGTGCATACTTATTTATTTACAAACCCCTTTGTATTCTCTTGTTAACTGTTACATCGGTTTATTTTGCTCTATTCTTTACGCATTTTGATGTGAGCTAATTGTTTTCTCATAAATATGGATTCTATTTGCACTTTTCGGGTCTTGCTGTAACTTGATTGCCGATAATGCTTGACTCCCGGCCCCGAAATCCCAGCCAATTTCTGATCCCGAAAATCCCGGGATTAGAAATCATCAATCCCGGGATTTTCGGGACCAGAAATTGGCCGGGATTCGCTACTCATAAGCCGCAACAGTATAACGGCTTCATTGAATTATTGGATTAGCCTCGGAATGTAGTCAAGCTGTCTGGCCGCTGCAATATAAGATGGCACCACTGGTATATCTGAATGGACACGTTGACTACGACTAGATGTTTAAATTACTCATCAAACAAATAAGCTGTTGTAGCAAATACAAAAAAAAGCCTTGAATAAATCAACTTTGACAAACGATCGAAAAAATCATTTTCTTTAATTTCAAAATAGTGAATAGTATTTTATCAAAATATACGGCAGAGCCAAATTTCAAATCAAGATGAATACGTGAAAGATTTGCCCCTAAACTGAAGCAGTTTAGCTGAAAATTTTGCAAGTTATATGACTTAATTACTTTACAAAAAAAAAACTAGATTTTTGCACAAAAAATCAAAAATCAAATCGATCATCAGCAAAAATATCAAAAACTGATATTGTTAATAATGATGACTAAACAGCAATACATAAATCGTGGAGAATTAACATTAAAAATAAGCACCAAATTATAAAATCTTATGAAGACCGTATAATAAATGGGGTTTAGAAAAGAGCCGCCAACAATTTATTGGAACTGTGATTATGAAATTCTTTTAGTAAAAATTTATCGGTTTTCACATTTATAATGAAGCGTGCAAAATTAATGTTCGTTGAATAAAGATATGGAAATATCTGCATTAAGTAAACATTAATTTGACACGGCTGTCGGTGTGATTTTTTCACACCAAATTACGATTGATTTTTTTTTCGGTCTTGACCTTAGAAAAGTAGGCGAAAGCAGTGTCATCATGAATATGCAAAGTCAATTGTGATTGGCTGGATTTAGATGAAAACATTTCAGATACCAGTATGATGCAAACGGTGTAATATACAAATATGCGATTTATAAGTTTTTATTGGTAGTAGATGCTTTTATTATTAGGGTTTATATAGCATGTTTTTTTATGTTTGAAAATATTAGTTGTTACGAAAAAATCGCTTGATATTGATGAAGCTTAACATTTGATTGCTAAATCAATTTTCGGTTGACTTTGAGATTTTTGGCATTCAAGCTGAACCGTTTCTAATTCAATGAGAAGCTGTTAAATTTGAATTCAAAGTCAATATTTAAGTGGTTTAGGGTGTCCCCAATAATATATTTTTGTTTGAACTTATTAGTCACTAATGAAGTCCCAAGTGCATTACTGAATGAGTAAATTTATTTCTAAAATTTGGGTTACACGAATGAGCAAGATACCTGTATGATTCTAAAGTCAAATGCCGAATGAGAATTTTAATTAGGAAAGTAATGGTTGAGTGTGTTTTCGGATTCAAATCGAATCCGTTAGTTAGATATGCAATGTTAATTAAATGAGCAACACCCAATGCTACGCTTAGAACGTTTGAGATCAAAAGTATTGTAATTCAAGTACCAAGAAATTTTGACACTTTCAGCTATAGAAATCAATTCAAGACGCTGGAAACGCTATTTCCGATTGTAATTTTGTGCTGCTTGCCTAAAACCGTTGATTGTAATTATTGCCTTCTCCGCTAATCGTTACAAACATTAATCATTGTTTGCATGCACGATTGGCAGCTAAGCCCGTCTACACCACTATGGTGCAAAATTTCCCATAATTTTGTAAACGGCCAGACAGTTTGCGTAGTTGTACAAACATAGATATGTATACTACCGTAAATATGTACAGAAATATTTTCAAACGACAATTTACTAGTAGTAAACAAAAAACCATTTTGCAGAAGCAATAGTTGTGCGATAGTTTTTGCGGAAACATTCTCATACGTTTTCACTGATTTGTTTTGATTCTTTTTTGAATTATCACTGATAATGACATTGAATGATATTATATTTATTTTGCAATTATTCCTCGAATAGCTTTCCTATTCCTAATTGACGTAAATATAGAATTGAATAGACGCCACATTACCTTTAAATTTATCACATTCAATCTGAGTTTTGTGGTGTTTTTTGCGTTCAAATCAATTCGCCAATCAATCGAGAACATAGCTAATTGAATCTCTCTTACGATATTCACAAGCTCAACACAGACACGCGTAACCACGTAGAGGTATTGAACTTCTAAAAGCCATTCATGTGAATTTCAGCTTTGTAAATCTGTTGCAAATTTTTGATTTCACTAGCCAATGAATTTCGAAACCAGTTCTTGTGACAGAGTTCTATTTCGAATTGAATATTCTGACTCAATCAATCTGGCCCCATTAAATCGTAGCCAAAATTGTCACAGAGGATATGCTAATGTAGCAAAATAATCAGATTTCTCGCTTACGCATGTTGAGAGAAACAGGATTTTGAGCGGTATGAACTTGTATCGATGGAAGATTTGAAACAAAAAAGGAACTTGGCGAATTATGTTGTAAGATTAATAGCTCTCATACTGTTATTGTCGCATACAAGTTTTGATAGTATTTTGTTTCTCGTATGTAAATATTTAAATGCAATATGGCCGAACGGAAGATTGGCGCCAATGATAGTGTGACATAAAGTCGCTTTGTGAGCTGTTTCGTAAATCATAGAAGAGGGAAGAAGAAGGAAATGAATTCTGGTTAATCAGAAATGTAGATTGCAATCGTTATGTTTACTGAGAAAAGCTCAGAAAAAACTATCCACCAAACATGTTCAAACTTTCATCTGTACGTTTTAGAGTTAGTGTAGAGATAGTGTCAAATTTTTGATGATACAGAACACATTCTTTGCTTGAATACTATTTTGTTTCTATGTATAATGCAATATAGGGTAAAAGTGGGAGAGGTACCTTACTTTTTGTAAAAAATAATAATAGCTTTTTTGGTCCTTTTTTGCATAGGATCTCCCTTCCACAATTATTGCAATGCGGAGATGTATATGACTCATGAAGCCATTTTAGGCACGAAGAACACTTAATCCAATATATTTTCTTTTTTGTTAGAAAAAGTTTTCCCAGCACTCAAAGTACACATTATTATCATCTTCGATCGGACTGAAAGATGAGGATGCTGATGTTACATCAGCTTGTTTACGTTATTTACTCGCTTCTTGTTTTATATCCAGACCAGGTGTTTTCTTGTTTACATTTTCACAGAATTTCAAAACACAGGCCACTTGATTTCGTTTGACAGTCGAGCTGGACAGTTTTGGAATTGAATTTGACTATTCGAGAAACATTGTTGGAGTTTTTTTGATTAGTTGTTGGAGCCATTTCTTTAGAAGCTGTTGGGCATGTTGGGGATTGAGCTTCAATAGAAGAAACATTTGAAGGCACTGGTTCAATTAAATCAGATATAGCGATAAAATGGTCTGGTACGGCATTTGGATTAAGCGAAAATATTCCTACAGTTGCGACTTTTCCCCAAGCGTGACATGTTAAAGATTCAAGCTATAGTCTTGTGATTATCCTACTTTTGTTTCTCAACATCCATGCTTTGGCTTCCTGATTATAATAAGTCTTAAGAGGTTGGAAAAAACTACGATCTAGAGTGAGTAGAATCTCTTCAGTGTTGTATGACTTGGTAAACATATAATTATGACGTCATTTTCATTTGCTATGCATAACAGTTCTATAGAATTGGAATCGGAAGTGTGCCTATCCAAAATGAAAATAATTTTACCTGCCTTTGGTGTTTTGGGCAAAAGCTATTCCTTGAACCATCTCAAAAATAGTTCAGAATTTATGTAATCTGACTTTTTATTCATATAGACGTCGGACTCATTGGGCAAACCATCAGAAAAATCAGATTTTCTATTGGCACCCTTCATTATCAAAACCGGAAGTAAAAAACTGTCTTCAGCACTGCAGCACGCAACAAGAGAAATTGTTTCCCCCTTTTCACGAGGCTTGATGACATGGACGTCTTTAGCTCCTCTCACAATTAAAACTTATCCATGTTTATCTATTAATTGGATACCACTCTAATCAACGTTGACAATATTTTCCGGTTTATTTGTCAAATCATTTGCTATCATTTCCTGTTCAAGTAGTTTGAAAAATGCACTAACCTCTCCCCTGTTCATACCCTGAGCTCTTGCGAGCGAAAAACCTTCTGCTTGGCGTACTGATATGTCTTTGTTTCTATCAAGAAAGGAAGTAAGCCAATGTGGGCCTGCCTTTTTTTTTCTTTGGAAAAGTTATGCTTGATTGTAAGCTGTTCAGCAAATTGGCAGGGAAGAGAACGAATCGTACTCCTGTCAGGTGCAAAACCAGCATTAGGTAGACGTTTGATGTGAGATGCTAATCGCTTTTTATTTTCTGGTCCGAGTGATGCTAGAACAACATTTAATTTGAATTAGTTTAGATATGGAAGAGTACATATGTGACATAGTAATATTATCGTAAAACAAATACCAAGGGCCACCTAATGCGGATTTTGTCATATTGCCAGTCATAAGGTGCCTAGATAAGGTGCAAATCAGAATTCCATGGCGCCTTTGAGCCTAATTATTTGAGATTTCGCCTTTTTTCACTTTTTCCATGGCCAAAATTAAATTTTCCTGTGTTCACTTTCCTCTAACTACTTTATGATTTCTTATATACCTTCTGGTGGATTACACTACGGTTAAACTTTTACAAAGGGTGGCATCTCTGCTCAGAAGGTGGGAAAGACGCCATACAAACAAAAAATACATGGGCAATAGCAGACATAACAGAGTAGCACATTTAACACAACTGTTAATAGTAACTTGATTGGGATAATACCTACAGTAAAGAACAACCTTTGAAGAGTATCCAAAAAAAAATTTTATGAAAATATCGAAAATTAAGCTCGTGGCATGAATTTGACATTTTCGTTCAGGACAAAGAGTTGATTTGCGGTGAGAAACATAACTAATGACTGGATCATCGTAAACAAAAAAAAACCAAAAATATTTCGTTAGCTTATGAGTTTCTTGAGGTAACGCTGTCAAGTTTTTCCAAATATCTAGATTATTTAATTTTTGGTATAAGTTTGAAGTCAAAAAAACGGAAATTTTCTTTTCGAAATTTCTGTTTTTTTGCGTTCTATCGTAAAAAACGGAAATTTTCTTTTCGAAATTTCTGTTTTCAGTTGTAAAAAATTCCATAAATAAAAAGAAAGCAAGAAAAAAAAATATCTCGACAGCGTTACCTAGTAAATTGCCTACAAAAATAGTGTGCAAAATTTCAGAAAGATCGGTCGAGTAGTTTTCGAGTTACATGTCTCACCGACTTGAAAAATAAAATTCCTCAAAAAACGCGTTTTAAAATTTTAACTGTGCAACAAAAGTGCGTGAAAAATTACGAAACACGTGTACCGTAACTGCTCGATGAAATGAATGTATACTACTACAAGTCACATATATAAGTGTTTTTACACAAATATAGCAGACAGGTGTGGATAGAGTGGGAAGACTCTACTATTACGTATATGAGAGCTGCGCGCGGCTAATAAAGCAGGAAAGGAACGCTATAACACGCGATTTGCGCGAAAATATGAATTTGAATTATTTGTATTGTTAAGCCGATAACTTCGTTAATTTTGCTCGGATCGACCTGAAATTTTATATGGACACTCCTGAGTCACTATAAACTAGTCACTAAATAAAACATCTCCATTCTCCTATTGTTGGATGTGGTGATTTCACCTCGCCTTCTGTTCAGTGAGACCTCTCGTTCTGAACTATTTTGTCTCCAAATACACTCTGTATTTCATGTTCATTTTCTTCTTTTTTTTTCTCTTATTCCAGCATGATTGCGTTTCTAATAATAACAATCGTTTTTCGAATTTATTTTCCTCTAAACTATCTTTTTCCTCATAAACTTTTCTTTACGTTCATTCTGATCCTCACTATCCTCTTGTTTATTAAATTACCCTCAAACAAAGAGCCAAGGTGTACTGTTAGGTTAGGTTAACGTGGCTGCCGGTAAGCTGTACTGTACTGTATTACCTTTTGAAGCTGCTTATGAACAAATTACTGCTGAATTCCTCGCTATCAACTGATTTTCTTTTTTTCGAGGGTTTAAAATCAATGGAGCCTTTTCTTTTTTTTACTTTCTCTTCGTCATGTTTATCTGGCTTTCAAGATTCAAGATTCAAGATACTTATTATTCATAATTTCAAGCATAGAAACAACTTCAGTACTTTTAGAGTTTAGAGCTTAAACATATCTCTACTACTATGATTTAGTTATAGTTATATAATGACAACGGTTTCAGATTAGTAAATGTAGTATTAGAGGAAAAAGTTTAAAATAAAAACCTCCATGTGTACATAAGACTTACAGCTAGAAGGACTAAGGCTAAAACTTAACCTATTTGAACCTATATTGCACTCATTTACAGTCACCTATCAAACCAAGCTGGTAATTAAGGGGTTGCCGTTATTTCGGCATTTGGATAGACATTTTTGTTTGAGATTTGTCACTGATATGGAAACAGTTTCAATCTGAGATATATTATGTAGTGTTCGTGTTGAGAAATGCCATGGAACTTTCAGGATAAGTTATAGAGTTTTGTTTTGTGCTCTTTGCGATTCGGATAAAAAATCGGATAAATAAATATTGAATAATACGGGACCGAGTACAGACCCTTGCGGTTCACCAGCAGGTATGCTACGTGAAGATGAAGCTACTCCTTCTACTTTTCAAGATGTTTGTCATTTGTTTGTCAATGTTTTTGTCACTTCCTTTTCGCTCCTAATATTTTTACGGGGAACCCTGTTTTGCTTCCGTCTTCGCATGTGGATATTGTAATTACTAATCCTCTTGGGTTGGAAATGTTGATATCCTTGTTGGATTTCTCCGCGAAAAGTGGCACTGATGGTATTCTAAATCTTTTTGTTTATTATCTTGGGTCTTCTTTATTTGATTGTTTATTTAATTTAACTCGAGTTTGTCGTAGGTGTTTTTCCTTCCAGCTGGAAAGTTGGCAGTGCTCTTTTAATTTTAAAGTCGGGGAACATTGGGAATATTGCTAGCTACAGTCACATATCTCCTCTCTTTTGTTTCCTTAAGTTGCTTGAGCGAAACGTTCATGAAAGAATTCATAGTGTTTTTAGTCAACAGGACTTCTTCCCTGTTCAAGAGCGTTGCATGCTTACGCCGTAATTCCTGATTAACATCTAGTAGCTACTAAGAGTACATTTCAGGCGAAATGATTTAGCCAGGTTCGAACAGTTGATACCACACAATGCCTGTGTATTGCCACCATACACACAATAAGGTCTTCCGGTGGTGAGCACTTGGCTTCAAAATAGTTCCTGGAGGAATAAACCCCGTTCCTGGTAGAACTATCTATTCCGATATATGTGGCAATAGCATCTGAAAGGTCTGTTTGCTATTGTCGTACATAATCCACTTTTCATGACACTTAACCAGTCGATTCAAAAACAACATCAATGTACAGATCCCTACACGCTGCATTTTATTCTTTTAGGATAGTTCATGAGATACCTACTGATGAAGAAGTCGTTTCCTGCCCAGACGTTAAAAATGGTGACTATTGATGTATTTGTTAAACTCGAATTTTACGTTTGATTCATGTAAAGTTTTGAAGAAGATTGCTCTTTATCTCGTCAAGAAGCTGCATATCATTGATCCGAAGCACCACTTCAAAATTGTCTTCACCTTCAAGGCTGTCGTATCTGGCGCGGAATCAAGCAAATCATCGTTGAGTTGTACGTTATCGTTGTTTATAGCGAAAATATTTTGATTTTGATATAAAATTGTATATAATTTACTCTAGTTTAAAAGAATCTGAGCTTCAGGATATATTTTGAAAAGAACATTTCGGGCGAGAGGTGGTTTGGGCTGAAGAAGTCACCCACCAAGAGAAGGGGAGTCAAAGTGCCGAAAGCACTAGCTCTAACAAAACTTAGTTTTCAGCAAGTGTATGCGGGGGGCTAAGAGCTACTTTTCCTGACAAAACAGAATGAGGAGTAAACAATACCTAAAAATCAGCGCACGTATTATTTGAATAGCGTTTTTAAAATTTCAATTTACCTAGAACAAATTGTGCAAAACTTATTAAAAAAATAATGTCATTTGAAAAACTTGTGTTTCGAGATACACGTTACTGATGAATTGTTCGTTAATTATGCCAATAGTTTTCCCGGTCAACTGCTCGTATACCTTAGAAACTCATTCTTACAAACCCCACTTCTAGACATATCAATTTTAGAGAAATTACTTTCTTTTGAAAGTATCAGTCTTCTATTCTCCTAATTTTAATTTTTCCAGACATGCTAACGAAATTTTTCAAACAAAAAACAATTAGGTACCCTTCGTGAAACCTTTCTTCAAAGAAACGGTACCAAGCATAACAAGTAATCTTATCTGCAACAGAGGTACAATGAAAAGTTCCAGCTGTGTTGCAGCACATTTTACTTGCAGCGCCACTGCCATTTACTCATTCATACTTTCGTTTGTGTTCCATTCAAAGTCGAAGATACCGAACTTTTTTCACACGATTAATTATAGTGCGATTCATGAAGCATTCCAGCAATTAGCTAGGAAAAATTCGGCTTAGTCGCGGTACAGCCAAACTAAAGATACGGCGAGCTTTGCGTGTATCACACAATAGAAACGTGAAAATGTAGGCTAATGGGACAGATGCAAGTAAGGTTGTTCATTGTAGCGCGGCTTTTAGTAGAATAGGTTTACTGTGTAACGCGATGTAATTTCAGATTTGAGCTTTGGTGTCGACGATGTCAGGCTAAGATAGAATTAGTGAAACTACAGGTATTCTGAACGATGAAAGTTCAGATCAGCATTGAGCTTAGTAATTAATTTAAAAAGAACATTGTATATTCTATCGTAGGTACATCAGTATGCATGTATATTGTCACTAGAAAACAGCTCTGATTATTTATTTTTGTGAAAGTTTTTTTGGTCCATGATTGCTGGATTTTCTGGAATAGGTAGTGCCATGTACAATTTATTTTTCATTTTTTAAACACTTCTAATCTCAACTTTCACCGAACTTTAAATGAAATCAAACTCCTCCTTTGACCAAAAAATTGCCCAGTTTATTATTTTCCACTTTTAATAGCTGTTGCAAAAAAAAGTATCTTATACCCGAACAAAAATGTCCATTTACCGTCAGCCGACTTAATTTTGATGTGACGATCATTACGGCCTCTAATGCGAAAAATACCTGTACACATTCAAGACTGCTTTCCTACCGATAAAAAGCTGTCATTTCGTCATTATGTCATTCTTAAGACGCCGCTATATCTACTTATACCTTACATGCAATAATTTTTACCTGTCGGTTTTGCATAGAAATGAGTATCTAAATATATAGTGATCGCGTTTGTCGGTTCGTTTGGTGGTCTAGTTTGCGGCATCTTTTGTGTTCTGGTGTAGAAGCAACAAAGAGCCAAAAAAACATGAACATATCATGAAAAGACCCGATACGGTCGAAATATTGAATGTTCTAGGTAGGCATACCTTTGCTTCACAATCAAGTATCTGAGAATGGATACCGACAAACAACGATAAGCAGTGTTGAATGAATGAATCCAAAGATCTAGGGATTGCGCGAAGGAGGGAAAATGAAATTTTAACGGCAATTTATTAGTGGATGAAGTTAGTTGAGTTGAGAATTGTCGAATATGGATTTGAAGAATGAGCGGCAAAAAGATAGCTAGGCTGACGGGAGGGCTTACCGGGTAGCAATTATGGGATTATGGGTGGCCGTGAAAGTATCGAATAACAATAGACTCTTTTTTCGGGTTGCATTGTCGATATTGAGAATTGGCGTGGGTTCTAGTTCTTGCGACGTGAAAGGAAATGATGCTGGTTGGATTAAGTTTGTGGTATGTTAATAGTATAAACAAATACATTCAATCCTGAGCGGCCTTGCAGAAATTCAAAAGCAGATTTAGGAGTAAGATCAAAGTTAGTGGAACATGGGTCTATTATTATGGAAGATGTAGAAAGTAACAGCTTGAATCCCATCCGAGCTCAAATAGAAAATGAAAAAGATGTACATATCTATACCTCTTGTATGGTAACCTGTATGGTGACAACTCGTTTTTATTGCTATTAAAAATATGAGCTCGCTTTTGCTGGCATTTATTTGCAAGCCCCATTATCAATAGTTTGTAATAAGAGCACTTGCATAAGATTACTACAAACACCTTTAGAATAGTTGTTTGATATTTCGGGGATGTCTGCAGTTCAAACATTGAACAGAATCGGCCCAAAAATGGAGCCTTGAAGTAAACTTGATTCAGTTGAAGAAGATAAATACCTACCTGCCAGTGAGAAAACGATCATCAATTGTGATTAACCAAGCAGTGAAACTGAAATTGATCCTTTTATACAGGGAATCCAAGCCCTTCTGTAGATCAATTAGGCAAGCACCTAAAACCCTTTTGTTTTTAACGCTATCTTTGACTGCTCTTTGCAAAATCATCAGGGTCTCTGCTGTAGAAGGTTTAACTTTAAAGCTGTATTGTCTACCGGGCATAATTTGGTGCTCATCAATGAAATGACTTTCGAATAATTTTCCAAAATTTGAATCAATGTAATATAATTTCCAATGCTGATACAATAATTAAAAAGAACACGAAGGTGTTCAAAGAAGCAAGAAGGAATCTACTTTATGATAAACTGCGAAAGAAAAAGGTCGATACCAAGTTTAGAGAGAAATTGTAGGACTGAAACGTGTAAGATTCAAACCATCCATGACTGAAGAGTTTCATAAATTTTTGGGGGGCACATATTTTGTGATCTTCCAAGTTTTAGATTTGGAACTTGAGTTTCAGACCAATTGCAAATGGCTCCCAATCGACCCTATTGTAGGAGATCTGGGTCAGCACTCAAGAAATCGAAGCCTTGTTTCCGCTGGATGCATAGTTGGATCAGTTGATGGTCAGATTCAGCGTCGTCAATTTGGCATTCAAAAATGCTGAAATGTAATAGAGAGTTTATTAGGCTCGCAGACACAAGGAAAAAGTCACTAACCGATGATGGGCAACAAAAAGTTGGTTCCTTTGGGAAAACGTATTTAAATCTAGCTGCTATATTAGCCAATTTGTTTGATTTCAAAGTTCGTATTTGTAACAATAAATATCAAATATCTACACCAGCATCTATTTTTCCTTGAGATGTAATGCAAGTATCTATGAATGATTTAATAATAATAAATTTATTTCCATAATGCATAATGAATACACTAAAATAGTGAGCAATAACAAAAATTCTGTTAATATTACAGCTACGACTAAATAAACTAATTCACTAAATAGTTAGTACATCCAATATTTAATCAATATTTGTTATGCACATGGATAGATACCTCCTAGCTAATGCTGTGTTGAGAATACCTTCCTATAATTTAAGGTGCAATAGGTGACAGGTGGTGAGAATATTACTCAATTTAAAAATTTTACTGGCTTCCATATTACGTTTAAAAAGTATGTCAAGCTTTTCCCACTACGGTACGCAGAAAAAATGATTCCAATGTCTTGCATAGAGAATAGCCAAAATTTTAAATGTTTTATAAGTTGATTCATGTTGTCTATAGATGATATTGAGCTGGGAAGGGAATTAAACAGCTTTGGTGCGCAGTATTTGAAAGACCTTTTATAAGGTTCCAATCTAGGAAAACGAACTGAAATTTGGTTTCTTGCTTGCAACCTGCTCGAATAAATTTTAGCACTACCTCTCATGTGGCCCCCTCTTACATAAAATACTCTTAACACACGATAAACAAATAAATTCCTTATTGGCAATATCTTCAAGATATTAAAAACTGTAAAAAATCTTTCGTATCAACTCCCATTATTATCCTGACTATATTTTTCTGCAAGATGACTTTCCGAAGAAAAGAAATTTTCGCCCCAAAGTGTTAGGCCATACTGCGATTTCGATTGAACTATAGCGTAGTAGACAGAATGAAGTACGGAGGTAGTACAGATATATCTCAAGTAATAGAAAATTCTTAAACACGAATTGATATATTTTTTAAACCTGCAATGTGGTGCTTCTAGTTCCGATTTTCATCAACTGAGATTCCTAAGTATTTAACTTCATCTACTTGATATATTTCGATACAGTTTTCATGATAAATATCATATTCCAAAAATACATATTTTGCATTTGTAAAATAATCTGCCTTGTCTATCTTGTCTTGTCTATCTCTAAGTGAAAAACGAACAAACTTGGTTTTGATTCTCAAAGCCATTTGCTTTATAGTGAACTAATTTAGGTTTATTCAAATCATTTTGCATTTGGGACCACATAGCAGCTATATTTTTTGCCGAATAACATAAGGCGATATCATCTATGAAACTTGTAAGAGAGCCATCAAGTTTGCCTGAGCAGAGATTATTACTGTAAGCTAAGAAGAGAATAGGCCCTTGTACAGAACCCTGAGGGACACCATATGAAATGGGCAAACATGAACTTATAGAATCCAAGATACTTACACATTGGTATCTCCCAATTATGTATAACCAAAACCAGTTTAGAAATATGCCTCTAATACCAGCATCGTATAAACGATTCAATAGAATATTATGGTCAATTACTTTAGAAGACTTTAGCTATGTCCACGAAAATTGCACAGGCTCAGCTATTATTGTTCAAACTATCAAACATATTCAAAAAGAGACTTGACAGGACAATCTATCTTCAGTAGATCTTTTCTCAATAAAACCAAATTGGTTACTGCAAAAGAAGTTAATATTCGTTCAAAAATGTATTTTTCGGATTTTCATTTCCTTTCTGATAGATTAATTAACTGGCAAAGAATATGGTACCAAACATTTGTCACCTATTGAAATTTATACTTGGAGATGGCTTATGTTGTAATTTGCAACAAAATTCGCATTAAAAAATCTAGCGCCCAACGTGGGAAACACGGATATATAGTTTCGGACATTGCTTGGATATGGCCTATGTTATAATTTATAATCAAATCGTTTCGAAGAATTTGGCGACGAACATGGTCAGCATGGTTGTATTGTTTTCGATTTTATCTAGAAAAGGCTTTAGAACAACTTAATTCATTATAATTCGTCTGAAGATGACGTTTGAAAATTACCCAAAACCAAAAGTCGGCTGAATGAAATATTGAACATTAGTTTAGGTGAAGTGGTCAAGATGATTTAAACCTCAAGCTTGTTTAATGCAAGCAATATGAAAATTATGATTTCTGAAATACTCAGGCTACGGCGTAACGGAGATCCATTACTTCTGCAAACTTGAAGATACTCCGTTTCAACACAACAGTACTATCTCCAACAATATTTACTCTATCCAGCTATGAAAATTCAAAAAAAATCTTGTACTAAGCTACTATGTATGATTGTTGGTCCGGTTTAGCTGTAGGTTATATGTTGATATTAGCCTGGTCATCATGGACCAAATGTTGAGCTTATGATATCGGGTCTCCGAGTACACGCGTTAATAGTTAATCTTTGAAGAGTCCATACCAAGAGGAAACTAATTAACTTAGAAACGGGTTTTCGATTAATGTGCTTATCTTGTTGTTTTTTCATGTCTGCTAGATGGAAAAGCAGTAGGTAAGTTGTTAGATGATTGGAGTTGATTATACCGGTCTGAAACCCAGGCGCCTGTAGTACATTAGGCCCAATGACAGTTGAAAAGCATTTCAATTTTGTTAATGGCATTGAAATCGAATGCTAGAATTGTTGATGCTGTCAAAAGCTGGTCTTCATAGTTTTTGAAACTGAGCATTTTTGAAATCAGAAACTAAAACCAAAATGCTAAGAAACTTGATTTTGTTCATCAAATCAAAAGCTTTGGTTTTCGATGCAACGAAAATACCATTGATTTACTTTGGAAAAATGCAGTCATAATACCTTCATAAACTCCATAGGGTTCACTGATTCAATTTCCGTTTCGCTACAACAATTTCAACGAAATCTGCCCACGACCTGAGGAGGAAACAAAAAGAAAACCAGAAATACGCAATCAACATCACCACTGGCTTGGATAGCAGTTGTAGCAGCTGACCAATAACAGCAATAAGTAAAAACAGCAACAGTAAAGCCCACCACTATCAAACTGATGTCAGTTGCTCCAATCTGGCATCTATATGGTAACGGCAATAATACATTGGTACTTTCTTGGACTCACTCTCTTTATCTTCATCTCGTCGTGGTTTTTGCGTTCTTTGCTAGAAGTTGCATGCTTTGCTAGCTTATCTGCAAGAAAAAGAAATTTTCCGTGTGCATATTTCGTTCTATGGCTGATTTTCCGGATTTATTAATAGCTTCCAAGGTATTCGAGTCTCCGTTTCATGCCATCATCATCGACCAATAAAGGTTTCGTGTATGTGCGCGATCATCACTGCCACGATTCCACCAATCCAGCAAAAACCGGAGTCAGCCAAAGTCAAGATTGAATTCATGCTGACGATGAACGCGATGATGATATTGTTGCTGTTGTTGTTGGTAATGGTGACGACGTCGACGATGATATGAAAGTAACTTAAAACGCCAAGAAAATTGTCTGGAGCCACAAATATGGTCCTACAAACAACATCGCTGAGTGATTCGCTTCGAACTATAAATTTCGTGACTGTTGCAAGGAATATGGAAAACCGTAGATATGGTCTTCCCTTGTCTCGTAGCGAATGTATTAATTTTCCTGGTGCGTAACTGAAAGAGCAATAGCAATAAGAACTGGATATCATACTGACATAAATAATGCACCTATTTCGTTTGCTCGTAGAATGACTTTGGGAATTAATGATGGCTATTAAGATGTTAGTTGTTACTGGGTTTGCGGTTGTATGAGGAAAGCTATCGAATGGATTCAATTTGATTTAACAGTTATGTCAATAAAAGTGTTGCGGAAGCATCAAATTTCGAGTTTGATTGATATTGAATGGATAGAATGAATTTCAAGATAACTGAATTTTTATTTTTTAAAAGGTACCATAGGATATAAGAATATGTTTAGAACTACTGACTTGATGCACTATTGCAACTTGGGATGCATAGTTGCAAAATTGCAGATATGATTCATCAACAATCAACATTTGTTTCTGAATTGTTCGGCATGGCACCTTTCAATTTCAAATTTAGGCTGAACATGTAACAATTAATGTTTAAAAAGTTTTGGATACCATAGTGAGTTTTGAAGTGCAAACAGTGCATCATTTGCTTTAGTTTGGCTCCGTAGGGTAGAAATTTATAATTGGATGGAAGTTGCACCTTCAAATATTTTTTTTTTATGTGATTTCCCTTGAATAATTTTGTTTTGAGCCACCGGCATTAGAAATGTTTCAATTGTTTCGTTTGTAACCTTGAAAAATACAGTTTTTAAAAACAAGAGCTTACTACGAGAATTGCACGCCTTTTTTCTAACATCCAACTTAGCAGTGGCGTGAAACTCATACGCTGGTATACGAATTGAATTAATTTTAGGTCTGGAAATCTGATTTGCGTTTAATATTCACATTTGTAGTCTGTTTATATATCAGCTAAACCTTATGAGTCTCACTTCAATCCAAATAATAAACGGCTTACCGTCCCTCGTTCCAACTTCCAAAAAGCTGTAAATGTCGCCTGATATCAGCCATATTAATAGGATTTCTTTTATCATGGAGTTAGATGTTGACAGTGCATTGCCAAAGTTTTAGGTTCAAACTACTTTCACTCTTTACTCCCCCCAAATATCCTTTTTAAATCGAATGATGTTCTTGGCTCGCATTGAAAGAAAAAAACCCAAATAAAAATGTCGCACAAATTGAAAAACATTTGCTTCTCAACAAAAATAATTTTGGTCCGACATCCGTTCTCTTAAACCTAATTCCTCTGTTCCTAACTCCGTGTACATTGATGACGCTATTGAAGCAACGTCGCGGATTGTTGATCCATTTGTTCATCCTCCTTTAATTCCCTCGTCTTCCTTTAATTTGCTCATCCTCCTTTAATTTGCTCGTCCTCTGTTAATTTGCTCGTCCTCCGTACCTCACCTATCCTATCCTTACTGCGTACTAATCTTTTGGAAGTTGAAATGCTGATGCATTGCCTATATTCCATTGTTAGCTCCAGCTATGATGGTATTCTCAATATCCTGGCGAAATTAATCTCATCTTCTCTCTGTATGTCTTTATTTATCCTTTTTAATACCATTCTTGCATTTGGTGTAATCTCTTCATTGTGGAAAACAGTTAATATTTTACCCAACTTTAAATCCGCCAGCAATCCATTCGAATCTTTGATTTGTGGTTTATGCATTTTTCGGAAGCATTCCACTCTACGATCTATAATCTGCTTCTCAAAAAAAAAAATTGCAAATTTCGTCATAATTTATTTATTTATTTATTTATTAAGATACGGACAAGCTGTCCATGAAAGCAATAACTACAATAAATGCAACTTAATACTAACTTACAATAGCTTTTAAGAATAAATAAATTGAAAAATTTAGAGCTTAATTAGTTAATACTCGTTATTAATAACTCAATCAGAAAATAATTCAAGTTGCCTAAAATCAGCTTTTATCACATTAACCTTAACATCAAACGAATGAACATAGCTCCATAATTCATTACCAGTGCGCTTCATGCGCTCTAAAGGGGAGTAGAGGCTAAGATTTGTTTTGAAATTATGAAGGTAAAAAATATCGTTGCTTCTTGTTGACCTAGAAGGAGTTCTTAGGCCGACATCCGCAAGCAGCTCAAATGAGTCAATTTCTCCATTTAATAATTTAAAGAGGAATATTGCGTCAGCGTTTTTTCTTCTAGCTTTAAGGGAGGTTATATTAAGAAGGGACATAACCTCAGCACAATTAATATTGGCCGGTAAAGCATGTAGTTTGAATGCAACATATTGCAAGAATTTATGCTGAATTTTTTCGATTGAATCAGAGTGAATACTATAATAAGGATTCCATAGCACTGATGCATAATCAAGTTTGCTGCGTACAAGAGAAAAATAAAATACTTTTATTGTATTTAAGCTGTAAAAGTCATTAGTGTTCCTTATAATGAAGCCCAACATTCTATTTGCTTGGTTAACAATATCTTTTATATGAGGTATAAAACTAAGAGAAGTATCGAAAGTCACACCAAGGTCTTTCACATTGTCAACATGCTTAAGTGGAAGATTATTGGACCGATTCTCTCCTGTTTTTCCCCTACCTTATTATTAATCCCTGCAAAGCCACTTTAATGGGTTTGATTTCCTCTCTTTTTATTTTTTATTTTTTTTTTATTTTTTAATAATAATAGAAATTTTATTCATTACATTGTACATATATAACTTAACTAAAGGGGTATTTAACATAAAAGAACTTATACTTAGCGGCTATCCTATTTTGGCCTGCTGGCTCTTATTGGATTTTTATTTTAATTGTTTTTTATTATTCATTAATTTTCCGATTTACACTTATTAACTACATAATACCTGGGGTTGACTTAGCAATATAGTACTTAAATACTAAATTAATTTACTAAACTAAATCTAGCTTAAGTCTAAATGCAACTAACTTAGCCAACTTAGACCTAAACTTAACCTAGGTCTTAACTATCCTCTCCGATTCGTGAACAGCATGTCCATGAGCCGCTCTGTCCTGCTATTTCCGCTGGACGCATAAATGGCTCATTAGAGCCACTCATACGTCCGATACTCCGGATCAGTCCGTTTTCATGGCCGTCTGTCTGTGCATAAAACCTTGTCATCAGTTCTACAACCCGGTCCCTAAGCAGCTCAAGACCTGAGAGGAGAGAGTTCTTCGGCCACTTTTTAGTTACCGGGTTGTAAAACCTGCCAGTGCAGAAACGTAGAATTCTCCGTTCGAACATCTCCGTCTCTGCCATGGCTGATATGGAACAGGTAATCCAGGATGGGGATGCGTATGTCAGGATTGTCCGAATGAGTGTTTTGTAGCAAATGGATTTAGCATTTGTCGTCATGCCCATCTTTTTGGCGAAAAGATGTCTGATGCGCTGAAATGCGGACCTGGCTACTTTTATTCTATGTCGAACATAGGGGTTAAATTTCAAGAATTCATGCATATCTACTCCAAGGTAGCGTAATGTACGACTAGGAGTAATTCTAGAAGTTCCGAACAAGACAGCGACTTTTTTGGCCTTATTGTGGATGGTTTGGGATCCCCGATACTTGGAAGGGTTCCTGAATACAATCAGCTGTGTTTTGCAACTATTTAGCTTGATGCATTCATCAAAATAAAATTTAAGGTTGACCAAGTAATCTTCAAGGCTCTTCGCAGCTTTGAGCGGGTCTTGGCTCGACGCGAATAAGAGCGTGTCATCTGCATACTGTAGAACTTTAACTTGAGGATTGCCCGCTGGAAAAGGGAGGTCAGCAGTGAAAATGGTGTATAAAACAGGTCCAGTGACAGAACCTTGTGGCACTCCTGATGTCACAGGTCCCCAGCGTGAATTTGCTCCATTAACGCTAACATAAAATTGTCTGTTGCTAAGGAAGCTTGCGGCGAGTCGTATTACTATTTCTGGAAATCCCAACTTGATCAACTTGTATAGAAGACCTTCGTGCCATCGCTCTCTTTTCATTCTCACTTGTGATATTCCTCAAGGAACTTTTCTCGGTTCTTTAATTTTTATTTTGTTTTCTAACGATATTATGTATTCTTTAGGCGGTGCTATGGATTGCGTTTACGTCATAATGCTGCCAGTCGATTGTCACAGCTATTTTTTAGATTGTAGACAACTAAGTGTATATGGCTACATTTCCCAAGCTTAATTTCAATGGTGTTTTTGTGAAAAATTGTCCAAACAGGGCCATGTGCATATGAAACTACTTTGCACCGGATGAAAAACAAGGAATTTTATAGTCACTTGAAATTGCACCCACACTGAAGTAGACATATAATTATGGCTGTGTTTCGGATCCAAAAGGAATGACTGCTAAACCAACTCCTGATTGCCTAAAATTTTTTGCCAACAAGTTTACTTATGTCGGTATTTTCGAGTTTAAGAAAGTATTTAGGTATTTTCGAATGGAAAAACAAATATCTGACGGGACAAATTATAATGCAAAATACTGAAGGTCCTAAAATTTATTGCAAAATCAGCATAATATTGTGCAGGTCGCATACCCCTATACTATCTTGAGTTTGAGGAATAATTGGACACTTCCGAAAATGAAAATCCCGAATCAAGTCCGAAACGCGACCAACCCACCGGAAAACATCAACGCGATTTACAATATAAACTGCTGATTGAATCGAGAAGTCATCTAAAGCTGAAGGGCTCACTATATCAAGAGTACAATAAATGCTGCGAAACATGTATTGTTTCTAGCTTTAGACAAAGTACAACTGTTGAATCATCCTGAGGCTATATAAGTTTATACGTCGCAATTACTATCATTATACGGTGGACAAGGAATGCAAATTTGCATACATAGCTGAACGCAAAACCGCTCACTGAAAAGAATTAGGTCCTCTACATGTTATCGTGTTTCCTTACGATGTACGAGGTACAATGCTGATCGTGCCCCGAACATCGAAGGTGTTAATGACTACCTCATTGACAAAAACCTATCATGTTCACGGTGGATTTACCATCGTACCTCGTACATCGTAAGGAAACACGAAGATCTGTAGTGGATTTAAGGGGTCATAGCACCTTCAAATTTTTCATAAATCGATTTTTGTTTTTTGATTGAATATGTTAGAATGAAGCTTTAAAAACATGATTTTAATAATATAAAATTGAAATTATAAAAAAAAAGTTTTATGACCATATATAGCGAAGCGTGCCAAGGTAATTTTTTCTTTGATTTTCGTTCACTTCGCTATACCGCTACATCGACTTAGGCTAAAGTGTAGAGAAAGATGAGTGAGTCAACTCCTTCAAAAGAAGCAAAAAAAAAGTTAGCCTCGGCAAAAAAAAACAAAAAAATAACAAAAAAAATTAGCTGAAAAAGATGCTTCTAAAAAAGGTGTTGAAAGTCCAAAAAAAGGTCCGAAAAAAGTTCAACTGACACTAAAATTAATGAAAAATGTATCAACATATTATGGCCTACCTATGAAGAAATTATAATTCGGTTGAAAACATGCGCAACGAAAGATTTATTAAGCTATAATTCTTGTATATGGAATTTTTTGGAAACGTACTTTTTGTGGAAAAAATATCATAAATATGGCTGCAAATATTTCTGCATGTACATTTAATGAAGGATTTATGGCTATCTTGAAAATAATGCAAGTCATGGGAATTACAATTGGCCAATGTGCGCTGGAACATCCAGAAAGTAGAGACGCTGCAAGAATCAACCAGGCGGAAAAACACTCGATTGAGCCATCTTTAGAAGCCAGAACTGCTCGAAGAGAGCAAAAATCTTTAGAATAGGAGGAGTATTAACAAAAGGAAGGTATATTGTATGGTCCAGCCAACGCAGAATAAATTTTGGTAAGATTTATTACAAAAAATATTGAATTTTAACTTTAAACGCGATTTTCTTGAAACAACCTTTTTCAAGTTGGTGTGCATGATTAAGAAAAATGCTTTTATCCAATCGTTCTGAAATTTTAACACGTTAATCTGCACATGTTGATGCTCAGAATGAACTACGGATGAAAAAACCGGCATCAAATTTTTTTTAGTTATAACCGATTTTTGGGGGAAAAAAACCTCGATTTTCGAAAAAAAACGCCGCCATTTTGTTATTTTTCAGCCAAATTTTTTTTTTTTTAGTTCATTCCAAGGCCGCTTTGATGCTGACGAAAACCCCGTTTTTGTTTTTTTTCTGTCTCTTCTTAGGGCAGTTATCATGCGCGCCAGGTTTTTTTGGTGTTTTTTCCAAAAAATTGTAGCAGACGACAGGGGGCCACAAAAATTGTTTAACAATTTTTTTCATGTAGTATAAAGCAAGCTAAGTATGTGTACAAGATATTTCTTTTTATTCAAAAAAAACTAACCTTGAAGGTGAATGTCCCCTTAAGATTGAAACTCTTCACTAGCTCCAACGTAAGCCATTTCCTCCTCTTCAAGATAAAATTTTTCGGAAGAAAAAGCAATCATTTGTCAAAACTTTCTGCATGTTCGGCTTCTTAATCTAATAATATTGCATTTTCCCATAATATTCGTTTTGTTTTTCCTGTACAATATCTATTGTTATATGCAGATCAGTAAGATCATGTTGTCCTTACTTCCCTGGTACTGAAGCTCGAATTTATAGATTCAATTACTAAAGCGTTCTATTCGTTCAGTGAACTTAGCATCTAGCTGTATGGTACTTACATACATATATTTAGACTTGCCTAAAATTAACCATTTCACTAAATAAATTCCGTTCCATAATTCATGAAATCATTTTAACTATACATTTATTCACCGCTAATAGCCATTCATTTCAGTGTTTAGTCAAAACAGAACGACTAAACCTCCCGTGATCTTACAGCAAGGGCCATTGATTTATTTTTATCGATGATATTGCCCTTTCGCACGCGCAATCACGCCGAAAAGAAAACACATCACCCAAAGTATCCGACAGCCTCTTGCTGCTTGATATCTGCTCAGAGTCCAAAAGTCATGTCCAAACTTTTATCATAACACAAAAGCCTGTGAGCAATAAGTTTAAAACTTCAGCCCTCGATCATTTAAAACTGTCATAGCTGTTCCAATCATTCGATTTCATCATCAATTTCCTATTACTCGAAAATAGCTTTATGGTAATCAAATTCCATCTGTACACTAATGATGGGGTCCAACCAAACCAGATTCAATCGGCTTCCTCCGTCAGACTACTATCTCGCAGTCGCAAATGTAAAATTGGGTAAGAAAAAAGGAAAATGGCATCGATAGCTATCAGCGGCGTTGCGAATGTTCAAATTACATATTATTCTCACAATTAAAAACGGTCAAAACACCATGCTTCTTCTTCTTCTTCAAATATCTCCCGCTCATTTAATTTCATCTGAGTCGAAAGATCTTATCACGCGCAGTTAGAAAATTGAGACGGTCCATTGAATGGCTGCTATAAGTAACGAAATGGTGAAGTTTAGCGAAGACGCTGAGATTATTTTACGGAGCCAGATAATTGTTAGTCAACAGTTAAGTCCATCAAGAAAGACACCTCTCATTTTGGAAGGGGCATACAGGTATGCAGGTCTGCGACAGATAGACCATATTGCGAAGACTGAGATGCTGGTTACGTTGCCCGATGCCATATTTGCTATTTACTTTTTTTCGCGCTTTTATCAGCCCGATCTTAATGGCGTGATGTAATTACAATTGAATGCCTGATATGACGGAAAAGACGAAATCGGCGACGAATAGCAACAATATGTAATCAACGGCCGCACGAAGACAACAAGAAGAAGAAATACCTTTGCGCACATTATCTGCGACATGGCTCAGTCTACTGGCTAGATGAATTGATTGACCGAAGAACGGTATGATGACCGTTCGGATCACGTTATGTTTTCATTTTATAACTATTATAGTTGTCAGATTCGTGCCCTAGTGCGATTATTTATCAGTTCATTGCCTCGAACGAGTGTAACTTAGCGGCAGATGTGATGACGAAATAATGCCTATGTAAGCTACGAAATTTTTTTGTGGTCAATAGACTTTGTTGGAGAGGCTAAGGAATTCCGAGAGCTCTAAGTTGTAGGGCACTGAGATTAGCATTGGAGAATCCGTGAAATGTGTTCGATGGTTTCGGTTCAATCGTATTCGCACAACACCGCAAATATTTTCATAATTGAAAAGCAGCTTTCAGTTCAATAAAGCGAAGAATCAAATGAGCTCGAATGTAATTGAAATATATTATAACTATATATCTGATTCCACTACTTAGGGAAAGGTTATGATGTATGTAGTTTAGAAAACCAGGAAGTCAAAAGTACCCTGCATACCAAGCGATTCGCTAACGAATCATTAGCGAGTCACTTTAACGAATATTTCATTCGCGAACGAATTCATCTACGGTTCGCTAATGATTAACCGGGCCGCCCAAATTTTCATTTGTAACGAATCACATTTTTCAAATGTCTACCGAGTCGACAAGCTTCGCTAAAAATGAATATTCTTAGGGTTATATACATTCGCCTTTGGTGAACCTTAGTGACTCGCTAGTGATATGGGGTGCATGAGTTGCACTTATATAAAAATATAATATACTTTACATTAACTTACATATTCTCTTTTCGTAAAGTAGATTTGCCCTAAAGTAGGTTTGTTCTAAAGTAGTAAAGTAGTTTTTGCTAAAGTTCTTCATTTTTGAACATTTTAAATGTAGCCTAACTTATTGTAGTTACTCCCGAAAATATCACACATAATCAAAATATTTCACAAAAAAAAAAACCAATAATAACGGAATGATAACTTTTTACTTCAAGTAAACCACAAGGAACTGTCCTGTATATCAAGTATGGTAAGTATCGCCAAAAGCGAATGCTGGCGTATTCACTTAAAGTGAATCTGAAGTGGAGATAGCATATAAGAACATGCTCTTATGTTCCCAATCCTTCACTTCAGATTCGCTTAAAGTGAATCTAGGCGAAAAATGCTTTGGATCCGCACTATGTTCACTATGAGTGAAGAAAAGAGGGTCGCCAGCATTCGTTTTTGGCAATACCTTCGCTACATGATATGCTGGGTACCCAGCATACCAAGCGATTCGCTAACGAGTCATTAGCGAGTCATTTTAACGAATGTTTTATTCGAGAACGAATTCACCTACAGTTCGCTAACGAGTAAGTAGGCCGCCCAAATTTTCATTCGTGACGAATCATCTTTTTCGAAGCTCTGACGAGTGGATAAGCTTCGCCAAAAACGAATATGCTGAGGGTTATATACATTCGTTTTTGGTGAATATTTGTGACTCGCTAGTGACATGTGGTAGGCGACTCGTTGCGAGTCGTTATAATGAGTAGAAAGGATCTGTTTACAACCTTCGAGACTGCTTAGATCAAAATATAATCCATATTTTGATAAAACTGAGAGCTGTTTTTTTGGTGATATCTTTCGCTATCTGAAATATTTGACAATACAATAGGTCCAGTATATAATAAAAACTGTCTTAGTTCAGTTGCTTTCCATATGGCTGCTTTCTTTGTCTCAATGATCCATTTGATCTCCATTCATGAACGTCATGTAGGAAAATAATTCTATGGTCCAACCGCTCTCCTTTTTGTATGCATTTAGTGCATTTAGAACAAAACTTCGGGCGGGTGCATCACAAATAAACGCTCTGCACTTAATTTTATACTTAATGCTTCTATAAATCATCCCCTCCGACAATAATTGAGACAGTTCTTCCACAAATTTCTTTAAGAAATCGCTTGAGTTTGGAGGTTTTGAATATCCACCATAAATGCCCATCATAAGCATAACGCTATAGTTTACGACGCTAGCTAAAATTGGCCAAACTTGACTTTTATAGGAAGACCGTCTATGCTGAAATCCAATTCAATTTCATTGCTTGATATTTTTCCTTCGTTGGATGTGAAAAATCAGTTAAAGCATCTTTCAATCCGTAATGGATGTATTGACCATTTCCCATGACCTGTACTAAGTTTTCCTGATGCGTTTTCTTTAAAGTTCTACCATCTTTTGGAAGCCCTGGAATGACGGCTTTTAATACGTCTAGTAAATTATTAAGAGCAGCCAATGATATGTTATATTTAATGCTCCATTCACTTAGCCTAGAGATTATAGAAGAGCTATTGTTGCTTAAATTATTTAAAAAAAAATTATTGTAGTTTATGCTGCTACTCTCGATTTCCACGGATATATCTTCATCAATAAACTGACATTCAGACGGAGGCGATGAGGAATATTGCAGAAAAATTTGACTGCGTGTCGCTTCACTGCCAGTAATTTCCGCTGAAGGAATACTACCCAAATGGCTGTAAATTCGCTGGGCTTCTTTTTGAATAATTGTACTTTAACTATATTCATGTATTCAAATTTAATTAATTGCGGACAAAATGGCTTTCGATATATATATA
The DNA here is from genome assembly GCA_963978885.1 of Nemotelus pantherinus. Taxonomy (NCBI): domain Eukaryota; kingdom Metazoa; phylum Arthropoda; class Insecta; order Diptera; family Stratiomyidae; genus Nemotelus; species Nemotelus pantherinus. The sequence continues at coordinate 78,843,787 of OZ022266.1, forward strand.
TATATACTGAGATCCTTACCTTTATTAATTATTATGGCACTTTTCACACTCTTCACTGTTTAACACTTCAAATATGGTCTAACACGTTGTGATCACTCGCGGAAAATACCACACAGAATCAATTCAGTCCTCAAAAAGCGAATGACAAAGGTTCTAAAAATAACTTTTTAATTTAGTTAAATGAGAATAAAATATCCAGTACAACATGTAGCGCAAGTATCGCCAAATACCAATTTTGGCGAATTCACTTTAAGTTTATCTGAAGTGAGGACAAACGAACATAAAAAAAGGCACAAGAACCTTCCCTTCATATTCGCTTAAAGTGAATATAGGCGAGCAATGTTTTGAAACTGCACTATTTTCGCTAGAAGTGAAGAAAAAAGAGTCGCCAGAAGCGAATGTTGGCGAATTCGCTTTAAGTGAATCTGAAGTGACGACAGGCGAACATAAGCGCATGTTTCTATGTTCCCAAGTCCTCACTTCAGATTCGCTTTAAGTGAATATAAGCGAGAAATACTTTAAATCCGCACTATATTCACTATAAGTGAAGAAAAAAGGGTCGCCAGCATTCGTTTTTGGCAATACCTTCGCTACATGGTATGTTGGGTACCGATGATCGAATTTAATCATAGTGTGTGTATAAATAATGTAAATGTGAGATTCAGTTTGGTGATAAATTTCATATTTCTTCACTTATTTTAAAGGCAGTGACATTTTTCGAATCATTTTGGGCTAGGTTAGGTTAGGTTAGGTAGTACTGGCTGGCACATGGCCACACATAGACCTACTGGTCCGTAGTGATACCAGATAAATGGACCTCGAGAAAGGAATTCAGTCCAAGTGGCCATCAAATGTCCTTCAGCTTTTGCTCTGCCACGTGCGAGAGATCCACCAGCCAAGGCTCACCGAAACATCGCAGTCTGGTTCTCCCCAGTGCCGGGCAGTGACACAGGAGATGCTGGATAGTTTCTGAGACCCCCGGCTCTTGACACCTGCTACAGGTGTCGCTTGTTAGGAGTCCCATTTTCATAGCATGTGCTGCTACAAGACAATGACCAGAAATGATACCAACGAGTCGATTGCAGTCAATCCGCGTTAACTCGAGGAGGTATTTGGTCGATGCGAGATTGTATGACTCCCATATGATTTTGGTTACCCTGCAGGTCTGAGTTGCACCCCATTTGCACTTCGTACCCTGCATCATTTGGGAGTCGATTGAGTACTTAATCGTTTGGATAAGAGTAAGGATGTCAACCGCTCCCAAAAGGGGAAGACTAGCCCCATACTTGGCTAACGCATCCGCCTTCTCATTTCCGTCAATGCCCTTATGACCGGGAACCCAGAAGACTCTGACTCTTCTGCTGTTACCCAGTCTGTTCAGGGCCTGAATGCAATCGAATACACAGTTCAATTTGTATGTGTGAGACATCAGTGCTTTTGCCGCCGCCTGACTGTCCGTAAAGATATTTAATACTTTACTAGTAGTATCTTTGGCGTATAACAGGTCTGCGGCTTTACGTATCGCAAACACTTCCGCCTGGAAAATGCTACTGTGATTCGGAAGCCTGAAAGCTGCTTCTATAGCTGCATCTGCAGAATATGCTGCAGCACCTACTCCTGCAGCTGTTTTCGAGCCGTCAGTGTAGATGCTAAGAGCTGCAGGGCACATTTGCCGATTCCATTCCTGCCCATCTCCCACAGTCGCTCGATATCCCCGCTCAAGTAGTCAGTGCTGACTGTGTAACCCCGTTCAATACTGCTGTGGCCCAAGGATCCTGACTCGAAGTGTCCTGATGCCTGACAGCAGCTTTTGCGGCAGTGTCTCTAATAAAGAGATCAAGCGGGGGGAAATGAAGCAGGACGTTCAGAGCAGACGAAGGAGTCGAGATTAAGGCACCTGTAATGCAGAGAGCCGCCAACCGCTAAACTCTATTCGCCATTCTAGCAAAGGTGCTTTTATTCACTGCTGGCCACCGGACCAAGCATCGGTAAACAAGGATCAGCCTAGCTATCGCCAAGTAGATCCAGTGCGTTAGAGCAAGGCTTAGACCCCACGTTTTACCCAGCACTCTCTTGTTGACATAAATTGCGTTGCTTCCCCGGTTAACTCTTTCCTCTAAATTCGCCTTCCATGTGAGCTTGCTGTCCAGAATTAGACCCAAGTACTTAGTTTATAATTTGAGACCTAACCTGGAGCCACCCAGCATGATATGGTCTAAATCAGAGTTTTATACTTCCTAGTGAAGAGCAAAATATCCGTTTTATTGGGATTGATGCCAAGACCCACGGAATTCACCCACTCCTCAACCAGCCCTAGAGAGTACTCGATGCGCTGACTAAGGGTATGTGGAAACCTACCCGAGACTAAGATGGCAATGTCGTCAGCGTAGGCCATAACCGTGGGTCCCTTGCTTTCCAACTTTTTCAGAATTGAGTTTGTTGCAAGGTTTCACAAGAGAGGGGATAGAACCGCTCCCTGTGGAGTGCCTCTGTGAACTTTTCTTGTGATTTGCGCACCCGACCAGTCCGCTGATATGATATGAGCCTGTGCTTAAGCATGTTGCCTATAAAGCTACAAATAGCGGGGTGAGTGTTGTGTGCGTGGAGGCTCTCCATAATAGCTGTTGTGTGCACATTATTGAAGGCGCCCTCAATATCTAGAAAGGCTCCCAAGTCGTATTCTTAGTAATGGAGTGCCCTTTCAATTTTGAGAACTACCCTATGGAGAGCCGTTTCGACAGATTTCCCTTTCATGTACGCATTTTGGGCTCTCGATAGAGTTTGAGTACCAAGTCTTTGTTTGATATGTAGATCAAGTAATCTTTCGAAAACTTTAAGGAGGAAGGAAGTCAGGCTAATTGGCCTGTAGTCCTTCGGATACGCATGGTTGACTTTACCTGCCTTGGGTATAAATACAACCTTAGCGGTCCTCCAGGCTGCAGGTACATGACTTAACAGTAGGCAACCTTTTTAAATTTGTGTTAACCAGGAAACGGCAAGCATACCTGTCATTTGAAGCATGACCGGCAGAATAAAAAAAGTAGAAAAATGTTTTTCAATCTTATAATTTAAACTTTTAACAATCACCGTATTCCTTTTGATTTGAAAAAAAGCCTCTATTCAAAAAAAAAAAACAATCGATAATTATTTGATTATACAATTCCGGTTTTTTATACATATTATATTGCAAGTCAAGGCTGACAACCAATACCTCAATACAAAATATGATATCTGATAACATCATCGGAATTCAAAATGTACCCCATATGATTTTACCGCTTATCGCTAACAACACGAGTCATCAGAAATCATCTTTGCTTTCTCCTTATCGCAGGTAAAACATATAATCTCGAATTATAATTTGATTGTTAGCCAGCAGCTTGTCGATACAAAAGATACATATATCACACATGCACTTCCGAATAATGATGCATGCACTATCTGCAGGTGTACGCCGTTGTTCGAGGTAGCACAATGAATCCATTGAAATTTGTAAAAACGACCAACTGATATTCCTGGTCATGCATAAGAATTTGGTTTTTGCTTCTTATAGTATTCAATGCACGTCGAAATAGAATCTCTTTTTACGATCGATTTTCAAATAACCCGGAATGTCAGAAAATCAACCAAATTCTATGTACGAGTATGTCCGCAGGAATCGAGTCTTCATATATATGTATGTATGTACGTACGTGCATACTTTTTTCATAAATTTTCGTAAAGAATTGAACATTGGGTCCGCAGTTGTATGGTTTATATGTATTACAGGATATGTTGGCTGCATGGCCACTGCAATTTTTTTTATTAGGAAAAAAGTCAAGCACGGGTTAGACGTGCATACATTCATCGATTCAATACGGTGCATTCACGGATTTTCAAGGGTTTGCATTGATGTTATCGATTCGATGTGATTTGATCACGCCAAATGGGAAGAAAGGAAGAAAAACATGCAGTCCCATTGATATATTATATTTCCTGATGGACGTGGCGGTGGATGTCCCCATGCTGAAATGGATTTACATTTCGCTTGTGTCATTTTAACATATTTGCAGAAGGGAGGTCATTTTGATGAGAATTCATTCACATTATGAATTGAAAATATTCCAGATGAATTAATCCGGTGGTTCTATTTAAGAACTTAATTTATTTTTAGTAAATAAGAGTAAGAATAAAAAATAAAAAATTTTTGGATTTGAAAACCTATTATTTAAAACAGCGATTAAAGCTAATACTGTTTCGTTTAGTTTTAAAATCAAAAAAACTTAAATGTATAAAAACCGCTAGAAAGAAAAATTTTAAAAGAAGAAATATGTGAAGAAATGTATAGTTTCAGTATGAAATTTTAGGCATGTGGCAACATAATCAAATTTGCAAACACAAAAAAAAACGCCAGCTTCGTCGTAACACTCACTTTCATTCTTGCTCTTCGCATGCGGCAGACCGATGTACAGTATAGAGTAGTTCTTATAGTACTGCAAATTTGCGATTTCGCCATCAATTGATGGATTTTCCAAGCGATATTTTTTATTTTCCCAGTATTCTAGCAATCCAAAAAAATTTCCCATAATTTTAATTAGTCACAAAAATATGGTAATGCTGATCCAACTGTAATTGAATGAATGGTCGGATTCATCTTTCACCAGTGCATTATTTTTCTAAAGCCTGATAGCTTTATAAAAATCCTTTGACCTGTTTCTCCGAAAATTCCTGTGCAGAAAAATTCCGGAAACTATTTACGAACATCTTTGCGCTCTGAGCTGTTCCTCGAGCCATTCAAAGAGATAAAAGTCACTGGGTGGTATATTTGGAGAAAAACCCAGGTTTTCAAGCAGTTTGTAACCTGCTTTTCGAATGGCATTCATTACAGTTTCGGATTTGAGTGAGTGGGTATATTTTCTTGGTGTAACAAGACTCCTGCTCATAATTTGGCTCACCTTTTTTAATATTGCTTTAATATTCTTACTTAGTCTGCGTAGTAAGATGCGATGATGGGTCAACGTTTCCTCTAAGGTCACAAATAGACTTAACCATTTTTTTTGTCAACTTGGTACTTAAAAAATTTAGCACTTGAAATTTCAACATGTCGCTTCTTTTGCTCCTCGATTGACATTCTTGGCTCTTTTTCAGTTGGAGCCCACCGGCGAGAATTTTTTAAATAATACCATGTGACCTCAGCTAAATTTAGCCTAAATCGCAGCAAATGTTAGTTGTCTTTAACTCTTTGGCGCCGGCAGCCATTTTAGTGATATTTTAAGTACCCTTACAATTTTATCAACAAATGACTTTCAAAAAAAAACTAAGTTGAGGTTTAATTTCGAATTTGTTTTAAATATAAGTAAGATAACATTTTGAATGTTTTTAACCCTATGTGTGCGGTAGGTGTCTAAAAGAAGACCGAGAAAATTTTGAATCGCTATAAATTTTGACACAGTTATCAAATCATTATGAATTTTACAAGACGCATTAATGTTAATAAGTTCTAGGCTAAAATAGTTTGTTTAGTTTCTTAAGAACGTGCTGTAAGCCCTTTAGCTACGGCAAGCACTGAAAGTGAGTGCTTTTTAGAAAAAAAAAGCAAATTCATACGCAAATCTTATGCTTTATCTACACAGCCAAAGCAAAACTTTTGAAATTCCCTTTCGGACAAGAATGGTAACCCTTTCTAACAAAAATATATTTTTAGCATCTGAAATTTCTGTTCACTAGAACTCCCGACCCGATAATCAGATCTTATTGAAATTCACAGGATGTTTTAGTCCTAAGGAGGACAAGTTCTGATGGCAGCGATTTTAAAATATGGACAATCTTGAAAAACTACTAAGGGAAAAAACTGCTTTGTGACCTGTAAATTCAGTTTCGGTCATCAGATTTTAACGAAATTCACATATTAGCTGCACCTTACTTTAATCCACATATGATAGTAAATGTAAAATAAGGTTGAAGCTGCCAGCTATGGTCATTTTTTTTTCTCTTGAATCTTGACAATTCGCTCAGCAAAATAAAGCTTTCTGTCCTATAACTTGCAGTGTAGGCATGAAATCAGAACGAAATTCATATGGTAAGTGGACCTTATTGTAGGCCAAATTTAGTAGCAATCTGGTTAAAAAAAAAACCAGAAAAAACCAAAAAACTACCACTGCCAGCAGTGGTAGTTTTTGTAATTTTTTGTGATTTCTTAACTAAGCGATGCTATCACTAAATTTTCAAATGACAATGACGTTTTGGTGAAAGTAATTAACAAATATTAAGATTTCTAAAATTTGTAAATTTTTGCGAGTGGTGGCCCTAAAGTCCTTTTTACACCTATAACTTCCAATGCAGTAATCTTATCAAAACAAATTTCACAGGATGGGGCGGTTTTAATATGATGCAGATTTAGTATACTTTTGGCTGTGGTGCTGGCTAACAGTTGCTAGCAACAGGTATTTTTGCTATTTCCATTCCAGCAAATGCTAAAATTAAGTATTTCTATGTCGAACATCTACAATCAAAATAAGTAACTAATGTTTATATCATCCAAATTCTTGAAATTTTTCGGATGGCAACCCCAAACATCTTTCTTTCCCTGGGGTTTTCGATAAAGTCATCATCGATTATGTTACCGTGTGAAGGAGTACGTCTGGTAGAATATGCGCTCAAAATCTGTGTACAATTTCTCTATTTTTCTTAGCGGCTCTCGTGCGCTGGAGTTTTTTTAACGTTATCATCGTAGAGAATATAAGGTTACGGTCCGGAAAATTCCGGATGGTTCAATAACCTAAACGAAAACTTTTGTAATGTGCTACACGTGGTTTCTCAGAAAGACAACCTCAGTTCCTTGCAAAAGTAAACAGATGTACTAAGGAATCGCTGCAAAAGTTCAAAAGAGAACTGTTAGAGCCTAACTACAGGAGCAAAGGTATTGCTGCATTTTCCCGCCCAGGTTTACACGATCGCGTTTACACGAGTACGTTTTTCGCTGCGTTAACGCTGCACAACGCATATTGTGGTGTTGAAAGCTTTTCCAAGCTGTAGATTTGAACGTTCCTGCATGAAATACGTGATTGCTACAGTGCCATGATGATTTTCAACAGCAAAAAAAAAATCAATTACAAATATTGTTCTAAGCAATGCACTTGTTTTGCTGCGCTGTTGTAATAAAGCGCAGGTGCTATTTACGACATTGGGTTGCGGGAAAATTATATTTTCAAAAAAACTTGGCGCTACGCGCCTCGCCGGGGGGCTTCGCCCCCCTAAACCCCCTCCCTCACTCGCGCTTCGCGCTCACTCGGGATGTCCGAATCGCTTTGCGATTCGCATTTTTACCAGGATAAAACATGAAAAATATGGAACATACTTTTACGAGCTTAACAACAATACCAACGCGATATCTGGATAAGCGTTTTTTCACTTGTTATTTTAAAGTTTACACAACGTATTAAGTTAATTATACTACAAGCAACAAAACACGACAAACCTTTTCATTTCCAGAACACGCTATTTATAGCAACCAAGCACACACCAACACAGCCAATGTTCGTGGAACGCTTTCTGATAACGTTTTTTTGTGTCGTTTTTTTAGGTCGTTTTTTCCAACAGGCTCCCGTAAAAGTATGTTCCATACTAAAACAAAAAAAAAATATTTTTTTCCACAACACAATATCACTTTATTGCAACCAAAATCAATTGAAAGCCAAATCGTTTTTCAAAACCAGAATTTAAAAAAAGTAGCAAACAGATGTGGAAAGTATTAACTGCAAAAAATTATAAAACGTGAATTCATTGTCAAACTGTTATATATAATATTTATCGCCGCAGTGTAAAAACGCTGCCTGTAACTGAAAAGCTCGACTTCTCTACTCCGCTTGTTTATTTTGGTTCTTAAGCTTAGTACTAACATTAGTTTCACGTGAAATTTACTTATAAAATTTAACCGAAAGAAAATTTGGACTGCTGTTTTGTTAGGCTTGTTTCACAGGCACGGGGTTCCATTCGGTTCGTTTTCGGTTGCAACCGGTTCATACTAGGTTTTGTGTTTTCTTCCTCAATTTTGCGTAGTGACGTCAAATTTATAAAAGTCTTCAAAAATGTCCACGCAATCGTTTTTCCATGACTCTTGCGTCTTAAATTTATCTTCATATTTTGCACAAGTTTTGTCCCACAGTGCTATTTTAGATTGCACAGGACAAATCAGCCGATCCACATCAACATCTTATAAATCGCTCATTTTATCAGAAAAACTTCGACTGATAATTTCAAAAAAATTATAGGTGATAATAAAACTAACTTAAACTGACTAAACTAACTAGGTAAAACGTCTAAATATTTCAAATTAAGAGATCCAAACTGATAATCTATAAATTTAAAAAAAAATTCAAATGATCAAATCAGGTTAAAACCGAAACTAAACCGTGCATGTGTGCGCGTTGATTGCTTTCTGTTCCCTGGACACGAGTTCACACCTAATAGAAACCAGATGAAACCTATTCGTGTTCAGGGAGTGTTCGGTGCTTTACGGTTTCTATTAGGTACCAAATGGAAACCGAAGCACCGTTTCAGACTTATTTATTTATTTATTAATTCCTTGCGCTACAGATACAATCCTAATTACAGCGCCAAGAAAGCAAAAATAAAAGAATGAAACATAAAAAAGGAAAAGAAATAACAAAAATAATTAAATAATTTGAAAACTAAAATTAGGACTATGGCCCAGTCATTTTAGCATAAAAAAGGGGTCAACCTCGGAATGGGAGATAATAAGCTGAATTTTTGTATATACCTTCATTTTGGGGTCCTCAAAGTTGCCTCAAAAGTCTCATAAAATCTCGTGTCTGCGTCGCAAGTTATTCAAGGTCAAAGGTGAGAAAAAACAGTTTTTTGCGATTATCTTGGTTTCTATTGCTCCAATGATGTTAACACATCGGATTGAACTTGTAGAGCATAAAATTTACGACAAATTTTATTTCAAGCATTTTTTCATGCGCTCAACCGTTTTTCCGATAGAGGGCGGTAAGCGCGCAACACTCAGCCATATGCACTGTAATGCAAGGTCAACCGTGAATACCTGTGAATACTGCCTTCAGTTTTGAATTATTTGTATTATTTATCAGTAAATACATTGTATTTAATAGCACTTTACCTATTTTTAATATTTTCATTTCTAAAAAACATGTTTTATTTTTACATGCATTCAGTGGATGTGATACAGCTTCTGCGCTGTTTAAAAGAGGAAAAAAACCTTTCATAAAAGCACTAGAACAACTTGACAATTTCGACGAACTAGCTCAAGTTTTTCTAGAAGAAAACTGCCCTGTCCAACAATTATACGATAATGGCTTTCGGATCTCACTAGCGATATACAATGCTCCAAAATCTGAGGATAATATCGATCATCTTCGAATACTCAGTTCATTAAATCTACAAAACTTAATAAACCTGTGCAATTATCTAATCTTCCACCAACAAGTGCAGCGGCCCATCAACATATAAACCGTGTCTATTACCAAGTTCAAAAATGGTTGGGGCATGATTTAGAGCCCCAGGAATGGGGTTGGGTGCTCTAAAATGAGTTCCTGGAGCCAATGATAACAAAATTACCACCAGCTTCAGATGAATTACTGAATACTCTATTTTGGAATTGTAAGAATGGATGTGGTGCACGGTGCCGATGTAGAAAATCGGGGCTGCAATGCCCTTTAGCTTGTGGCCAGTGTAATGGGCAAGCTTGCCTCAATGCTATTTCATTGCAAAGTGACTGTGAGCAAGAGAGTGCTTTTGACCCTGAAATTCAGGTAGGTCTGGAAACACCAATTCAAGGCAACGAATGATATAGAAATTCCCGAACGTCCAAAAGATGACGATGAAGAAGAAGAAAAGTAATACTTTTGTTATTTAAATTATTAAAGATTGATAGATTCAAAATATGTAAAATATATTACATATATATAAAATGTTATTAAATACAATGTATTTACTGATATATAATACAAATAATTCAAAACTGAAGGTTTCACGGTTGACCTTGCATTACAGTACATATGGCTGAGTGCTGCGCGCTTATCGCCCTCTATCGGAAAAACGGTTGGGCGCATGGAAAAATGCTTCAAATAAAATTTGTCGCAAATTTTATGTTCTACAATTTCAATCCTATATGTTAACATCATTGGAGCAATAGAAACCAAGATAATCGCAAAAAACTGTTTTTTCTCACCTTTGACCTTGAATAACTTGCGACGCAGACACGAGATTTTATGAGACTTTTGAGGCAACTTTGAGGACCCCAAAATGAAGGTATATACAAAAATTCAGCTTATTATCTCTCATTCCGAGGTTGATTGCTAAAATGACTGGGCTACTAAGGTAAAATCGCAATTCAAGGTAACATTTTCAATACATGCTTGAATTGTGAAAAAGATTGCGGGGGAGGACCAAGCTTAAGGGCATTATGCGTTCTGGGTAGACGCAGCAAAGGTGAATCGAAATAGACTTCCGTACGAGCAAACGGAACAGAGAAAACCTCAGAAGAACGACTTGGACGATTAGATTCACGTCTGGTTATCTGGGAACCAAGATCTAACAAAAAAATGCCTTTGCAAAGTTTATAGAGAAAAGCCTCATCGAGGAAAAATCTCCGAGATTGCAACGAGGAGGGAAAGACGAGAGGAGTAGGGATAATAGGGGATATTAAATTTAAAAAGAAGCGAGTGAGTGAACCTGCGCTGAACAGATTCAATGGCGTCATATAAATACTGAAAGCGCGGAGACCAGATTTGGCACGCGTATTCTAGAATACTGCGTACCAAGGAGACAAATAAATACAGGAGGAAATGTTGGTAAACATATACGAAAAACGCAAGACAAATCCAGCAATCCTAGAGACCCTGGAGGTCATATTCATGGCATGAACATCAAATCTTAGCTTTGAGTCAAACACCACACCCAGGTCTCTAAAATGCTGGACAACTGACAGTGAAATACCAGACAAAGAATAAGAGAAAACATTTAGAGTATTTTTATATGCAAAAGACATCTGATGACACTTCAAAATGTTCAGTGGCAAGAAGTTGTCTTGACACCAGAGATTAAGAGCAAACAAGTCAGCTTGCAATTCATGAAAATCATTCGCAGACTTGATTGCTCTGTATAATTTTAAATCATCTGCATATAAAAGACAGGGAGAATTGATAACAGAAGGAAGGTCATTGACAAACAAGATAAAAAGTAAGGGACCTAGGATAGAACTTTGAGGAACTTCGGATGTGGGAAATATAGGAAAGGAAATGGAACCATTAAAAGTAACTCTGCAAGGGCGACTATCAAGATAAGAGGAAAACCAAGAGAGGAGGGGACCAAAAACACCGAAACCATTAAGTTTAAGGAGCAGCAGGTTATGGTCCACAGAATCAAAAGCCTTCGAAAAGTCTGGGTAAATTACATCAACTTGACGTTGACAACTTGTCGGCAGCGACCGAAAACGAACTGAACCGAATGGAACCTCATGTCTGTGAAACGAGCCTTACGAGACGTTTATATTTTTCTTTGAAATATAAATGACAATAGATAAAAAAGATGCTGATGGCGAATTTTCATATGATAAGCAACCTACGATAGAAATAAGCAACTAAGGTTCACTATTCCAAAATTTTTTTTTTTTTTTTTTTGGATGGCAGCCCATAAAACTTCTCCATGCTTATAACTTCTGATTCAATCATCAGATCAAGACGAAATTTGCAGTTAGTTTTAACGTGAGGTAGATCTGATATGATTTTGGTATTGATGCTAACGGATGGAGGGCTGACAGAGTGGGTGATTTTGTCTTGATTGCATCTAGTGATGCTACAATTAAATTTTTCATATGCTAGACAACTTATAAAGGAAGCAAGCAGCAAATGCTTGATTTTCGAAAGCATTGAAATTTTTGCGGGCAGTCGCGTTCAAAGACTTTCTGCCCCTATAGCTTACGATACGTCATCGCTATCAAGAATCGCTATCAAGTACAAGAAATTGATTAAGTAAACATTTTAACCATATTCAATACGGAGCGAAATCTACTTAATTTTTCTGTTTTTCTTCGAAAATCAGTATTCCTAATAGTTCCTATTCTCTAGTTTTCACATAGTTTCAGTTAGCAAACATAAATTATGTTGGTTCTATCTTAATCAGCGCATTTCTTTTCGACTCCCTAATATTAAATTATTCAAAAAATAACAGTAAAATAGTTTAAAGGAAATTCTTTCTATAATAGCCATACATTTCAAATATGGATGGGTAAGTCACGTTGTAAAGTAAAACGTGATTAGTTAATAGAATGCCATTGCATCGAAAGTAATATCGAAATATTGCGTTGGACGCAAATAACAATCATATTTCTGGTTATCTACACCCAAATCTTTATAGCACCCGTTTTTTTAATGCAATTTCTTGATTCAACGGCAATTTAATTTTATCACTGAAACTTGCCACTCTGTCGGTGTATTCTACATACGTCAAATCAATTTCACTTTAATTTTTCGCAATGTCAACTTTGTTTCACGGAAATTGCAATCGGATCGTAATCTGATTGTTGCGGCTGTCGTTTGATATACGTAGATATGTATATACATATATATACATATGCACATATGTTTGCTATGCATGTACATAAATTTCAATAGCATTCGTCTGAAAAGTTTGCCAATTTGAGTGTAGCAGTGCATTTTAGTGTTTCAAACAAGTAGTACTTAGAGCAAAAAAAAGTTGATATTTTTTATTTCTAATTTTGATATCATTTTGATTACAGGTGCAGACTAGCTGCGTCGGCGAGCTGATATTGTTTTTGGATTACCGGGATTGGCTAATGGTCTCAAATATTGTAAGTAAACTTTTGGTTTTACTGATTTTTACAACTAACTCTAAGTGAATTAGTTGGTGATGTTAGTTCAGCTGCAGAATTGTTGAATTTTCTCAATAAAAATTAAGTAGTCATTTCCTAAAACAAACTCAATTAAAGAATGAGCTATATTTTAGAAATTGGGAATAAAGTTTTTGCTGACACAATTTAATTCGCCATGGATTTCAAACTGTTTCCAGCTAATTTAATAAACCTACTTTCGTCGATGTATACTTGAATAAAATATACTTTTTCGGAGTAATATATACATACTTCATACATACATCCTCTGCATACATACTTCAATAAAAGGGCAAAATATCAAAGAACCTATCCTAATTCTAACTGCTTGAACTCATAAATACGCTATACCATGAACGGCATTTACATTCGTAAGAACAAAGAAATTTCTGAAACATTATTAAGAAGCATAAAACCAGAAGAAGATGATGATGAAAATAATGGGAAATATGTGGTGATTTTACTAAATCAAAGTCATATTGAGAAGATGGAAATGAAATTCTACAACCTTTTTGCAGATGCGAGTACAATGTGCGTATGTTTGATTATTTGAGAATTGGTCCATGCCTGTTAATTTCATGCTTAATCTTATTTGCGAAATTCACTTTATTTAAGTCGTGTCAATGCTCTTAAGATTTTGTTTTACGGTAATGAATGTTTCATAAATTGAATTGAATTTATTCTTTTGCGGTAAGTCTTATGCATTGGTAGAATGGAAATTCTTTGTCGAATGGAAGTAAGTGAAAATACAAATAAGTTTGAATGTAATCTGATTTGGTATATGTCTTGATGTTCCAATTTTGAGTGAAGAACGCTTAAAAATGAAGAGAACGTTGGCATGGATATGGGCTAAAGTGTAAGGATTGAATTATTCTATTGGGTACCTTAGGAGAATGTTGGGATACAGAGAAAAAACATTTGGCGTCACGATCCGCCTTGTCTGTGAAGTTGTTCCACGTCCAGTCAGAGTTAAAAAATAGCCAAAATGACTCTACTGCAGAAGTAACAGTTTATAAAACAATTATGACTTACGTTAAAGAGCAACAATCCTTTTTCAGATTATTTTCAAAATTATCAGTGTTCAGAGTACCCGAATTCTCTGAATTCTTCCCGGATAGTGATACCAAGTCTAAAAACTGCCTTTACTTTACTGGTGAATCACTTTTCATATGGTGATTGGATATGATGATTGAAACGCAGAATTCTTTTGTACCTCTGGCCAAACTTCATGATGTTCGCAGCTGTAGGAAATACTAGTACCCAGCTATATCTGTGGTCACCAGCGGAAGGGTCAAAGATGCAACTATGCTCTTTGAATATTTCACATCGCTTGGCTTCTTTCCGGCTATACTGATGTAAAGAATTTATTTAATTATTTATTTGTTTATCAAAACAAATCCAATTATAGATTTGACACGAATTGGCAATTGACCAACTAGAGGAAAACTGTAAAAAAATCTTTCGGGTTTGCCTAGTCCTGGGTCATGCTCATATCAAAACCAAAAAAGGAATAGCTAATCAGGTTCAAGAAACTTTAGGCCAATCAGCTTAACATCTTTAATGCTGAAATGACAGGACTGGCGTGTTGAACGGCACATACGCACTCGGGTGCTGAAGTCCAATCTTTTAAATAATGAGCAACATGCATAACAGCGGGGAAAATCATGCGAGTTTGCCCTTACTTTTTAGCTTTCAGTGTTTAGAAAGTTACCTCAAATGGTATGCGATTGGAGCATTTGTGGATATTTAAAAGGTTATTGACTGCGAAAGCTTACGGCGTGGATGACGTATTAGTTGAATAGATGCATAACATGCTGATGCAGAGATTATTGGTGTCAGCAGTTGGAGCCGACAGTTATTTAAGAACGGAGTTGACAGCTGGATGTCCTCAAGCAATGTCCTATCGCGCTTCTATGCTTGTTGATTTCTTACTCAACGAACTGCAACAACAACGTCTGCATCCGTAGGTTTGGGTTCCTCTACAAGAGTAGGAAGGTTTGCAAAGACATAGCAGGCATACTGATTGTACACTGCCGTCAAGGAAGACATATGTATCGAGAATAAGTAGGTATTGGGAAGGAAGATGCTTGCTCACCCTACTTAGATGAATCTGACTGCGAAGTATTTACTTAACGAATGGCCAATATATGTTCGTGTCAGGTTTCAATGCTTCAGTTTGCAAAGGATTGACTCTTTTCCCATTTCATTAAGCTTGGATTTTGCTACATGATCCGAGAAACAATAGAAATTTGGGGTTATTTTTGAGTATAATGGGTCTTTTTGCCGTGAGTTTTTAGAGATGTTAGGGGGCTGTCCTCAGCTCACACACACACAACATAAAATTATTTTATGTTTTTTACCAAATGGAAATATATGTAAAAGTCCTATAGAAAAATTCGAAAAAGTCCAAAAATCTACAAGTCTATACAGCAGGACTTTTACTGTATTTGCTCAGTTACTTACAGTAACGTGCTGCTGCCGCTTAGTGTGCTGGCTGGATGCAGTAGCATAAATAATTTTTCAGATTTCTTTTAGCTTATTTTATCGACCATCGATGGGACGATCTATTCGATCTGCGTATCTAATCCACCCTGTGACTAGCGTAGAGCTATTCCACTTCAACTCCATCCATTTTTTGCTATTTTGCATGTGCGAAGAGCAGCTGAAGGCGTTCAATCTACAGCTCAAGTTCTGGACTATGGCTAAGCACCACGTGGTGAGTAGTCTCTATTAACAGAAATGTTCTGGATTGCATGGCTCAGCTCAGTGATTGGATCTCTCTGGCGACTCACTCGTGAGCTATTGACCACAAGGACATGTAGAAAAATTACCAGATGTGGCCAAGTGGAAGTTGATTGACTTTAAATATAGCCTACGCCACTCAAATCTAGTCAGATAGGCTCTAGTCTATATTTTGTTTCAGTACTAGCTATTCATTTGGGAGTTTCGTATCGAATTTTATACTATGTAGGTACACACAAGAAAAAGAGCAAGCATCTCTGCGGCTAGCCAGAACCTGTTTTGACTCTGTTTAACAGCAACACAAAGCGTAAATGTACTGTTATGTTACGCATAAGAGTGACAATAAAAAATGCTATTGCTTTGTAAATACTTTTGGAAATTAGCTTCTGCGTTTGTTTGTTAATTTTTAGGACATTTTGTACGCTCATTGATTTGAATTAAACTTTTTTCTTCACACCAGCACCTCACTAATTCATTCTTTATCATTTGATGAAAATAAAAATCGGCTCTGCTGCTGCCAAGTTCACTTAAAAACTCATATTCTCGTGAAAAACTGAAATTTTCTTGGCATCAGAATCTGTAGAATATTATTCATCGTAACAAATATGTTTACCATTTAACCGTAAAAGACAATGCATAATATTTTCAATCAAGTTCAATATGCTTCAAATTTAGTTTTGTCTTTTATTTTACGTCCTTAGTTTAGGTGTTACTACCAAATATATATTGTCCGTGCTTTCCGAGCATCATCAAATGCAATGACAAAAAAGTATATAAATTACGTATTCGCAACTAGCAAACAAAAATCAAAAATGTTTCCTAGGTGCATTATGCTTAGAAAACACATAAAAAACATGCTTGTCTGTTCAAAAGGTAAAATGTATAGGTATGTTTCTTTAGTAGACAATACCATATTTGCTTACGCATGCAAGTTGATATAAAATCAGTTGAAATTACAGCACCTGATTATGTTTGCAGAGTACTTTACATTATTCAGGCACTTCATTTCACTACCTGTGGCAAAGATCATGTGGCTTTTGCGCTTGCTAGTAAATTATGTATTGTGTTGTCATATTTTTATGACTGACCACCAGCTGCTGAACAATAAAGTTATGCGACAACGTTTTGGTTACGTAGGTCAGGGTAAGCGTAGTAGTCATCACGTTACTTGATAGTAGGGCTTTAAAACTATGGTAATAGCAGATGCTTTACATAATTATAAATGTAATGAAGTAGTTTCATTTAATGATGTTTACCATAACTGAAATGCAATTTGAAACAATTTTCGTCTGTCCTTGGCTAGTTGTCTGACAAGAAATCAAAGAAAGAATGATGATAAATCACCGGTATAGGGCAATAGTTACTTACAAATCTTTGGAAGTCTCTAATAGACAGATAAAGTTTGCATGGCTGACTTTTTGTTACTATTAATAAAAATGTTCGGTGTCAGTTTTACATTAATGCGAAACTAATATAAACTCATCATGACCATTCCTCCAGTATCATGCAACTACCAACAATAACAAGTATATGCAGTCACAATATTCGCTACAATCATCATCATACCACATCACCTTGTCACAACAAATAACAACATAATACTCTTATTGATACTCATTCACGTCCCGCATGTTGTGATAGATTACATCTGCTACTTGACATTGCCTCGTTAAAGCAGACTAGAAAAT
Organism: Nemotelus pantherinus; assembly: GCA_963978885.1. Taxonomy (NCBI): domain Eukaryota; kingdom Metazoa; phylum Arthropoda; class Insecta; order Diptera; family Stratiomyidae; genus Nemotelus; species Nemotelus pantherinus. The sequence goes on from OZ022266.1 coordinate 78,861,085, forward strand.
TGATTAGCGGAAGAAGTAACAGAATTAGCATACTATCAAATGCATAGATAGGCTGCAATCTTAATTTGTCTGTAGACGACCTACACGTAATACAGTTGGTACTTTGCTCAATAGTAGATGACGAACATACTTGTACCTAATATCACACCCGCAGAATACAAAATTAGATTCATTTTGTAACGTGACACTCATGTTAACGTATGAAAGACTTTAAGATCATACGTACATACAAGCATACATATCTAACTATTCTTTAAGTAAAACAAATTGCACTTGTGCTATGTGTCGTATGCCCCCATAAACGCCACCGAGAATCGGTCTGGAATTTTAAAATGGAGCGTTGCGCTATGAAGTTTGAAAACTAGGTAGATATTGAGGTAATAAGTAACTTGGCATGGATATGTTGTGCTGAAAAAGTGGTACGCTTTAGACATGAGTCAATGCCGTGGGATTTTTTAATCGAAAATAGGCTAATAGAGGTAATAGACTGGTTTTTGGAAATGCTGCAATATTCGTATGAGTCATACGAAATGACAATGTTGCATTTATATGTAGGTACTTATTTCGCCTTCATGTTCAAAAGACAGAAACATAGCATAGGAAATTGTTACCGATTTATAGATTTAAGTTGATATATTACTGTGAATGCTGTCTACATCACGGTTTCAACCATTGAGAGAAGTCCTTCGATCTTTTTAATCGACTATTGAGCTTCCATGTCACGAAAATGGCCTTTGATTTGCTAAATAGTATCATCATATCGGAGCGACAAGTAAATATGCGAGTTCTGCTGTAGGACGAGATAGACCACAATATCATTGCCACAGTCATTAACGCTAGACTCGAAGCATTCAGGCGGCAAGAAAAACTGTCTATCTATAGAGAGATTCAAACTCAATGCTTTGTGTTTTTCAAAACATGAGTTTTAGTAAGTTGGAACGATGGTTCATTTCAGTTATATTCACCATGTCATTGTAAAAAGACCTTCGTCGAAGTATCTCTTGCAAATGGTGGAATTATACTTTTCGCATATTGTCTCTATCTTATCTCTGTTCTCAGGTTGCCGTTCGTGGAGTGTCACAGATATTTTTAACGTTTAGGTACTGGATCCAATCCTTTCGAGGGCTCTGCTAATTTACCTTTTCCTCTGCGCAATGTAGCCGCCGTGTGTACTAAGCTTGCTACCTTTGATGCTTCGACCGCTGGATTTGGTTTAAGGGGAGGAACTTTCAGATTTTTTCATACAAATCGATTTTTTCGTTTTGAAAAAAATGAAAGCTACATACGTGTAAAATATGTGTGCTAAAGGATATTCCGATCTGGAACATATTTATCGCATTAGAGCGTCTCAAACGCACCTACCTCACGCGCGCTGAGGAACGCTGAGGTATAGCTCATTCACCGTGAGGCTTCAGATGGCTTTCTATGTACCGGAACTAATTACGATCTGTACTATCGCATACTTGTTCGAATTCGAATACACTTTAGGTGGCAGCACATGCGAAAAATAACCGATGCGTCAGAAAATTGCACATCCTTAACGACGAATATCGCCCGCTGCTCGAAACGCCCGCGTCGCGCAACGTCTGCCGGAGCAGGCCAACCAGGAGCGGTTTAAAATCGAGGAAGGATTCCTATACGGCACAGGAATAGTCGACTTAGATCTTAATGTGAATATAATGGAGCAAATTGACGATCGACGACCACGAAAATCTTCATATAGATATTTTGGTCCGAATTGGCAGATGGAAATTTTTTTGATCCGCCGTATTGGAGCCGCCATCTCGTATTTTGTTAATTTGACTTCGGATTCATTGTCAGCCACCCCAAAACCCTATAATCATTGTTACTGGTTGTTATAACTGAACAAACAAGAAAGTTATCCCAAGGCAAACTTGCTAAAAACTTTAAGTGCGTTTTTCTCGAAACGATATTTTTCACCATAACTTCAAGCACAGGTGTCGATCTATTGATTCGATTCACTTCATTCTAAACCTGCCCAAAAAAATATACTGTTTTATATGTCTTATACCTAAAATGAGCATGAACAATTTCAATTCATAATTATTAAGCGAGGTCAAAGTGAGAAAAAAACCTGGTTAAAAGTTGCACTTTTTTCTAAATGTCCATAATTTGATTTATTTTATGTCCCAATTCATTCTCATTAGGTATAAGACATGGAAATGTCCATAAATTTTAATGACTTTTAACTATGACTGATATCAGTTTACTACGAGAGGCTGCAGACTTGAAGTTACCGGACGATGTCCCGCGTGCAGAGGCAGACGAGAGCCGCCATTTTGGAGCCACCATATTGAATTTCATCGTAATAAAAATTTGAACGATTTTAGAATAATTAAAAAATAAAATAATCAAAACCAAAACTTCGTATGTTTATTCATTATCCCTCGAAAAACTCTCAAACTTTGCCTTATTTTCGATCGTATCTGAGAGAACCTTCCCTTAAGTACACAGACAACCGGAATCTTCTGTGACACATCTTGAGTCTCCTCTTGCTTCGCCAGTAATACATCGCGATATTTTCACTATGAATACTGAAACTGTTTTGATTGCCTCGTCTACTGCTGCCTTGCTGTCGAAATGTTTCGACTAGACCTTCAAAAAGACTTCAACTTCATCGACCTCCTTGTACTCTTCCTTCATTGGTGTTGCATCGCTACCTTTACAGGTGTTTATCTGGCGTTTCGCATATAATATGTTCAGTGGAAACAATCATGGAGTACACCGCTTCCAAACTTGACTACTGCCGCCTCTACTTCTATGTACGAAGTTAACAACAGATGACATGAAGAATCGCATCGTTTAAAATAACAGTAACTGCTGTCACAGATTTTCTTCTTCACAAAGACTTCTGGTGTTCAGGCGTTCTGTTTAAGGAATTCTCTAGGAAACCTCGTAAAAGTGTTCGTTCCATAAGACCAAAGAGCTTGGAAAGTTTAGTACCAGAATGTCCGCGATCTGAGGACCGAAACAGATGAAATCTACCTCAACTCCAACCTAGACTCTGATGGAATTGATTGTTGAACAGAAACCCGGTTGGTTAAAGGCCGCGGCCATAATATCTGCGGCAAATCAAGTGGCGGTGGTGGTGGCGCTCTTATCAGTGAAAATAAGGCTCTCGCTGGAATACTTTGCAGTAACTTTCCCACGCTTCCCTTTCCTGTTGAATGTGCTCTTGTTCACATTTCCTTTGCTCCATCCAAAACTTTAGTTGTTGCGTTTATCTACGAGTGCATCTTTTGAAGTAGTCCTGCTTTAGTTTACGAACGTTTTCTTTGAGGAACTCTCTTCCTACCTTGACGACACACAGTTCCCTACTGCTTTGCTACTGTTATATGCATTCTCGGCTATCGTATCTACCAACAGCATATCACTGCTTCTGTGTTCCTTGTGTGTTAAATTAAATCATTTGAACAACTTTCTGCCTTCAAAAAGAAACAAATAAGAAAATTCCATTTCAAACCACAAATTCTGCTGTTGTATTTTGCAATAGAACATAATAATTGCAAAAAAAAAATATGCCCAATGTTTTGCACCAGCCACAAAGCGCTTGAATGAAAATCAGGACAAAACGACGAGTAATGAATTCAATTAGAAGCCATTGTGAAGTAACTAGCGGCTCAAAAAGCATTAAGTACTTGATACACTTGTTTACTTATTTGTTCGTGCAGTAGTACAAATAGAGCTCTTTGAGCTTCGATTCATAATCGATTCCACTTTCTATGCAAATCAGTTTTTGCATGATCGTAACCGTACAATCGGTAAATGTGTTTAATTAGTCAGTCATTCAATGGGTAATTAAATAAAAAGTGCCTGGATGGCTAGTCTATTTGTTTTCAATGCTGTTGCACTGATGTGCTTTACTAAACGATTACTACTCGTTTGAACAGTGTTTGTTTTGAATATGAATATGGAAATTTTTCCACTTCAATTAAATTATATTTGAATTTTTGATTTGTGCATTCATGCAAAGCTCTACAGTAATTTTTGGCACTTCATTAAAACAAATTTCCAAGCTCCAATTGAAAGTATAATAGTTTTTCCCATTGATTTTCTATAGCTGAAAAAGCTTTAGAGGTTTTAATTATGTTCTTGAAGAGGTAGGTCTTCAGATTTCAAAATCAATGAAATTTTTGGTGAGAAATGGTTGACTGTAAAAAAAATATTAATATTTTCCGGCAATCTCATATGTAGAGCTCATAATACTTGCCTCTAAATTATAAAAAATAAAATGCAGATTAAGGACCGTTAAGATAGCTTTATTCAAAGGTTGCCGATGACTGAATGATTTACCACTTATTTATTGTTTTACTCGAATATGAATTTCTCATGAATGAAAGGCATCTAGAGAATACTAGCCGTTCACAGAGATTCCCATCTTGCGCTGGTGAATGGATGGTCACGTGTCAGCTCTAGTGCCTGGTGCTGGGTATATATTTTTTTTGAATTTATAAACTAAATTTAAAGACTTCGTTTTTAAATTTTTTTTACACACAATTGTTCTGGATTTAATACTTTCATTTAATTCTTATTTGAAGCTAAGATCAATACTTCATCTAATAAATGTCTGATATCCAATTTGATCTCCCCTTACACCCTCAAAAAATCTATACCAGAAGATTCAAAAAAATAAGTTGACACTTTGCACGCCCTTCCGAATGGGCGCTATAATGATTGATAAAAAAAATAATTGTTTTCTTTCATGCCTGCCTGTAATTTTGTGCTTTGATTTTTCCCTGTTGATTTAAAAACAAGTCTCCAATTTTGAAAACTTATCAGTAATTTTATTTATTACTTGAATCCTAGAAAGCCACCTTGGACTACATGGCTACTAAACTTAATCAATTTTCGTTACATAGAAGTTTACATAATGTTCGAAATTCAGCTATTCTTAATTTACTGTGAGCGAAAAAATCATCAGTTACTTTCAAAATAAATTAAATCTCAAGAAAAACTTGCGCTTTAAAAGGAAGGCAAAGCAAAAATTTTAGCTTTTAAGGGCTGCAGTGCATATGGTAAAAAAAAAATATAAAAAACAAATCGCGTAGGAGCAAGTGAAATTGAAAATTTTGGTCCAACCAAGTTTGAGGTTTCACCGAACTCGTAACTACCGGCGTTAGTTGTCATGAGTTCGAAATTGTATTGTGTTGTTTGCTTTGTAATTCGCTTATAAGAATGAGAAGCAGCTTGAAATAATTATAAAAATAGCGATTCCATAATTTTTGGTAGCTAAATAAAGCAAAAAGTGGTTCAAAATGCTATAAATCGCCTAATCCATAGCATTAATGGAGACATACCACAATCGAATCTCGTTCGCGAAACTCCAATGAGCTTTGAGCTTTTGGAATTTTCTTTGCTAGGTACACTAAAAACTCGGCGAGATTCAATCTGTCAGATAGTGTCACATAATGAGTAGTACAACATACCACAAGAACATGAGCAAAACAGTTTTTGCATTTGATTCCAATTGTTTGTACTATCATTTTCGAAAAACAGTATATTCTGTAGAATTGATGTGTAACGGCGCTTGTGGATCATCTTTAAACTCTTTCTTGGTATTTCGTTAGAGATAGCGAATATTAATCTCTACTTTAGAATTATATTGCTTTTTTACGGGAAGAGAATATAATGTTATGCTATACAAGTACTGTCTTTTAGTTAATATTTGAAGTAAAATGACTCGGGAAAGAAATATTAAACTATATGGCAAGAATTGCTTAGCACTACCTTCAATTGCAATGACTATAATACATTCTATCGATAGTTATCCAAGAAACACATGCTTCAATTTAACTCTACCACTTGTTTCATTAACTATATCAATAAGTTACATTACAATTACATTGCCTTTAGTTAGAAAAACTCTAGCGCTCCTGAACCGCTAGAAACACTAATGTTCGATGAACAGCAGAGTATTGTGCAGGTTCTAAGTGCATATTCTACCACACGTGCTCCAACCTATTTCGAGTGCAAAATAACTTTAATCCTAACCATGCATTTAAACTCATAGGATGGAAAGGATTTCAGGAATTTCAAGATTTAGGAAAGCCAAACACTGCCAAACTTTGAAAGTAGATAACATAAAATAAACAAAGAACAACTAAAAGCCTCCCATAATTGCCTCACGTCAAAATCAAATAACTCTATCCATTTCGATTTTATCCGATGATTTCGTCGAAAGTTACAGGAATAGAAAGATGTTTAGGGTCAAAAAACGAAAGATGTTTGGAACCAAAAAATTTCTAGAACTTAGAAACTTTAAACATTTGTCACTTATTTTCACTGTAAATGTTCGAGATATGATTACTTAGTGTAAGAATTTATTGATACCAAAATAGCAAAAAATGCCTCGCGCTGGCAACCCTTTGCTTACATCAAAGTCATATAGTCATATACCGCACCTGCCTCACATTGAAATCAACTTACTCTGCGAATTTCGTCTTCATCGGATGACTGCATTGGAAGTTATAGGGGTACAAATAAATTTAGGGTTACAGGGTTTAGGGTGACAAAAGTTTTCAAATTTTCGAAAACTTAATATTTGTTGTTTACTTTCACTACAAGATCATTACCGTTTGAAAATTTTGCGATAAAATCGCTTAGTAAAGATATTGCAAATAAATACAAAACCAACAATAGTTGGCAACCCTATAATGGTTTTTCAACCAGATTCCTTCTGAATAATGCCTATAAAAAGTTCCATATATAATATGAAATTCGTTTTGATTTTATGACTGCACTCGAAGTTATATTTTCCAACCAAATTTCTACCAAACACGGCTTAGAGCCAGGTCCAGCTACTGTGTCAATTTCAAGTGAATCAGAATTTATAGGGCAAAAAGCAGCTTTTTTTTTCTATATAATTTTTCAAGATGGCACCACTGGCACAGAGTTACCCGCATTTGAAAATCGCTTCTATCAGACCTGATCTTACTCAATACCAATACATTCCGTGAATTTCATTCATATCGGATAATTGGATCGTGAGTTCTCGTAAACAGAAGTTTTCGATGCTTAAAATATAGGTGAATCGGAGGAGTGTTACCGATCTTGTCCGATGTGAAATTTCAAAAGTTTTTCTTTGGTTGTAAAGAAAAAGCACAAGATTTCTATATGAGTTGGTTTCCTCTGTAAAACAGGAAAACTTTTCATTAGAGTCGATGGTTTGAAGGCTTTGAATTTCAATGCCTACCGTAGCTGCAGGGTTGTCAGCATATTCATAAAAAACCACACGTGTCTACAACTTAATAGCAACAATATGCCCTGTAAGTTTCATAATGGTCTGATAATCTGGTAAAAATATATTCAAATTTTCCCAATCTCATTTTAGGCGCCTGGCGCACACATACGGTTAAAAATTTCAAAAAAAATTATTAAATTCACATTTAGAGCACGTTCAAATTTTATTCCATAAACTTGATTTTTGCTAATGTTACATGCTGACAAAAATAGGTATATTAAAAATATCCCTAAAGTGGCCGCCGGCGCCAAAGAGTTCAAGATTATTAACTTTTTGTGTTCTATTCTGCATATACACCAATGCATCCTGAAAATTTCACTTCAATCGGATGGCGCGTTCCTGAGATTTTTTCACTGCGGATTAGCGTAGACTTCTCGTCTCATAATTTAAGCATCAAAATGCTTAATACAATCTAATATGGAACTACACAGCAACAATTAAAAAAATGCAGGCACAGCAAATCCGGTCTTCAGAAAGCTATTCAGTCCTAGTGAGTTATAATCTTCGCAAAATGACATGGTGGAGACAAATTCAATTACAAATTGGGAAGCACTGACATGTGAAAAACCTATGAAAATTCAACCAAACTAATCTGTTAAGTGTGTGCTATTCTATTGAACAGGAATTCCAATTTTCTGTTGGGATTATTTGCGAGTGTCTTTTTTATTTTCACTTTTCAACAATTGCTTCTTCTACTCGCTATTTAAAATGGGGGCCTATTTGTAAATTTTCATCGTTGTATCTCGAATTGAAGCCCATTTCTTCTCCCTGTAAGTTCATTTTTATTTCATGCTTAAACAAAAGTTCTTTCAAAAATAGTTACCAATGCCTGACATCATCACTCGTTTGATATCTTTTGCACGAATTTCAGTTTCTACTCGGACAGATCGTAAAATCTTCACTATTTGGTAATCCAATGATTTTTCAGAGAGTGAATTGAAAAAGTATCTCAATTGAGCCGCAACTGTCAGCGTTACAGCTAGCAATATGAAAATTACCCACGATATATTTTTAAGAGTTGCAAAAAACCGTAAATTATACTGTAAATTATTTGCAGATTTGTCATCAAATCTCTTTCCAGAACGAGTTTCGTGAATCCGGATTGATACTCGAATCCAGGTTTGAAACTCATGTCAAATATTGGAGACTTATTACAATCGAATTTGGTTTCGCGAATCTCGTTGAACTTCTACCCTGGTGTGTCAAACAGACAAAATTTAAAAGATCATGGAGATTCGCGAAACCAGATCTGATTGTAGGTTGTCAAATCCTTGATATTATAGTCTGTCATCAGTATACAAGGCTTAAAAATTTCAGACCAATTCAATGATCTTGGTTTTTATAACAAAAGATCGATTTTCATCATTGGAAAATAAGCATACATATTTCCAATTCCTAGCAAATATTCATAACTCAAAAGATCAGTGTCAGATTGATTGCAAATGAGTCAGCAGTAAATGTTGAAAAAATTCTATCCTGTTGGATCATTTCAGATTTTTATGTCATTACGTTGGTCTGGTTATTTTTAATGATTGTGCAAGTTTAAATTTATTTTATTTTTTTTTGCTTTTCAACAAAATAAATGCTGCTTGTACCCATCACATTTTGTCTAGGTTTTGGAATATGGAATATCAAGGAGAAACTGCAATCTATAAACAAACATCTCGGAGAAACTGCTTGTATGTATATCCAATTTTAATCTTCGGGCTAATTATGCCTTCAAAATTTTTTTAAGAAATTCATCTTCAACCTTGATACCCAATAATTCGAACTAACAATACTATATTTTTTTAAAAATAGGGGAAATCGCGATAGCTGGTGTGACATTTTCAAGATACATTTATCTACGTAGGCGTATACCACAGCTAATTAAAACCATGCTCTACCAATCTGTAGAATAAATCCATCAACTGGAGTAAAATAATGAAATCATGGTTCATACCTTCGAAATGAAAGTAACGACAACCATACTTCATTTCAAGTTTTCTTCAAAACTCAATTAATAATTATCAATTCACCATCTGACGACGTTTCAGTGTCAAAAATTTCATTTGGTTAAATAATTCCTTTGCCGAAGTTGCGGTGAGTTGTTTTTTTTTGTATTTCTTTGTTTGCCGTCATTGTTTACCATGTTGCTTTTGGATAAGAGAGAAAGTGCAATTTGGTCTTGGAGTGGCAACAATCGGGCAAAAAAAAATCATTTGAGCTTTTAAACTCTGTCGAATGATTATGATGATTATTATTTTTGGATGCCATTGGTTGTCAATACTGTAGAAGATCGTGCTTAGCGACTGTCAGATGACAAAAACTACGAGTGTCTCTTATGGTTCGACTGCGATTTTTTATTGTTTATTTGTTTGTATGGTTTCCGTATATGTCACTTGATTGAAATACCTAGCATACCGAATGATTGAGCAGCGTACGCTTGAGAAGAGCCTGAAAGTGGAATTTAATCGATTGCCGATTAAAATGTTCGTTTTGTTATACTGCCGGGCGTGTTGTTAAACTTTGCCTTGAACTGCACGCTGCTAAGAGGCTCTTGGGCTTTACTTAGACTGGCATAGCTTATTCTGCGCAGTATCCGAGGTTTTCCTTGAAATATCGAAGTCCAGTTCCGTGTTCTTGGATTATTTAGCTGGGGTTGTATGGAATTGTGGAAAGTATATTGGAGCTAGCCACCATATTCAGTGCTTTTCAACTAGGCAGTCCGTTAGGTATGTGGGAGGCTGTAATTATGTCTAGACAAATTTAAAGGCCAAACTATTTAATTTTTTCTTGTAGCTTTTGGTCACCTTTTAAGTATTGTACTTTCAAAATAAATTACCTTTTGTGCTGGGTGTATGAGCTGAACGGCTGATTATTCTATAGAATCATGATTTGTTACAGCCGAGGGTGTTCGCTGCAGCGTGAACTTGAACTCCTTTCAGTGCGGAACCGTCGTGTATGATAGTAAGAAAATAAGCCAAGCTTGTTCTTTACCGTCTTGTTATATTTAAATTTAGTTTTTTTTTCTCCTTTCAATACAATCGATTCATTTGTCTGCACCAGTAAACTTGAATTGATACTTATCGCAGCTGGAGTTCGACATTCTGCACCGCTAGCGTCCGTGTAGTGTTTGAAACGTGTACGTATTAAATAAAACATGCGATTCATGGCGCTTAAACAATTGTCAGATTAGCGCCAAGGTAATATCCGCATGGGTGTCGAACGTGCCTCTCTCCATCTGTCTTTCTCTGGTCGATTTTTCTTCAGGCATAATTACATCGTTGTTGTGTTTTTATAATTACATTTGCTACGATTTGTAGAAAGATTCGAAAGGAAAATATTGAGAGCAAATAATGGGCGAATGTAATTCAACCGGTACTAAATGCTACATTTGTACATTGTTCGATACATATTCATTTGTATCTGTTTGCCTCAATTTCGAATTGGCCTCAATTTCGAGGATTTGTACCGGATATAGGAGTGTTATGTATTGTGTAAAGACTGGCTGCATGTGCTAATTTTCGAAGTACCTTAACCTGAAGTAATTGTTGGGCTTTTGTAGTTGGCTAATATTTTTGTGAAGTGTGCCTATATGTTTTGAAATGGAATGCAGGAGGTAAAAGTTAGGTAAGTCTACTGCATAGGTTTGGATGTGTTCATCATAGGGCATTCAGTTCGCAAACAGGAAGAAATGAAGCAACATATTATGGCCCAATTCCAATAATAATCGCCTAATCGCAACAACGAGTTGGCTTAAATAACTGTTTGAATAAGTTTCGTTTTCCAAATGCATTGGAACTTATACAACTCTAATAAATATCTTGCAGCTCATATGCGATATTACTGACAATAACGACAAAATTATACCTATGGTTGATTTCAACCTGTCTAGACTGAACTGGAGCACCTCAGCGGACGATACGTACGAAGATCCGAACTCTAGATTTATTGGCAGGTAACGCGAAATTAATTTTGCAAACGAAATAATATACCTTGTTTTGTTTCGAACATCCGGATTTAAAATGGAAAATTGCTAGATCAGAATTTTGCGACGGATGCCTCCTCTACTGTGGTGAAATGCTTCACATCATCTCTCAACGATAAATTATGTGATCTGCGTGCGAACTGTTATTGTTCTTCAGTGTCTCATTAACCTGATCTGAATAAAGATACATTTCATTGCTGCACTCGATTGCTCAACTGTTTTTTTTTATAATGTGTGCCAAATACCTGCAGTAATATCCAGATTCATTTTCCTTTGATGTCTTTGGAAAACTTCCGTGCGTCGCTAACCTTTTTGAAGCCATAATCATCGATATTCTAATGCAAATCCATTATGGCTCGGCATCAGCACAGTTTTTTGGGAAGACGTTCAACCAGAATCAACCTTCTTAAATTTTCTCATTGAAGTACCATTTCAATCGAAGCTGGCCTCCAAACTGACTGTGACTTGTCCAAAGCCTTTGATAAGCTTGATCACTCTATATTCTTAGCTAAGCTTCATTCCTTTCAATTTTTGAGCTTGTTTTTGAACTGGTTTGACTCTTAGTAGACAAATCTGACCCAACGTGTATTCTTTCACGATTCCTTGTCATCTGAAATTAGAAGCACATTTGGTGTTTTACAAGGTAGTCATCTGGGGCCTTTACTGTTCTCCTTACTCACCTATTAATGATCTGAAAATATGAAATGAATGATTAATTGCTTTTGTAATCTTGATTGTTTTGATGTATATTCTGCGTAAGACGAATTTTTGAAATATAATAAAATCAATAAACAAACAGATGTCAGTTATTTGGGGCTATCTACCTTGAACATAAAGAAAAAATATTGTACAATATTTGAAACAAAATTCATTCTTCACTTGGCGTAAATTGTAATAAGAAATTTTTGTAGCCCCATCATTCAGTTACCGACTATGCATAGATAACATATTCACACTTTTCAATTTTCAAGGGACAATTGGTCATGAGCTTCACCCGCTTATGAGCATTATACACAAAACAATATCATGTCCCGTCATGTTCGATGAACATGTAATCCTATAACTACTAAATACACTAAAGCATCGAACTTAACCTTCAATATCATGCCTAACTCGTATACATAGTGATTAAAAGATACAATTGACGATAACATGTCATCGTCGATAAAGAAAGAAAAAACTCAGATGGAGATAAAAAAAGAACTGGAAAAAACACCATTCAGTCTCAATGATTTATCAAACAGTCTTGAACTGATTTAATTCAAGAACAGTTTAGTTCTTATTCGCGAATAGATTAATCGATCAAAAGAAACTAAAATCATAGTTTCGATTCGATTGAAGATAGGTTTGTAGTGTAGTATTTACTAATTCAAAAAAAAAAATACACGACCGATGAAACAAGATTATCAAGAAAAAAAGTGATTGAAAAAATGGAGCACGTTTTCATTGTGACTAATCGGACAAATTCGAATATCAAGATTAAAATAAAAAAGAGACAGAGATGTTTTATAGGAATGCGCAAGCTGGATAAAAGATTATAGGTATGCTAGTAATGCAGCTTTAATCGGAATGTCACGGTGTTACTTGGGAGTACGGATAAGGATGGGACATGTTGAAGATAGTTAGCAGCAGCCATTGACCTTAAAGCGGCATTGAAATCAGTTTTTTTTAATGTTTTTTTTTTATTTTTAAACTGTATGACATTTGGATGCTTGAGATTCTTTGAAAGGAATGAAGATGTGGAAATTATATTGATGGAGAGACAATATAATGATAGAAAAAAGAAATTAAAATCCGAATTTCAAAGCACAAAGCGAGCTTCATTGCCATTTTCGCTCACGAAAATCATTACATTGATACCATCTATAATTGAGACAATTATCTTTCCTTTAATGTTATGGTACAGCTAGTGTAAACTATCAACAAAAGAAAGATGTTTTTCATTATTTTCCGAGGTGAGGTTTAGTTTAGTTTTTTCAAAAATAGTAGGATATATCAAGGACATTTAAAACAGGGATGAAATAAATCTCAGATATAATCAAAATTAATTCCAGCCTAGCGAAATATAGTCCAGCTATTGGCGTCAAAAAGTTAGGAGTTTCAATAATCAAGTGTTATAAGGAATAAGGACATAATTAAGCAGAAAACTGTTTTAAATTCAACTACTATAGAGTAAATATCGAGATAGGAAAAATGTTGCAACAGGAATAGGCACAATAAAGCTGAATATCTGATGGCTATTAAAGCTATTATTGCTCCACACTTCTGCTTTATAATTTCGCGGTCCCTGGTTCGATTCCAGGCACGGACAGGCATCTGAGTCGAATTAGAGATAAAATAAGGCATGAAGTCAATCATTTCACAATGGTAAAAATTTCAATTTTTTCACAAAAAAAAAGGTAGTAACAACTTTTTTAATACATATATGCGCGCTTACATGGTTTTTTTTTATGCAAGTTGCATCCTTGATTATTGATTCCGTTGTGCGGGCCGGTGTGCGGGAGGAGCACCTAATGTATCGAGACATAGATAATAATCTTTTAAGCAATTATTTAGCTAGCCGCAAAACCAGACATCAATTTAAGGGGCAAACCAGTTACAGCAATATATATAGGTGTACCACTGAGATTGATTCTGGGTCTGACTTTTTATTTGATATTTGTCAAAGGACTAAATATTCCTTGTTGGCTCCAAATATTTCATTTATGCAAATTATACACTACTCGTTAATGCTATGCATAAACTGAAAAAAAAACGTAGAGATTACTCTAACTAATTCCTTTAACAACCAAATTATTGACAGGCTTGTTATCGTTTCCGGGCCATGTTTGAAAAATCAAATCCAAAGTCGTTCCCAGTGTTAGATTTCTAAGAAGAAGAAATTATTTAAACCTTCATCTAAAAAATATGATAAAGCAGCCAGGATCTATAGATTACCCAGATGCAGAACCAATAGAATTCTGTATGACCTAATTTGCTCACCTACCTCACTATATGACGATCTTCCAGAGGACTCAAGAAGTTTAACATCATTCGTGGTCCTGAAAAGGAAGCTATAACAGTGCAGGCTTGGCGTATCTATTCCTGATGTCACCATTGCATCAGAAATACCTTTGATACTCATCAGCGATTGGAGGATGATTAAAAACCATCCTGACCAAAACCATCATCAGGCTTTTTATCAATCCAGACCCGTGTGGCGATAGGTACAAATCAGTCACCCGCACGTCTTTATTTGGCCTAGTACTCTCATTGATGTGATGTATATGAAGCGTATAGTTGGTTTGCTGTCCCCAGCGGATGATCCCATTATCGTCAACCAGTCAGATGGTTCTCTTTTTATAGACGTGCAGTGTTCAGGACGAGGAGGTGCAGAGCTCCGGGGCCTGATGGAGTGCATTATTGAATTTATATAATTCATGCTTAGCTCTAGCGATCTTCCCTTCAATGCGGAACATAACTCGGCTGTTGTTCGTAGACAAGGGGAAGCATCCCATCAGCACACCTTTCGCCGTTATTGTCAGTAGTCAGATCGGCTGGCGATTTTTCCAAAAAGGGCACTCGACTGTCGATGCCATCTCAGGGGTTGGTCGCGTAGTAGCAACAGCGTTCGGGCTCTTGAGCAGAGGTACCATAATTCTGGTTAATTGCTGACCATGTTGCGGGACTACTCCAAGGACTAGAGATTACTGTTCAACACCGAAGACGGAGTGAGAAGGAGGCTTGTACTTCAGACACAGAGCGTCGCAGTGGTAATTACTGTCAAATCTGCTGATTTCGCGCAACTCACACTTAATCAAGTCATATGGAAGGAGGATCGTTGAGTATAGCCTCCAGCTGGCGGTCCCAAAGGAGAACTTCATGCTAGCGAAGCAGAAGATAGCAACTGTTTTACCCTCTACCGAGGTCGAGACTTGCTAGTCAGTTGCCGGAGTGACCCAGGATACCAAGCTGACCTATTGAAATCATATCAGCAGGGCATGTGATAGGACTCTATGAATCGTCACTGCGTTGAGTAGGCTAAAAGCCACTATCGGTGGACACGGTGAGACGAGATGGTACTCACTGATAGTGACGGTCTATTCCGTCTTGCTATATGGGTGGAAATTCGAAGAGATGTGGAGAGAGACGGAGCGGTGAATTTATACTTTTCTCGATTCTTAACAGGGAATGGCTGCTTCAGAATACACCTGAACAACATGATAATATTAGACACATCGTACCGACAGTACTATTTACTGCACATAAAGCGGACGGCGAGCTACCTTACCAACCTATGAGCTGTGGTAGTTATTGAGCTCCGTGTAAACCAATAGGAGCACGACCGGTTCGAAGCGGTGCTCTAACGGGTCTCGATTCGAAACTTTGTAAGCTTGTAGGTCTTTATTTTGCTAAGCTAGCCCCACATACCTCGTGGACTGAATGGCCAAGGATCTAATGAGGAGATATTTTTTTGGCTATCTATATTAGGAAGATAACCCGACAAAATTTCTTAAATTTGTTAACCTTTGTAAAAATTAATCTTTAATGTTATCGTATTTATCCCCGCTTATACCAAAACAAAACTGAAATTGACTAAATTAATAACTATCACGAATATATTTTTTCCTTTTTTTTGTCCCCGTTACAATAAAATTGTTGCGAAGATCTGCAAGATTGACAGAAAAAGGGGTAAAAAATAACAAGATTGTATGATGTGGTGTGGTGCTGGAAGTGTTTGGACTTCCTATTCTCTCCCCTTACTGGAGGTGGCGGTTGGTGCATTATTTTTGACTCTCATCTTCGAATTCGGAAAAAATAAGTGCAATCTTAATATAAATCATATTAACTGAGCCCCCTTTCAGCATAGCTTCAGTTGTGTTATCGTCATATTAAATTTGACTGAATACTACATTTCGCAACACAACACCTCTCAGTTTCAATGCAATTCAAGTTCTGCTTGAGGCACTAACTAATCTAAACAGTTTCCATTTATCTATTCAATCTTATGGTCCACTCAAAAACAAGACAGTCATTTATCAACTTTGCCTACAACATTGCATAACCAGTCGCAGGCTAGATATTAATTCTGCCAACAGTTAATGAAACAAAGTCTTAAGTGACTTTTCCTTCATAAGCCTTTAAGCATTTATTTACCAACTAATAACTACCGGAAAAAATATTCAACGCCAACTTTTTACTAACCAAATATATCAAGTCGTCAAATTCGGAAACATAACGAAAAGATATGTATCTACGATTGTATGCATGGCGTAGGTGGCGTCTTGAGAATATCTAAATTTTTTTTTGCATTGTTCAATGATCTCGAAAATAACCTATTATGAAACCATTATAACCTCATCAGCGGTTCGTACCGTGCAGCATTCACCTGACCACACAGGCAAATCATCTGTCTGTCCGCAATGTCCGCTTGGCAAGAAAACGGTTATTATTTATCGCACGAGGCGATATGAAAATATTTTTAGATATACAACAATGCAAAGATTGGCATTACAGGGGTTTCATCTGTATTTAGACATTCTCGTGGAGCATTGTGAGTTTTGTGCGAAACGAAATCGAAAGTGAATTCGAATTGAACGGTTCGATCGTTATTGTTGTGAATTGGTCGATGTGGTCGAGTTAAAAAGAGTAGGAGAAAGATACGGTCACCCACAACGAGTTAGGGATTTGCGGTAATTTGCGACGTTTGACTATGGCTATAGTGACTGTAATAGGTCACGGTGCTGATGAGGGTTTTGAAGAACATAACACACGAAGGAATGTGCAAAATATATAGGAATAGGAAAAAGTGAGCTTGGAGCTTTAAATTTACCATTTTAAAAATCCTATTCCGTTTAAAATCCTAGAATTAAAATAAATATTTGATATTTGAAAGCGTGCAAAATAAATCTAATGGAACAAACAAAAGCATGTTTATTCCGTACATATTTTTTTGTCTTTGAATCAATTACATTTGCGAATCGCATGCCGATTTTCTGCAGTACATTAATCAGAAACATATGGACTCGAAACACAGTCTACCTTACAAAAAGTTACATCGAAACAAGTATCATTTCCAAATATGTATCACTCTGGTTTTTTTCCAGAGCACCTTCCGACCCAACTGCAACCACAATTTCGCAACACCATATCGAATTGGCTACCGTCATTTTAATGCAACGACGGAGAAAGCATTAATCAAGAAAAAACTATTATAGTGACCGCTACACATCGCTTTTTATATGCTCGCATTCAGATTTTTCGCGTCCATGATGACTTCACATCTTGCTCCGTATGTTTTCGCATATAATATTATATTAAATATCTGCATAATACCCGCCGTTCGCACACGGCATTGGAGTGTAGGTGAAAGTGTAATTCAATTATATCTGACAAATTATGAAATCCTCTGTGAAGGTGGCTGTTGTATGGTGTGTAACCTCTCTATATATATGCTTATGCAGCGGTAAATGAACGATATAAGAAAAGAGTTACCGGAAAAACCGGACTGGTGATGTGTGGAATTTGAGGAATTTGGAGACAATGATGATAAAAATAAATTCCAGTGTGCCAAGATTGCCCACATTGGGCGCCGGGTAGTTATAGGTGTGAATGTTTGTTGGATAGCTTAATTTGGCGTTTAGATAATACTTTTGATGGTAATGTAATCAAGTCACTGGTAGCTACTTGATATCTATTACAAACAGCTGATGAGCACAGACAGCAAACGTTGAATCAGATACTGCTTTCTATGAAACAGATTTTGTGATGATCGAGAGCGTATACATGGTCCTCGCTTGACTATCAGAAGAGAAATTAGGGTTAAATTTGGAGCCTAGAAAGTATTTTATCTAGAATGCAGCAACAGCTCGTAAGTTACTTCACTGTTGAATTTCTTCAGAGCCGATTCCATGCTTCAAAATCAAAGCTAGATTCTTTTATGTCAGAGGAAAACGAGTTTAAGGAAAAATCTACTTAAATTAATAGTTTGGCGTTTATATTTATGACTTGGTTATTGGATACGTTTTTGGCAGCACCAGAAAACCAGTACAATTTTTTTGCAAAAATACAGAATATAAGAAAAGTATACAGAACAGTATGTGTAACCTTTTCTAAGAGCTCATGAGCTTGCTTAGCGTCCATTCCCAAAAATAGGGAATATATTTGGTTCGCTTAATCTGTGATCAAAAGGAATCAAATAAGTAAACAGCTGGATGACATTCGGGCAGAACTACCCGACTACTGATTTCAATTCAAAAACAATTAAATACGGAAAAATCAAAGTTGGAACTGATGACATTGCTAACAGCATCTAAGAAAATGAACAAAAAATTGAGTTTGTTCCCATTGGATATGGAAATTCAAGATCCTCAAAATGCGTTAAGTATTTTGAGTGCGCCTGGCAATTTACAGTTGCTGCTTTTCAATTTTGCAGATTTTGATTGGATGTTAAATATTTCAGTTTCCACCCTCGGTAGGAGGACATTAATCTGCTGTGAGGTTTCATTCCTCAAATTGCGTAAAAAAAAATTCTAGCTGGCGGAAGCTGTGAATCTGGAGATCCTCCTTGAAGGCCATGGAAACCTCAAATCATAACGTATAAATTCTTGTCCTCTGAGAGAAAATACATATGGTACTGTACCCTCTCACCTGCGAGTAACTTCTCTTATTTGGTGTGACCTAGCGGTCTAGATGAAATCACCTAAATATATTAATGCTGAGTTCTTTCACTGGCTTACTAATATTGTCCACTTGTTTGGTTCACAAATGATGAATGATACTATTGTCTGTTTTTGTTATGTGCTGTTTCATTGTGTCTTGTCTGTGATTGTTGTTTCCTACGTGACTGTGGCTATCCTCTGTTTCATCAGCGGTTTCATGACGGGTTTTTGTGGTGGAAATTGCGAAATATGCCTTTTTAGCCTGTACTTCACTGACTGATGAGAGAGGATCTTGAATTTCCATATCCAATGGGAACAAACTCAGTTTTTATATATATATATATATATATATATATATATATATATATATATATATATATATATATATATATATATATATATATATATATATATATATATATATATATATATATATATATATATATATATATATATATATATATATATATTGAAGCACATGATGGCGAAAATGGAGCTTCAATATCAAGAAAACGGGTCTCAAGAGGATGATGTTGAAGAGAAAGAAGAAGCTTCTGTATCTCCTCAATTGTGAACTTATGGCTGGTACAACTCACTGGCAATATGATATTGAAATCTTTTCACTATTTTTCTTTTCGATGATTTTTGATGACTTTGTCATCTGCATCTGATTCAAATCTGGCAAATTAATTCCAAAATCGACTAGGTCATCCAAATCTCCGTCATGGTGAAAATGGAAACCAACATTTTTAGTACGTTGCTCGAAATAGCACAATGTAAATTCGCAGTGCTATCTATAAATGAAAGTAGTGATAATAGAAAATATATTTAAATAAATTTCAAAAATAGCTTTATTCCGATAATTACAATTAATTACAGTCACACAATACTCTTATCGTACTTAAAATATTTTCCGCTAAACATAGTATCTCAGGTTTTACAATTTCCATGTCGCTCAAGTGCATTCACAAATCTGAAAGTTAAAAAAAATATTAAAATAAAAAATATATTGCCTGAAATATTGTTAATGCATTACTTTTCATAAGTCAAATCTGTTTCATTTAAATTGTCATAGTTTGCAAGTAAATTATGAATTTTCGACGGTTGTACGTTTCTGTTTCCAGCCAAGCCAACGTTATCTTTACACTTCGGTATCACTTTCAGGATACGCGGGAAAGTTGACAAATTGGGCACGTTGGGTTTGACTTTTGCGACTTTTTTGCCGGGTGAATCGGTAGGAAGAGTGCTAATTCTTTCCGGTGTTGCATTGGTGGCCAAACCTACATTTCGAATGTTTGTGCTTTGGGGCGGCTGACAGTCTTTTGCTTCCGCTAATCGAATACTGGCCGCATGCAGAGACTGCTTAAACATTTCGAATAGCTCACGACTCAATTCTGTCATTCCTTGTTCTCGAATATTACGAATGGTGGACACTATATCACCTAACTTTTTCAAACTTTTGCCACTTTCAATGAACGGATCGTAGGTTTTTGGTAAATTTGTGATGGCGATGTTTTGTGGTGCTTGGTGTGATGGTTTGCCATCTGGTAACTTAGTAGAACACTTTGAAATTGTTGGCGGGTTTTTTGCTTCTGGTACATTGGAAACTTTTGGTTTCACCAAGAAGTCTGTAATGGATTTCTTTGGTGTTTCAACTCTTTTGGTATGTTTTGGTGTCAACATGGACTTTTGATTGGCACCTTTCTCAAAATACCGCCGTATTTTCGCAACAAGAGACTCGCTGTGATTTTTGGGCTTCAGAACCAAACTCTCCTCCACTGGCTGGTGTGATTGATTGCAAGGTATAACTTCTGGAGGTTGAATTTTTTTTGGTTGAACTTTATTATTCATGAGGCTTTGCTGAACGTCGTTTTGATAGTTGTCAGATGTGATGCATTCGAAAAGCTTAATGCGGTCTTTGACGAAATTCGGTAACTGTTTCACTTCTTCTTGAGGTGCTGCTTTCATATCGTCCCGTTTTACCGAGCTACAAGTGGCAAAAGCCTGCTTTATGACTTTTGATTTCGGAGCAGCCAGCATATTTCGCTCCTCAGATACTTTTTTCGATAACTTATTGAAAAATTCAATTCTGGCTTTCACACTAGAAACAGTGGGATACTCAGGATCACTTTTCAGTGATTTCTCCTTATCCATAATCATTTTCACCTTATTCAACTTCAACTGTTCGCGAACTATTTGAGACGTTGTAAGTTCATTAGGAGTGCTAGTTTTTGTGCCGATACTGGATCTGGAAAAACTTTTCGGTTGACGATTGTATTTACGCTCTGGGGTGGCAAATGAACTCATACCACTCGTAGCCCCCGGCCTGATTGAACTGTTGCAAATATATGTATCACTAAGAAATTCAGCTGCACTATCTCTTCTAGTTGGTCCTTGATTGTCATCGCTGTCTCCACAAATACTAACATTTTCATTGAAACTCTGAAATAATTTTTCAATATCCGTCGATAAATTTTTCACATTTTTGTCAATATCCCGACAAGCACTTGTAGCGATTTTCAAATATTCATTTTCATCAACTTCACTCACTTCAAATAATTCTTCACGTGTTTTCATAATGCTACTGTTCATTTGCGATTTACCGGCTGAGTGACGTCTTTCATGTGATTTCTCGATGAATTTTGAGCTTTCGCAAAATAATTGAAGATCTCCACTCGAAAAGTTACTCGTATCGATAACGAACGGTGGTGGCGGCGGAAGTGATTTACCAGATACCATGGTGCTAGTCAAGTATAAAACAATGTATTGTCTTCTCGTGACAAATGCTCGGGAAAGACTATTTGTCTTCTTGAAATGATTCTTGGCAAGTAATGTTTGTACCTGTTGACAAAGCCAGGTGTCAAAATGTCTTCTTCTAAAACCCTTGACGCGTAATTAAACGACACTGAACAATTATACCTGTGGAAGCCTTTTTGTCTCTTCTACGCATGCTAATGACATATGAAATTGTATTTGGTGCTTGAATATTTCTTACCTGGTAAGTGGGAATATTGTCACATTTCCAGGTAGGTAGGTAGCGTCTTTAGGGAAAGTAAATTGGTTTCGTAGATCTGGAATTAAGTTACTTCTTAGGCTAGTTTTTGTGTTAATTACTTGATGAGGTGTCATATAAATGCTTTTAAATGAGCATGGACAAAATTTCGGACTGCAGAAAATGATATAGAGTATGAAGGTATTTTTGAAATTAAATAGTCGACTCGTACCTGAGTTATGGTTTGTTGAAAAAACAACTTTATTTTTCGATAAAATGGCGATCACATGCTAAATGGCTATTACAATGTTAACGAATACAGTAAAACAAACAAAAGACGTATTTTCAGACTGATTACTCTAATGCAATTAAAACTTAACGAATCGCGGCTTTGATTCGTAGAAACTATTTATATTTTAGGAACTCCAACTCTTGCAAAATATTTTCCAAATTTTTCGGCGAATGTTATATGTTAGTGACTATTTTTCGCGATTTTATCATCCAACTAGGCTGAAATATTCAGAATGCGCTGACATATCGGTAAAGTAGGTTCATATTTTACCAAATTATAATTATCTTTAACTTTTTGGTGCATTTTTGTGATGTTTTTAACAAATAAATTTCGAAAAAAACGATGGCACAAAAATATGAAACATTTGAATTTGGAGGCTCTGGACCTGTGAATTTGCTTTCACTTACAAGTGGATCAGTCAAACGTCTTACGGAGAACGTTAAAATGAAAATTGTAGATAATTGTAATCTTGGGGTCCAAATGAAAGTGGAGAACTCTACAATACAAATGAGATATCTATTCTTTGGCTATATCGACCAACAATTAGAATCTGATGATGCGTTCTTTAAAAAAGGCTGGATTTTCACACTCTTAAATTTTGAAATTCATGCGAAGATTAACCTTGGAAATATTCCTGCCCTATGAATTTCGATGCAGTCATTGGATCAAAGTAGTACATGTTCTCGATGCAGGTCAGCATTTTGAAGGAAAAAACACATTTCGAATTTTCACAATTCCTCTATTTTGCTTGAAAACCAGTGTTTCTGGCAATTCTTGTGCCCAATATTTCTTGTTTTGCACAGCTCCTGAAACTTCGCAGTAGAAATTATTGCACACTCTAAATGAAACCAATTTGCACATATTCCGTCGCACTGGACTGCATCGAAACCATTCGGCACAATAGCTTTGCATTTTGGTCAGGTGTGTGGATGGCTGTGACCAACCAAAATTGGTTGATCGGTTGACAAAGATAGCAACGTCAATTGCAATAACATGGTGTTAATTGCTTGTTGACAATTTTAAAGCAACTTATTTTACCGTCTTAATTTTCAGGTAGGAAAGATAAATTTTTTCACTTCTAATATTCGGAAAGGTTTCTTTTGCCAATAATTAATTTGAAAATATCTAATATATAGCTTGGGATCGAAGGTATATTTCGTAAATAAAAAAAAGAAAAATATCCTAACTGCTGGAAACTTGCCTCAATTGTAGTGACCCCTAAGCCCGGCAAACACTTTTAAAAAGTAAAGTAATCCCACGACAGCCCACGTACGGGTCTAGGGGTTGAAGCTGGCAGAGAGCTTCATTACAATTTTTCCAGTCAATGTGCATACGAGTGTGGAGTGATTAGTTCCGCGACTCACTTGACCCCCAATTTAAATCAGGTATCTAATCAGAGCTAGGTGAACTCAAAACTTAGTGCGCGAACTCTCGTCCGAACCTGGATTCAAACCAGGTACCTCACACTCAAGAAACCAGTGCTCTACCCGCTAGGCTACTCAAGCTTCGGCAAAGACTTATCCTTCCCGTAAAATTAGCGATCCATCAGCCTACTCTCATCCATTGCCAAACTGGCAGAGTCTATTTTTCTTTCTACACTCAGAAAAATACTTCAATTTTTCGAGGAAAAATGAACATCTTATCAAAGAAAATTGGTAATGATTCTGCGCCAAAGAAATATTTACTCAATCTAAAGAAAGGAATTTCTTCATTTCAAGGAACTGACATTGAACTTGACTTGAGTAAAATTTGGCATAGTTTCAAGGAAATGTTTCCATAAATCTGGCATCAATCGGTTCTCCTACGATTACCGAAGTTAAGCAATGTTGGGCGCGGTTATTACTTAGATGGGGGGCTGCTTGAGAATATCGCATGCCGTTGACACGCAAAAACTCTGCCTCCCTTCATTTGAACAGCGCGGCTTACTTTGAAGGGAGTGAGAAAAACTAAAAACAACATATTTTCACGTCCCAAAGTGACACTTCAGATAAATATTGTACTTGCAAAATAAGTAATTTTTTTGGAGATACATATGAGAGACAGAGAAAAGCCGGTATCAATTATTCCATGAATCTTTCTGTTAAGTGCCAATTTTTTTTATTATTTTCTGAAGCGCTAGTGTTATTTATGCCTTAGTCAGCACTTAAAGCTATAATGCGACACTTAATCAATGGAGCGCTGGTACTAATCCCAGTCGCCGACTGTTGAGACCACGCAAGACAAACAAATACAACCAAGAGCCCGGCGGAATTTGAATTCGCTACCAATAGATCGCTGCTTCGGTCTGGCGAGCTAAGCTACCAACCTCTTGTTTGTGTAAAAAGAAAATGTTAGTAAAAATAATAAAAACTATCCATTTTTGCATCGAACATTGAAGCGTGGTTGATGTTGAAACATGTAAAAATATGTTCGCATTGTAGATATAATTTACTGAATTCGTAGATATAATTTACTAGATTTGAGGAATTTTTACTTTACCTTCAAGTAAGGTAAAGTAAAAATTGTATTCTGTTGAATGTAAGAAATGTTTACACAATTTTGATGCAAATTACTCACATCAAAAAGTTTATTTGATTTGTGAAAAATTTCACATCTCGTAAGCAAGTAAATATTTTCTTTGATACTCGGAAACATATTTTTCTGAGTATAGGCTCAAAGAGATTGTCACCCAAAACAAATACTTGCCCCTAGAACAATTTGGTTTTAATGCTCAGCACTCTACTGAGCTCCAATTATTTCGAATAGTGCACTGCATCAAAACTGCCCTAAACAAAAGAACATTTACAGGGTTAGTCAGGTTTGATGTCTCGAAGGCATTCGACAAAGTCTGGCACGTTATTAAACTAAACAACCTAAATATAACTTCCTCATTCATACCATTCGTTGGATTCTTTTTACAAAACAGAATTTTTCTAGTCAGTATAGAAAACTACCTTTCCTGCAAGCGTCCCATAGCAGCCGGAGTGCCTCAGGGACCCCCTTTGTCACCAATTTTCTACAACTTGTACAGAGCAGATACTGCCGCCTTTAACAGGGTAAACATGTCTCTATTCGCTGACGATACGTGCATATTTCTCACGTCCAGGCAAGTATATTACATAACCTCTAATCTACAGCGCTCCATCGAAATCCTTTTAGAACACTTCAGAAGATGGAAGATAAAGCTAAATGCTGAAAAAGACCAAGCATTCTATATTTCACGGAAAAAATGACAGACACCACAACAACTAATTGCCGACTGCCAACGGGCGGCAAAATACTTAGGACTGACGTTTGACAGCAAACTACAATGAACTGCACACATTGACAACAAACGAGCATCTTTAATAAATACCTTTAGTGCCCTCTTCTAAAACCATTCAGTCACCACAAAAAGAATGCTTCTCTACAAACATGTTCTAAGACCCCAACTGCTCTACGGCTGTGTAGCTTTCGGACAAACCTCCAAAAGTAACAAAAAAAGATTACAAGCTTGTCAAAATATCGCCCTTTGCAGGGTTTTCAGTTTTTGAATCTGTTGTTAACTCAAAAATGACAAACATGTAGATAGAAAGTTTATTCGAATCAGGGCAATATTTACTAGTGGTACGAGCTATAATCGGCGTTCCGGTTTATATATTCTTTTTATTAAAGAAAACATTTTCTAATGATATACTTTCAGTGTGAGGAGCAAAATAAATTGTAGAACTTTCATTTTTAAAACTTCACTGAAGTACGTTTGATATGGATTGTTTGATTGGTAGCGGGTTTCAATTATATTTTAAAGTTTGACTTACGCTTAAATTATTTTGCAAAAATAGTTTTTGCGCTGGTTTGTCAATTTGACTCTATCATGAGGTCAACTTTTAAAAAATTAGTCTGCTCGTGCATAACAGAAAAAGAGAAAGTGTTTAAAAAACGAAAGCACTAAATAAGTTCATGACAACCGCTTCAGCAAAAACAGAATTCGTATATTTATTTCAAAATAGTGTTTCAAACGTGCTGAATACTGTGCTAGATAAACATTTCTCTTCCCTTACGGAATCGGGAGAAAATACAATTCTAAGAATAGGGATGAAATAATTCTAGTCTGTGCTTTTCCGTTTCGATGTCAAGAGAGGTGTGCAGCTTTTCAATTGAATCAGAGCTTGGGGATCCTTATTCATGGCCCACACTGATCCAAAATAATTATAATTATTGTACAGAAAGGCTCTGCCCAAATTAAAACATTAGATTTTTCTGTCAATAAAAATAGGAAATTCAGTCCACAGCACTACCAAAGATTGTTGCAATAATGACAAGACACCATCTAGGCCATGACTGACTTATATTTAATGCAAATAATTTTGCTCCCTTATATTTTCAATTCATAAAAGCAGTCTTTCATTTTCCAGTATACTTAACAAAATTTGATATGCTCGAGTGTGCAAAAAACGCACCTATAATTTATGTCTTTAACATATGTTCTTAGCTTATTTTCGGTTAATTTGATTTTCTTATAAATATTAAAATTTTGTGCTTGGTTATCAAGAACTAGGCCTATATGAGAAACGTCTTTTAGTAAACGCATCAGAGGCTCTACCTCGTAGCGGTAAGTCATTTGGAAAAGCGGTAGCGGTAAGTCATTTGGAAACGAAAACTATAGTTCTACACATAATTAGGCTCAAACAATTGGTTACTATCCGGTAAACAGCATTACAGAGCCAAAAATTGGAGAAGAAAAATATTTTTACGTATCGAAAACTTGTGACGAGAACGTTCTGACAAAAAAGTGTTATGCTGTCTAGTTTTTTCATGAAAATTACATGTTGAGCAATGCTCAGGTAAATACTTCCAAGTGCTAGCAAAAACTTACTAAGAAAAAGGGGTCAATAAATTAAAATCATAATATAGAGGGCGCCAAATATTGCCCTGCGCCGGGCGGAAATATGACCAGAACTGGCCCTGCATACGTGACAGAACACTAAAACTATTTGGCACAATTGACAGTATTTTTTTCACAATTGACACTATATATTTGACTAATAGCACTCTGACAATCCTGAAAACCCAAAATTTTAATCAAAACTTCACCTACCCAAGCATGAGGCAACTCATAGAATAAGGACAGAAGCGTCATTCTCTAGCATAATATTGTAAAAACATAGTATCACCAGTTTTCGAGTCTGAGCACATATCTGCTCACAACAAGGGGTGGAGTAAAGGTGCAACATCCGCACCAGCTCCAGGCAGTTCACTGAACTCCACGCCATGCAATATAGTCCTCCACGCCATGTGCTATATTACATGGCGTGGAGGACTATAGTATATAGCGTGGAGGGCTATAAGCCTAGCGTCTGCTCCTATGTACTTTTCGCCATGTACTATGGCGTGTGGCGCTATAGTTCATCATAATCCCGAAATTGACTATGTACATGTCGCCAGAAGTCTATAAACTATGGCGTCTGGCGCTGTGTTTTTTCAGTGTTCACAGATCGTATTTTTTTGAATCAGGTAGAGCTCCTTCTTAGCCATATAAAAAATCTACGACTGTTGACTATGACCCGCAAAGCATTGAAAACCCTATGACTGTTGAAAAGATGGTATTTGGCAGTCGCTTTTTAAATGATGTAATAAAATCTGGTTGGAATGTTAAAGGTTATTGTGAAATGACCACGATAAATTGTTCGTTAAAATACGATAGTACTATAAATAAAAAGACGATGTCAATCATTTCAAATGGAAAACTTTTTAGAAATTAAACTTAGAATCAATCAAACGAATTGCGTTTCATTAAACTCCTGTCGTAAGTTATCAAATTACTTTTGGAAAGTAGTTTAGCTTCCACATAACCTTTTTACTTTTTCAGATCAGTTCAGTGGTTTTTTAAAAGTTACATCAATCATCAACTAACTCTTCCGTGGAACATTACACCATCTAGAGCTGAAACTTTCAAAAATTTCTGCAACTTCTATACGGTTGAACTTTTTCGTTTTTATGTAATCAGTATCTTCCTGGAGTATGAGTAAGTACTTCACCATGCTCCATATAGAACGCAATAAGGCATAACCAACTATCAGATTTTTGACGAACTTTTCTTTCCATTTCTCCAAGAAATTCGGAAATAAGCAAAAATGACTTTAACGCAGCGTAAGAGTTGAAAACAAAGCGAAAAATATAATAGAAATATTTTAATTGCTTAACTTTCGTTTTGCGTTAATGCACGCGGCCGAGTCAGTGAGTAATCAATGAGTTGCTTGTTAGAACTGATTCTCGTTGCAGAAAGAAAGCACCATGTGAAAACTATTGAACGAGAAGGATACAGTGAAGGATTTTCAAAAGTCAACCAAAATGACTAGCAGTTTCAAAGCTAAACATTTGTATCTACAAAAATGAATCTGAAAACCAAACAAAGTACCTCGTCTGTTGAGGCTATATCTGATTGTGATATATAACCTAAAGCAAATTTGATAGTTACTTGTGTCGGCTCGTAGGCCATAAATTGAAAGTATGATACATACAAGCAACATTCAACTGGAAATTTCAAGTTCGCAACATTTATTCTGCTTGCATTAAACTCAAACATCAATTAGCCGTCCATTTAGCGATGTCGATTAGCTTATTTTCAAATTTATTTAGATTGATAAGCAAGGAAAACGATATAGAAGCCGCTTTGCGCGTGATGGTGTACCGTTAGCGAAAATCAAGCTGTAATACTTTCGAAACCAGTAAAGCTCAACTCTCGGTTTCAACATTTCCAATCTCTGCCCGTATCCATTTCATCTAACTAATTCTCTTTCCGCCCTGCTGCACGAGTACCTACAATGTAGGAAATTTTCATCGTGATTTATAACCTAATTTAATGCACTAACTGCGTCCAGGCCGTGTCTGTCTGGCTGTTGTAAAAGAAACTCATTCTTCTCAGTTTCGTCGATCATTATCGATCTTTCTTCGACCATGAAAATCACAACTACGGTGAATCTTTCATTTCTCAGGCTAGCAGGCGACTCGGAGCCATTACCACATCCCAATTTGCATAGTGATGATATTCATTCATTTCGAATCTTTTTGAGCAATATCAATCTTTCGGCAGCCTTTGGTGGCAAATCAAATTTATGGCACACGCTTTCATGCCTTAAGTATTGTCTGCCTTATAGCCTATGCCATCTGAATATGGATATTGATGATGGATTTCGATAGTTTGATAGTAAGCAGAGTAGTGCGACTGACTCTCGTAGTAATGTAACGGAGACGACAAATGTAATTTCCTTATGTGTAAAATATTATTCGAGAAAATTTGAATGAAGAGAAAAAAGACGGAAGTAAGAGTAGCTAAGATTGATATTGCGATTGTGATCGAAGAATCGTATTACGATGTTTTATTTATGGAATCATAATTCTGATTTATGTGTGTGGGATGAAGTTTAGTAGACATTGTAATACATACTGGGATTGGTACTTTCGATTTCTTTCGAAAATGTGGTAATTTTACCGATATGGTTTTGAAATATAATATTACTGACATGAGCTTTGCATTTTAAATGTTGTATTTGAATTGTTAACTTGAATTAATAAATTAGTTTTTTCCCATTTTGATCAAATATTGTAAAACTACGGTCTTCTACTGGCTTCGAAAAATTTGCTAGATTGTTTACTTATTTTATTGGATTCGAGTTGTGACACAATAAGTTGCAAGTGATGATTTTGAAAAAATTGGAGTTATTCTACATCTGATTTTCGGAAATTGGAGCGATATTGTTTTTACATATGCTGACGCGATTCATCTGATGTCAAATGCACTTCATCTCAAACAAAAAAATGATTAAATAGTCAATTTTTAACAATCTAAAGGTTAACACAAAAATAATAACATTTATTATCTTACAAAAGACAAAACTCCATTGCTACTATGGATCAAATGGTTTTATTTTATAACAGTCCTATTACAGAGCTTCCAAGGTAAATTTACAGCGACGGAAAAGAGCACTCAAACGTTTTACTACAAACTACAGGCACTGCATACCATTCAATTCAAAACATACGGTTCATTGAGGTATAATACACAGAACACTGAAGCGATCTTGCTTCAATGCTCAAGCTCGTTTTATTCGCATAGATCTACTAAGACGCTTTGCCTAAATGGTGCCCACAAAAATTTTGCTATCAATGTACTCAAGTAGCATTGCGGACGCTGCTCAGAACGCAGCGTCTTGGTGGATAGAGAAATTCAAAAAACCCTTGCCCCATCCGAGCCGAAAATCTTTGTTAATTAATGAACTTGATACGCTGAAAAGCTAGCAGCGTCTCTGTTATGTTACTGTTTCTCCTCATGATTTATCTGTAGATTCTTTTCTCCTCCTCTTCTCACGAACTATTCCCCTTAGGAATTGGTGCATTTCCTGCTTTGTTCACATGCACACATGTCCGGTGCTATTGTGATGTTCATGTGGAGAATAGAATAGTAGCAGTTACCTTTTTTTGTGTGCAATATTACTTTCGCAAAATGAGTTTCTCGGTTCAAGTGCTTTGGGTAAATATGACCACTTGATTGCTTTCGCCTATGTTGATGTTATTTCTATGTTGAATTTCTGAAGTGCTTTCTTTAGCATTTAAGTCCTTTTTAGACATGAGTCCATGCGTCCACGCGTCCATGCAATCTAGCGTGTTTTGCTTACACGAGTCAATTCGATTTTGTTAATATAGGCGGCTCTAAAGCAAAGGAGGTGGAGTATGCTGATTCATGTACAATAGCTTTTATAATGAGTTCTTTCGCTCAGTGGCATGTGTGTGTTGATGATCATTGAAATATATGTTTTGCGGATGATTATTTTATTATATGATGATGTGGATAAAAAATTTTTTGCATGCTTACGTGCATGACTATTCCCAAAAATTCTGAATGCATATGAATATCTAGACATAAACATATATGTGTAGGTATAATTAGTCATATGGATAAATATATACAATTTTCTGTTACCAATATATTTGCACGGGGCAAAAAAAAACCATCATTATAAGCGTGTAAAATCCATCTACTTATCGCCTTAGCCCCGCCTTCAAAAAACTGGATTTGAGTTCACTTGACTCGTGAAATCTCAAAACGCATGGACGCGTGGACGCATGGACTCATGTCTAAAAAGGGCTTTATAGTTTACATTAGGAGAATTTTATAATTATAATTCTTATAAATCTTTGGACTTGATTTTTTGTATTGTCAGTATTAATACGGTCGGTTTAAGATAAATAAAAGGCAAGCTTTTAAAGTAAATTATAATATAAAACTCGTTAAATTGAGAGCGTATTGAATAGATTCTGTTTCGAAAAGTTGATATTTACCTGTTTAATATGGATTTTAAAGTGGAAAACCAAAATTGCTGTGATTGTGCCATAAAGGATTTACTCTGGCAGTCTTTTTCATTTAGATCGATTGAGCGGAAAAACGATCTTATTGATTCTTGACAACCAAGTCTACTAATTTCGCTTCTATTGAATTTTTTTTTGTGGTATTGGCTCTCTAATTTAATTCGCTAAAATTAAACTTTGAGCTATTAAGAAACTTTCACCACTTATTTAGCCTGCAATATGTTTTCAAATTAACTTTTTCTTATAATTAAAACAAATTAAAGAAAATAGTATGTTATTTTTTGCTTTCAAAAACGATACATAATTTGAACTTTTCTGAGATTGTTGATCTTAGTGAGCAAGAATATCACTGAAATAAGCTGTTGACAATCAATCAATAACTTTTAATACAAATATGGTCAGCGTTGAAACACCTAATTGATCTTTTACACGATATTTAAAAAAATCGCTTGTAAAGTTTACTACGCGCTTCATAAGTATAATTATATATTATATATCTTCTTGCTTTTGAAAATATTGTATGATTGGTGTTAACCAATTTCGGCCGAGGTTGAGTCTAAATTTAACCATTACAAATTATCAAATAATTGTCACTATTTTTACACTATGAACTTATTTTCTTTTGTTAGTATATGAAAAAATTCTGTTGTCTTATGTTTCGGTTTTATTAGAATTTTACTATGCATAATTTTCTTTTCATTTCTTCTGTTATTTTGTTGATTTAAAATAAACATAATGAATTTTGAATGATGTGTCAATGCTTTGATGATTCTTACGGAACTTCTTCTTTTCCTTTCTTTTTCTGTTTTGTTTCTAGTAGGCTGTATAATGTTTTAAATATTGTGTTATCTGCGTGCCGTAGCACGTAAGTGATTCTTCCGGCCTAAAACTCACGCCAGGCTGAGCTAGTCGTCTGGGAAAAGGCACGCAGGACAAGACAAAAGAAGATCTATTAATAAATTTTCATGCTGTACTGACGACAGCTCGACAGAGTTAAGTCAGCTGCAACAATACTTAGAGGAAGATGGAAGTCAGACTGATTGACCCACAGTCTTTCTGATTCGCCTGGTTGTTTTCACCTGCTTTAAGTATAAATACAACTTTAGTGGTCCTTCACTAAGCTTTCTAAATTGCTATATGGTTATGGCAAGCATTCCTATTTTCTAGAGCATAGCGGGCCGAATTCAATCTGGACCTGGGGACTTGAATACTAATTTCTAACTGGTCTCAACATTGCATTTTTTAGATCTAGAAAGTCATTCAAACAGCCATAAAAGTGAGTATCGAAGAATATCTTCAACGTTTGGGAGCTGTTGCCTGTGCATTATCCACGCGGCTTGCATACTAGACTTGGCGTAACAGAGTGTTTTGCAAGCAATTACTTAAGTCTCAGCACTCTGAGCTGCTCCTCACTGTTGGAGCTTCACTTGGCTTTCAGTATTTCTGATTTGTAGAGTCATAAGATGTCCTTGTATTCGTCCCAGTATTCTTTGCAATCAGCTACTTTCGTTAATTTAATGCACTTGTCTTCTGCAACATCCCAGATAACTCTTCCAACATTGTGCCTTGTGTTTATGCTTAGAAGAGACTTTATGATAGGAGCATTCAAAAGCTTTCATGAGTTTCCCTGTAAGCTATCCGTTTGATGGTCTCCCAGTTTGTGTTCCTGGGATTTCATAACGGCGAAAATTGTAGGTTGAGTCTGATTTCAGACCGAAACTAATGTATACATGAGCAGAGAATGATGGTCCTTTAAGGACGCTCCACTTCTCTTTCAACCAATCGTTGGAACCATTCTGCAGATTTATGAAAAGCATGTTTTTGCTGAGCGGTTTCCATTCAAGAAGCGAAATTTCCCCAATTAGCTTAGACTAGGCTATAAATCACCTCTTTCGAGAATGTCCTTCCTGCCCCCTAAGCAGTGCGATGAGCGTTGGCATCTGCTCCTATGAGCAGGAGTTTCTTCTTTTTTCTCGTCGCGTATCGTCTGCCATGTAGGCGGATGCTATAACCATTTGCTCTTCTTTGTCCCTCTCACACACCATAGCGGTTAGATGACCCGTGCTTAAATTGTACATAATATAAGCCTGAATATTCCTCGTCATTAACATTGCAGAAGTACCGTGGCTTGAGCTCAGCAACCCGGTCTTTCGCGGCAATCCAAAGCTTTTGAACTGGGACTAACTCCGTGAAGAGTCACCAGTAGTTCGACCGAGGCCAATCTCCTGTGGTTTCTTGGTCATTAATCGCTTGATCTCAGTAGACTCCTGTATTTTGTTGCTTAATTCTTGTCCAAGCTCTGGTCTACCTTGTTATGGAAAGCAGTCTCCTAGAGCACTAACTCATTCTTTCTGATAAATTATTCAATGCTTTTTGCCTCTACCTTCCGAGCGTTCTTTCTCCTCTGCGGACTGGAATGTTTTGTCGTCAAGCCTATTGACAAGCACCTGCTTGCACTCCAGCAGTACTTTTTTTCCTTTAGCATAGGCCTGCTTTTAGTAGATTTAAGTGGTTTTTTTCCACTTTGGTTTCAACCATGCTCTCCGAATCTGAGTGTTAAGGTATTTCTACATTGGTGCGCTTTTGCTTTCAACAAGGGTATGGCGTCATAGCGCACAGAATATTGCAACCAGAGGCATGCGCTATTGCATGCCTCTTTGTGTGTTGAGAGATGAACATTCTACAGTGCAAGCTATGACGCACGTATATCCAGCTAATTGGATTTTTCATGCAACACTGCTTTCTTTGTTGTGTTAGAGTTATCGTTGATAATTTGATAATGTTAAAATCATGTGCTCACAATCTAGTGAAGAAACTTTAAATTTCATTGAATACTATAAAGTTGTTATTCTATTGTGGGACATGATAGATAAAAATTATATAAATAAGCAAATGAGAAAAGATACTTTAGGACAATTGGCCAAAAAATGTTTTTTTAAATATTGATGGTGTAAAGAAAAAAATCAAAAGTTTGAGATCATATTTCTCGAAAGAACATCAAAATTTTTGAAAAAAAATGTTCAGGAGTGCATCTCGATATGGTTTGCGTACAAACCATTATTATTTATAAGAGATGGAGCTACCCCTAAAGAAACTGTAGAAGTTGGGCTGGACGATTATAATGATTCCAATGTCCAAATAAACAATTGTTTTATTTTATCCACGTAATATATACACTTTGTTAAATTAAATATTCATACTGAAAAAAATATTTAAAAAAATTACAAGTAGCTATTTTCAAATGGAATTGAACCTTCATTGGACATAAAATAGTCCTTGAATTCGCCCCGTATTTGCTTAGCTGATCTTGGTGGGCTTCGAACAGCAGATCAGGGCAGAGATATCAAATCACCATCATTATTGGTGACATTTCTCCAGGATCTTGCAACAATATCGCCGGTACTAGGTTCTTCTTTATCAAAACACCCTGATGGTGAATATGTCCTTGCTGATTCTGATGTTGAACGTAAAAAGTTGTGAAAGTGTACACAAGCCAATACAATAGCAATCACTGTGCTCTCAACTTTAATTTCTATTGGCTTTCTAAACACTCTGCAAACAGATACTAATAATCCAAAAGCATTCTTGACAATGCGTCTTGCTCTTGTGAGTCTATAACTAAAAACTCTTTTAGAGGCTCCTTTATTCAAGTCTGTTGTATACGGCTTCATAAGATAAGGTGTTAAAGTAAATGCGTTGTCGGCAATTAATGTGTAGGAAGTTTGTACAGTAGGCCTTGGCAGAGGTTCAGCTTCTGGTAAATATGCTTTTCCATTTTCTTGTTTATTGAAAATGGAAGTTTTTATAAAAACACCACAAGCAATGTGGACACTTGTTGCATGCGTCAAACCTTCGTTCAATAGCGCATACAATGTTGAAGAATGAAAGGGCAAGTTGAATTGCATGTTGAATTGAAAGAGGAAGACGAAAGCGCACCAGTGTAGGCATTATTTTAGTGCACTCTAGGATCTGTGAACCTTCGCTTCCCCTGGCTTGAATGGCTGTAAACGGGTTTATTTGCTTCCATCTGTGTTTTTGCTATGGGTAGGAACCATTGTAGCCACGAGCCCCTCCTGAAATGGTCCGGCTCCGTTTTTAATATCCACTTCTTTGAGTTAAAGCCCTTGTATCAATGTCTGTTTCGGTAGCCGAGCGGTCAGCATCCATAGCGTTGATCTCCTTCTAGCAAGGTAGCAGCACATATGGCTTGGTAGGCCCCTGCCTAGAGCTCAATGCACTCCCCACACCACGACAAGGTGGTAGACCATCTAAGGTGATAAAATGTGAAAATATTTTCTGAATATCGATATATGTAGAGAAATTGAAATATATATAGCTTCTAAATGAAAAATCGGATTTTGACCTAAAACAAATTTAGGATTGGAAAAATTTCTTCAGAAGAAGGTAAAAAATACTCATTTTTGCTCAACATTACAAACTAAAAAATATTATAAAATTCTGTATACAGAGCTAACAAAACCTTCTTTTGAGTGGCATTGTAATATATTCCAGGCATTTGCTAATATATAAATGTTGACGAAGAATTGAGCTATGGCTTAGTGAGGTCAAGTTCATTTAGTCAGTAAGTCCCTGTAGAATATTGAAATTAAAAAAAGGGGGTGGTTTTCCCATATTTTCGTTAATTATTACTTCAAATATAAGTTCAAGGATTATCATTATATAGCTTCTGTTATTCTATCAATCGCTATCTGACCAGATTTGGTCTCTCAGCACCCACATTCAACTCAACAGTATTTCCAGTCAATTCGAACAGAGGAGACAATGCTATTCTAAGGAGATGTTGCAATCCTTAATGCTAAATTTCAACTTTCAATTCCGATATTTATGGTCTCATTGTGGCTTTCCTTTCCAAATTTTTTCCAACAACTATGCCGAAGACGCAAAAAAAACTAAAGCAACAATGCAAGAAGCTCGCATTTAGGAAATATTAATGCAACCACTATCTGCATAAAAACACTCAAATTTCAGTCAGGAAAAAACAACTTCATTTTCCTTCGACACAACACGAACAATGGGCATATGACTGTTTTTTGCACAAAATTATATGTACATTTCAGCTAAAACTAAAGCAAAACCATATCTAACGTGCATTGTTTCCATTATGGCACACAGAAAATGAAAAGGAAAATTAAAAATTTAAATAGCATTACTCGTTCGCAGCACCATTAACGGCAATAGCATGACCATCGCAACAATTTCGTTAAAAAATCAAATTAATTCGTTTCACTTTCAACTGAAGTGACCGTTGCGTTGGTTGTTCTTTGGTTTGTTGGCTGTTGCTGGCAATTGATCAACAAAGCACAACTGTTTTTCTTTTCATAATGAATGGATATCTTGGATACACCTAGTGACTTCACTACGGCCATTTTAATTTCGTTTGTTGCTCTCCTGTTGGCG
The DNA here is from genome assembly GCA_963978885.1 of Nemotelus pantherinus. NCBI lineage: Eukaryota > Metazoa > Arthropoda > Insecta > Diptera > Stratiomyidae > Nemotelus > Nemotelus pantherinus. The sequence continues at coordinate 78,897,982 of OZ022266.1, forward strand.
ATATTCATATATTTATTTATTGTTTTTTTTTTTAGAGAAAACTCGAATTGAAATTGAGTTTTGTTTGCATCGTCTTGAAACGATTTATGAATTTTATGAATGGAGACTATGTAATTGAATACTCGTAATTTAAGTGTAAATAAATTCCGTAGCCAAAGAAAAAGTGAAATAATACAGTTAGAAATACATTAAGACGTAATAATGTTTAGGAAATTGTTGAAAAAATTGTCTGAAACATTGAAGAAAATACTAACATGATCAGCGTGTAATGTTATATGAAATTTAATTGACATGTCGAATTAAATTGTACGTTTTGGAGTAGATTCATTGAAAATTATTGAAGATAGCTATAGTCCGAATATATATGTGTATCTAATATGTATAACGAATACTAGGCTATTTAAATTACTTTTAGTTTACCTAAAATTTTAATGAATTTTCGAGCGGCTGTGGATTAGAAGGACATTAAAATTCAATTTAATGCAGTGTTTGGGAGCACAACTTATATACAAATTGAACACCATACTTCACTCAAAGAAAGTCAATTATTTTCAATTAATAAAACTAACCACAAAACAATGCATTGTTGTTTACAAACTTTAATGAGCCCACTAAATTCTAAGGTCTGCCAATTAATTTTAGCCTTGAAGTTTTCAATCAATTCCCTTCGCGTATCTATGTGATTAATTTATTTCAAACTGAATACTCATTAGTTAATTCCATCATCTGCCTGCAAGTGTGATGAAATCGAATCTACCAAATCATTTAACTCTTTTTTTGTCCATTCCCAATATGCATACTTGAAACGAATAGAGTAGTAATTAATCGCTGCTACTGTTCAACCTTGCCTCTCGTTACAGTTACATCTTATTAACTCCTAGCTTTACAACAATATCAACCAGTCGCAAAAAATTAATTAACTTTTTTTTTTGTATGACTATTTCTAGGGTCGGCCTGTACAATCTGACTAGTGGCAGTGGAAAGTAACGTTGCTGCGTGAAAAGGTCGTTGTCATCACAGCAATCCGTTCTTCAACTAAGCATCGACGAAACAATACACACTTCGCTTTCAAGTAATTTGAATATGCCAGTTTCAGATACGGCACACTGAAAATGCCAAGCTGACCTCGAAACTCACGATCATGGTCTGTTCGAGCATTAAACGAAATCGATGAGCAAAAATATCCACAATTATGTGAATAATTTCGACAAGATGCAAATGAAGCAGTAAATATAAAAAGCGAGATTAAAAATTTCGCAAAACTTAAAAAAAAAAACAAATCGAATTTAATCGATGATATCAGGCGGAGATTTTGAATTCCGTACCCACGAGACGAATTAGCCAGGCCGAAATTGAATATTCGCTTATAAATTAATCGAGGGTCGACTGGCCGGCTGGCTAGACGTTGTGATTTGTAAGCCTGGCGATATTTAAGTATTTCGAAATATCTATAAAAAATTGTCAGTGACGTCATTGGAGAAGATGTTTTCGTGAAAAGATGTTCGGTTTATCACATTTGCAATTTTATGACCTTCAAAACGAAACGAATGCGACCACCGATCGAAACATTTTCAAACTGGGCAGCAACAGTATTTTGGGGAGGCTGATGAGGAGCAGCGAGCTGTTTTATGCGGATGAGCGTGGTACTGTAAATGAGGCAGCCATGAATCTAACACTGAACGAGAATAGCACCAGCAATGGCTGCAATAGTGGCGGTAGTAGTAACAATAGTAGCAGAAATAGTCCAACTACGCCGAAGAACGTTCACCGAAATATACTGAATAATGGTTTCAGTAGCGTCAGTAGCTTCAATGGGAAAACTAATAGTAGCAGTTGCATTAGTAATAACAGCAGCGGTAGCATCATCAACGGTAACAATGGGAGTAATGGCAACGGGCACAATGAACGTTGCAACAGCAATCATAGCCCGGGCACTCAAGACACTCATCAGAAGTCGTCGGAGTTGGGTTCACCAGTGGGTTCGACGAATGGCAACAATGAAACGGACGAGGTTAATGCAAACACTACGGTAAGTGGACAATGATGTAAGATAGTATTGCTGTAGTTCATTAGAGAGTTGTTTCGATTAACCCTTATGTGGATTGTTCCTATTATGTGGGATTTGTAACAGAAGAGTAGGTTTTATTTGGGCCGCATAAGTGCTTCGAATTTTCAGCTAGCATTCATCGATTAGCATTATTTTTATAAATGCTACATTTTTTGATCGGTTTGTTGTGTTATGGTTTTTCGTTCAGATAGTATAGCGCTTTTTTCTTGGAGTTTCAGAGTGAAAATACACCGCGAATGAACTAATAAACGTGAAGTCCGTACTCACTGTGAATATTGTTGAGAGTGTCTTTAAAAAGTGAAGACCAATTGATACCGTTTTCGAAATTATGTTACAAGTGTCTTTATGGAATCGAGTCTATAATTTCTGAGCATAGCAAGCCTAAGTTTAGGGCTAACGTACTGAATTTGTTGATTGGATCTTTGGTGACTGACAGTCGATAATAAGCTAATTCTAGAGCCTGAACGGTAGAGAACTAGATTAGCATGTAGAGCTCTACGAAAGTGTACCTATACAAATAGGCTCTTGCAAAATTGATTTTGATCTCAGTATCAAGTGACTTTCAATCAGAGAATTTGACCAAAAGACACACATCGGTGCATTAGAGGCACATTGTGATAACACGGACATACTCTCCCTTAGCCACTGTACTCGGGGAACAATTTGGTTCCTTTAATGAACTGTTCATTACACTTAACTCCGATAAGAGATAGGTCAGTCACACCTGAGAGGAAAACTGCTCAAATTAAGGTCATTCTCTTCCTCGCGAAAGCCAAGCACTGGCCAATGAGGAAATAGAGAACGGATTCCTCTTCCGAGACAGAAATCATTGAACTCTACCCGCAATCGTTGGGCTTGACACCAGCGATAGTAGCTTGGACATCTACTAAATCATTGCCTGCCAATACTTTGTGAGCAGACTGAAGATTATTTATTCAAACGCAAATAAGTTTGCTCACTAAGTTTTTTGTTTCTTTCTAAAATAAAAACCGTTCGTCTATCTTAGTTTCCCTGTAAAGTTGAAGATCGATTCCAATTTTCTGGCAGATTGTGTATTGAGATGATTTCTCCAGTTTCAGATTATATGAGATAGGCGTTTTTCGTTGATAAAGGTGTTGACCTGTTGGTCGGTTGACGAAAAAATCTAGCTTGAAAAATTTTGGGCTCACGCTAGCACGTCAGAAACTGCACGTGGGTGGCACTCGCTGGCCCCAATTGCAGGTCGCTAGATCTTGAAAAACGTTTGGCTCACCGGATTTAGTTCGGTAAGGCAGAACAAAGCTGCTCACTCTGGAGAGAGTCTGCGCTTCTTCGGCCAACCTTTGACGTAGGTTTCTATACGTAAATTCATCTAAACTTTTTCTTGACGCTAAATCAAGCAATTTTATTTGTTTGCCTTCACGGAAACTTGGCTTAATGACTCACATACAAACGAAGAAATTCTTGAAAGTAGCTGGACTATTTACAGAGATGATCGCGACTACTGCTCTACAGGCTAGACGCGAGGAGGTGGCGTCTTAATTGCTGTGACCAACAAATTTCCAAGCAAACGCATCGATACCACACCAAACGTAATGTTCCAGCACTTAATTGTTCAAATCTCTTTGACTAATATATCAATTTACATTGGTGTAGTTTATATCCCACCCAGATCTGACGAATCAGTATACGACCATCTATGTGAGTCTGTATCTTCCTTCGTATCATCCCTAAACGAAAACGACAAAGAAATATTCCTGGGAGATTTCTATCGCCCTAATCTATATTTCATTCCCGATGAAAATGACACTTACCTGCTCCCTGTAAACCTTTCAGATCGCAACGACTTTAACCTTTTAAGTACCTTCTATGGCAATGATTTGCAGCAAGTTTGTCCGGCTCCCACCCAAAACGGTAATTGGTTAGATCTTGTGCTTACTAACGCTTATGACGAAGTAGTTGTAAGTCCAACCAATGACATAGAACATCTTTTTTGCAATAGTTCGCACCATACAGCACTCTCAGTTGAACTTGCCACTCTTGATTCTATTTACTTAAGAACGTACAAAAATTCAATTGTATATGACTTTTGTAATGCTAATTATGAAAGCATTCACCATCTTCTTGACTCTATAGATTGGACGAATATTCTTTCAACTTTAGACCTTGAGGAAGCCATTTCTACTTTTTACTACAAAATATTTGACGTCGTTGAAAGACATGTACCAAAGATTAAAAAAAAGAATAAACTGTCAGAGCCATGGCTTGATAGGGACCTTATGCATTTGCAAAATCGTAGGAACAAACTTTATAAGCGGATTAAAAACAATATTGACATTAATTCGGCTATACAGGAAGAATATAATGAAACTGCTAAGCAGTTTTTAACAAAGTCCCACGAGGCTTATGACAACTACATTAAGACAACAGGTGAAAATATAATCCGCGAAGCGAAATTTTTTTATGATTTTGTAAATGTGAAGCAAAAAGCTACTGTTTATCCATCGTCGATGTTATTTAATAATATCACTTCTTTCTCTCCTAATGAGATTCGTGATTTATTTGCAGATAGTTTCCAGGCTGTTTTTAATGCATCAGACCCAGCAAACTCGCACCTTTCTTACTCTCATTCCGCTCCAACAGCTTTGGTCAGCCACTTAGAAATTTCACGTGATGAAATACATAAAGCTATTTCAGAACTCGCATGCAACAAAGGCCCTGGGTCCGATCTCCAACTTTCTTGCGAAAGTGTGTAGAGCAGCTTATAACTCCCTTGCATATTTTTTTCCACAGATCACTTTGGTCTGGAGTTTTCCCATCCTGTTGGAAACTTTCGTATGTCACACCCATCTTAATCGTGATAGACGCTGTATCGGAAATTATAGGGTATTGTTTTTTTTTCTCCATTCCGAAACTTTTTGAAAAGATTGTCTACAATAAACTTTCCCCACTAGTTGACTCCCGTCTGAACGAACAACAGCATGGTTTTAGAAAAGGTCGCTCAACTACCACGAATTCGACAGTCCTAATCTCAGACGTTCTGTGTAAAATGGATAAAGGTTTTATCTGCATTTTTCTCATTTTTGAGTTAACACCGGATTCGAAAACTATATACTCCATTGCATAATTCTAAAAAAAATCCATTAGAAATCAAAACACAAATCAGTGAATATCTCGAAAGTACTAAAATGTAGATAGAACTTTTATGCTTAGTAGGGCAGTATGTATCTACTTAGTAGGGCAGTATGTATCTTTCTGCGGTCGGGGGCTGAACTTGCGAATTTTCGGGTGGTTACTGCGTACTCTAACCGATTAAATACCCAAGTATACATCCGGAAAATTTATTCGGTATGTTCTCAGTCTTTCAAATGGATTGGAATACTGATTTTTCAGTAGTTTCACCATTTTGGATGCCAGCGACAATTCGGCTTTTGGTTTTCTTCCAATACGAAATTCTCAATTCAAAATTGCCTAGCCAAAAAAAAGGTTGATTCGGCCGAGATTTGAATTAAATATTTTATTAGATTTTATTAAATATTTTATTATTTTATTTTATTTTATTTTATTTAGACAATTGACCTGGATTGAGCTAAAAAACTAAGGCCCCGGTATACTGTGAAGGCCAAGTTGATCGAAGAGCGTGGGTTTGAAGCTCGTTAGAGGTTAACGGACAGGAAATTCATGTTACTTTTGACAGCATACAGTCACATCAATGCATTTGACAATAGATATATGCTCCTTTTGCATTGAGACCTATTTTTTGAACACTTATTTGAACATTGCGTTACAGATCTCTTTCCAGTTAGAGTTCACAGCTGCCATCTGTGGTTGTATTCCTGAACGGCAATTTTCCGAGAGACATTTTCATTTGAATCGGGTATCGAGGGCAACCATAATCGGCCTTTGTTTTTTCAACAAAATGGTCGTGCCTTAACTGTTAATTCAAATCGTTACCATGCTTTAGGATTTGTTTCAGCCTGCTTTTATATAAATGTGACTGGACGATATCTCGTTCCAACAAGATGGTGTCACAGGGCACATATCGGAAAATTTGGGACAAATTTTAACTTTACCTTTGGACAAACTTTACTACAAACTTTATAAACTTCGGACATCTCACTTGAAAATGACCTCAACTGGCCTGCCTGTTTTTATGATTTAGACTTTTGTAATTTTTTCTGTGAGATAATTTGAAATCAAAAGTCTGATGTCTCCAGATCCTGGAAGCCCTGTAGGACAATTGAGGACAACTTAAGGCAACGACTTCTCCAAGATATTTTTCTTAAAACTAAGTAATTCCCGTTTTAGTGCTATGTGACAAAAATAAAAAAATTGTGGTTATGCGGCGTTTACTACTTTCATTTCATTTCAAAAAAAAAATTGCCAGGCCTCGCCTTGTATGATCAGTATCCCTATCAAGTTCATTAACTTTGAACCCTTAAAGCTGGCACTTTCAATAATTCAATTACCTGTAGATTTCTAATCTTTCTGACGACTTTTGTATTTAGAATCAAAATTAAATCATAGCTAAGTCAATATGATCTTTAAAGGAGCAACAATAAACGAACAGCATATCTAACAAATAAGTTTCGGTCAATATTATTTCGCAATAAGCATTATCTCTACTTGATTTCGTAAAAAATTGACTGCAGTTAAATTGTTCGCAACGAAACTGTGAACAAAATCTAAAAAATAAAATGCCCAAAATCGATTCGTTTTGACTCTGAGAATGATTGTTATTTATAAGCCTATGCTACTTACCCTCTCTTGAAATATAAAAAATATAAATCGTAAACATTTGTGTGTAGATGATGCCTGTGTCTTCGACAGGTACGCCCTGATTTTCATGGATATTATCGTAAATAGATATTTTAAAACAATGTGGATATTGGGTGGTTTACGGTCAAGTAGTTCTCGACCAATTCTAGGGAAATTATGGATAATGAGCCTAACAGAAATTGTATATACTAGTGTTTTGAAAAACCAACATGTTTTTGCTTGCATGGCCTTCAAATAAATTTACAGATATTAGTTCTTGGGCAAGAAGATGCGATTTCTTTCAATTATATTTTTTGAAAATCTGATATTATTGTTAAAATATAATCTTCAAAAAAATCCCTTGTCCCTTTGACTATCTCATACGCGACCATTGCAAGGTTAAATACAACCTTGTATGAGCAACTGCATTTTTAGAACACATACATACATACATTTACATTCGCAAAACGCAAAATTGATCAGAACGAAATTGAATATATTCCCATTAATTATCATCCATTCAAACAGCAAGGACATCTTTCAATGTGTGTTCACACCTTTGAGTATAATAAAATATTTTCCTTTCATATTCGTTATTCCATTTTCTCAGATTCGAAATACAATAGCCAGTCCAGTCTAGACTAGCCTAGACTTCTCAGAACCAGTAACAAATTACAACAACCTATTGTCCGTAAATTTTCTTATAAAAATATGGAAATGAGTAGAGATACGTATGTATGTACAATCTATTCTGTGAATGCAGACTAAAACCGACTCAAGTATGGGCCATGGCTACAATGGATTCACACATGTATGTATGTACCTACATGCGAAGGAATGCTCGATTGTAGGAATAAGTTGATTTTTTAACAAACAAATATATAACGACCTATTGTCTGAAAAATAAATCTCGGACTTGAATTGGCAGAAGCAAGAAAATGAAAAAGAACAAGGAAGTATGTATGTATGTATGTATCTATCCCTGAATGGACGGAAATTAATATGCAGTATGTTTTGTTAAAATGAAGAAAAAACTGGTCTATGGAAATTGATAAAATTGAAATTGTGAATACTACAATAGTTGTAAATGAGATTCGTTAGCACATCGAAAAGCTAGTTTAGCTTCTGTGCATCAGTACGCTTACTGTAGCAAGGTCAGAAATTGACGGAATCTTTAAGATCGAATATTTATTTATTATTTTCAATTCAATATTTATTGTTTATTTGTTTTTATAGTTCAGTAACAAACAAATTAAAATATTGCATAACTTAAAAAATTAAATGGAAAATAAGGGATTAATTTAATTAAATTTAATTAAAATATTTAAAAAGTAATTTTTTTTTTAGAAAATGCTAAACTTGAGGGCATATAATTGAACTGGTGTTCATAATAGCTTCGTAACTCGTTTAAGCGAGGAAAATGACGTATAACTATGTACGAATATTAAAAGAAGCACGATTTGAGGCACGATCGAAATCGCAAAAACGGCCAGATACAAATGATAGAATAAACAATCCATTGGATTGTTTGAACAAAAAACATTCTATCTGCGGATAACAATGGAAAGGAGTTCGAGGAATTTTAGACGATCATCATACAAACAATCTGGGGCATGAAATTTGTGTAACAAACAACGAGGAAATTTACTTTGAACAGATTCAATGGTATCTGACAAGTACGCAAATCGAGGAGACCATACTTGGAGCATTATTCAAGGATACAAAAAACAAGGGCAGTAGAAAAAATAATACTTTAAGAGTTACGTGACCCTCTTGATGTTAGACGCCCTCGAAGTTAGATGCCCTTGAAGTAATGTAACCTACACGTAGATCAAATTGTAATTTGGGATCAAAAATAATCCCAAGATCTTTTTGCTGATCTGCATGCAGTAAAATACTGCCAGGCAGAAAATAGTCGAAAGACAGCAGATTGGGTTTTTTGAGGAATTACATAACAATACATTTGGAAACATTAAGATGGCGAAAGTTTCTTATACGCAACGTACTTAACTCTAAGGGGGTGTTTGTACAAGCGCCCATGCGTTTAAACCGTTTTTTTGGAAGGCGGGAGCGAAGTGGATGTGCAAATTAACATATTCGCCCTCTTCCAGTTCACTTCTGCCTTCTAAAAAATCGGTTTAAATGCATGGAGTCATGTGTCAACAGGGCCTTATAAGCCAGATTATAATGATGCACAATCATTGAGTGAGAAGATATATCTGAATAGACATTTCAGCGTGGACGAGGGAATTTGATAAAAATATTGATAAAATATCATTAATGAAATGAATGAAGATCAGAGAGCCAAGTATAGAACCTTGAGGAACACAGGAAGAGAGACAAAAAGGGTAGAAAGAGCAACCTTTTAAGAGAACTTTACAAGTGCGGTTAAAGATATAGGTGCGAACCTGGACATAAGAGAGAAACTAAGTTTTTCAAAAAGTAAGAAGTGATTAACCTCGTCATAGGCTCTTAAACAATCAGTGTAAATTATATTGACTTTTTGTCTATCGTCAAATGTAGGGACCACCAAATTGACAAATTTGACTAACTTAATCGAAGTGGAGCGACTCTTATCAATGCTGCTCTTTGGAAATTTAATTTCTAACAGCACGCACAGTAAACTATATATGTAGTGAATTTTCAATGTCGGGAAAACATTGGAAGTTTTCTAAAATGAAGGAAAAACATCAAGAGATAAGCTACGGTTGAAGAGTATGAAGAAGAAATCACATAAGTAGAAAAAAGAAATTTACCGTAATCATTGGGTTTACCATCAGGACCGTTTAAAGGGATATTAATTCTTCTACTTTAAGAAGGTTTATCACAGTGAAATCTACAGGAGGAAGATAGCATGGGTTTGAATTATTGGAAGAATCGCATAGTTTGAGGTTAAAACATATTACCTTCAAACATCACTGTTTCAGGGTATTGCACTGCTGTTTTAAGGAACCGAAAGGAAAGAAAGAAAGGACCAGAAAGAATCAGAAAAGAATTATCAAAAAGGAGGAACGACTCGACATTTGGCCTCAGTGATTACCTTTTTCACCATTGAGCATATACTTCATGTTTACGTGTCGAAGTACGTTATGTGCCTTGTCTTTGTTGAAAAAAACAATGCAAACAGCAATGAGAAACCAGAGAATATAGCTTCGATGTGGACAAGTTAGGGGTGTAAATTTGGATATGAGGGTATTACGGAAAAATTAAAACAGAATTGAGCCGTTTATTTTGAAAGTGGCATAAGTCACTTTGTTTTTAAATCGAGATAATTAAGGGTTTGCGTTTTAACATGTTTAAAAATATAGATGCCAACTATCGAGAAGATTTACTAGTTTTTGTTACCTCAGGATACTTATATTTGTTCCCAGAGTAAATAATTTAGTATAGTCATTGAAAAATCACCATTTTTCATTACGGAAAGTGACATATGCCACTTTCAAAATAAATAGCTTAGAAAAATTACTGACTTGTATTAATTTTGTGCGATGTATTTTACTAAAGTGATGTTTTGAAAAGACAGTGATTGAAGATCATTGATGAATAAATCAAATAAATAATAATAATAAATTATATTATGTATTTCATATAAAGGTTTATTCAACAAAAAAAATATTTTAATATTCATAAAATACGAAAATAATTCGTACATTTTAAACCATAAGTAAAAGTTATTCATGACTATAACGTATTTCATATGAAATTGCATCAGTTCAGTTCAACCGTCCACATTAATATGGGTGATTAAGTCCTCGGAAATCATATTTTGTTTCAGATTGTTAAAATAACTGTGGTATATTGGGGGTACATAATGAAGCTAATACATCATGTCTTTAGATTTCGCTAAAGTAACAGGACGAGGACCAGCGTATAAAGGTGTCATTTCTATTTGCGAATAACGCCTAGGTCTTCCTCTTTTTGGTGACAAATCCAATGTTAGAAGTTTATCTTTTTCATCTAAAGTTAGTTTATAAAACATTTTATAGGGAATATCATGGTAAAATCTTAATTATATCCACTCGTTAACATGTTGTTGTTTATCATTTTTAAACTTTTCAAGCTAGAGATTATACATTTTCCTAATATTTAGATCTGGACTTAAATATTTTCTGTGGGGACTATGGCACCTTGTGTAATGGCTAGGAAAGACAGGGAAGCTTTGAATGTGCTCTTTGATAGCTTTTTCAAGAGATTCTTCCGTTTTTCTCCTGAAATTTTCAGATTTCCCACGCGAATCTTCTCCAGGAACATCTTTTGTAAGAGCTCGAGCTAGTTGTCCTTCTGAGTTACTGAAAGTATCCAGAAAGAATTTTTACAAGCCAACTCACTTGCATTTGCACATGTCAAATAATATTTAAATTGGCATTGTCTTGGTTTTGATTTTTAATTCCTAGGTCTTCTCTTTTTGGGTATTCCACGCTTAACTATAGTATTTAGAAACAAATTTTGCTTCCCGAAATTTGCTAACTTCCAAAATTTATCAAAGATAAGTTGTCGATCAAACGAACTTATTTTATCGCCACAATTTTTCAAACAACAAGACTTAACTGCAATTTTTTTGGGAAAAATAACTTTGGAGTTTGCTGTTACATACTTTTCACCGCTATTTCTTTTATGCTTATTAAGGTTTTGAGTATAATATTTCTCGTTTCTGCATCCTCTTTTTTGTGCACGATGACTTTCTGTTCCCTGTGTTGTGTTGGTTTCTTTTTCTAATGACTCCATAGGAGTTGTTTCTCCATCTGATGAAATCACTCTCATTTGTCTTTTTCTGGCGTTAACTATTTTTCGTATTACAGAAAATATTTCTATAAAATAATAATGTGCATTGGAATTTTATAACTAAAACAAGTATGTTTTACCTGATTAACTGTCTGATAACATCATATAAAAATAATTTTAATAATGCTAATGATGTGTACTATATTAGATATCACTATAATATAACTACAAAACTTCACTATCCTTTGTCACTTATGAAAATGTGTCAACTGATCAAAACTTTTTCTTTCTCTTCTCCACTAAGCCCCGCAATTCATTTCCTGAGTACAGGGACTTACACCACTTTCAAAATAAACATGTTTGTTAGTTGTTAGTTCTGAACAAATTGATTTCAATTTTTTTTTGAAGAGATAGCGTTAAATTATAATTGATGTTATCATTAACTTGATTTTTTTGAAAAAGTGACTTATGCCACTTTCAAAATAAACGGCTCAATTAAGGACCTCATTAATGTCAAGCTTGCAAAAAAATAGAACCAGTTGATGCTGTTGTTTCAGCTGCTGTGTGCTCATAGGCAGTTTTGAAAAAGTTGAACCGAAGTTTTGCAACTTCTTTTTTCCGGAGATTCTTCAACAATTTAAAAATTAGAATCTAAAACTAAAAATTAAATATTCCATTGGGGTCATAAGTTAAAAGCAGCATTTTGTAAGCGTACTTAAATGTTATACATTCAAAAAGAATATTTTTATTTTCAAATATTTATTATATATTACTAAAATATTTGAAAATTTATGGAACGTAAACATTCAGCAAGTACTCGCAAATCATTCCAGGAAATCGTATATCAGCCCGAAATCTAATCTGGACAGTTTCCTTCGTGTCGATAAGTACAAAATCCGTCCTGATTACTTAGAAAGCTTGTCTGAAAATAAATTTCCTCTGAAGTCGGGAATAAACAAGACACAGCTGTAACTAATCCGATGGCATATAATGCTTATACTACCATATAGACACAGTACATCCCCTGTGCTATCATGATTTCTTTCCTATAGGTGCATTTATATATGTAAATATATGTATGGGTATGTATTTCGATTTTCACAACGATCTATGATAAAGCGATAGAAAAGAAGCATTAAACGAATTAAGCACTTAGCACAGAAAGTATTCAATTAATCCACGAATATTTTGCACATTGAGCGGTTTGGTGGGCGTTATGGGGTGATAATATTTTATCATGAAACACGAGTTCGTTTTCCGGCCCACCTCTTTGTTATCATATCAAAGGTAAACCATATAATTATTTATAAGCATATACTAAAAACAGTATACCGCAATTTAATGTGATATGATCTGAATTGTGTGGCAGCAAAGGAATTTCGTTGACGTCATAGTTAAATAGCAAAAAAATACACAATCGACTCGAGATTCGTAGACAAGTTGATTTGGACTTACAGTATTTGGACATACAGTAAACAAATTAAAAAAGTGAGCTCAGATATGATTCAGACCCATGAATCAAAGAACTATAAGATTACGACACGCGCATGTCTCTCTCAGCTCGCTGCTTGTGCGTGACGTCACCGGGAGAGTTCGGTTCATGAATGAATGCATTAAATTGTATTGAAATACAAATAAATGCATGAAAAATGGTATATAGTTTTCTTTTGCAGCATTGTTTTAATATTATAAACTATCAATGAGCTTACTTAGATCATAGTAGATTTTATTTACAGCAGTATATATGTGAAAAATGAAAAAAAGCAATGTAATTTGTGTGTTATTGCTGTACTGAAAGTCAAAAGAAGATGAAAAGAAAAAACTATTTTATATGTATCCAAAAGATCAAATTTTTGTGATGTGTAAAAGGAGCGAAAAGGTATCGGAACTTGTCTATTGCATGATTGTTTTTGAAATATTTCCCGAAACAACATGAAGTTCAGGATTTGAAACACGAAATGCTTGATAGTCTTCTCTGGACATATTTGAAGGAAAGGTTAGTCAATGATGATCCTGAGCAGTGCTGTCGTTTTAGTGTTTCTTTGTGCAGTAAATAAAACTTCGAAGTTGCAGCAGATTGCTCTAAATTGCAGTAGATTGATTCTTCTATAGGTATATACATACATATGTGTACACATATAAGTCTTCTTACATGCATTTAAAATACAGCTATTGCTATTTGAAATAGCAATAACAAACCATATTCAATAAAAGATGTATAATTTTTTTTTAAAGATATCAGATTCGAGCTTAGTCGTTTGGTGAAAAATACATATTATTGTTAATATCAGTTTTTCCCTATTAAAGAAAATAAATCACAATATACAGTTATATCTCCAGGATTAAGAATTGGGGAAATTCCTATTCATTCTTAGTTCAAAATGGCTAGCGGTTGCATATATAACTAAACAGAGCGAAACTAATTTACTAAATATGCTAGCTAGATTAAACAAGTAGCAAATTTCGTAAAATGTAATAGATGAAACGCAAATGCAATGTTGCAGTGAACTGCATCAAATTACAGCAGATATGCTGCAATTGCAGTAAAACGACAGCACTGATCCTGAGTGTAAATCGCAGTCTAAAAATTCAAAGAAGGAAAATGCAATTCTCATCTTTCATTTAAAATTAGAAAAGATAATTCTATTGTAGAATGGAAACAGATTAGCTAGCGCAAATTAAGTCTATGAGCTGAAAGATTACGTGCTAACAGCTTTTCCAAATTCTTCAATAACAGCTCTTCAAGATGATGCTAGAAAGCCCAAATACAATCAGGGTTTCTTATTACGACGATAAAAATTATGTGTCTAAACTCAGCTGCATTCTGTAGGTATCTGTTTTCTCATTCAATGAGATGAAAATTGACTCCATTAGAAAATTATGTGATTCAAGGCTTGTTCGAAACCTGCCAGCGACCAAAATATTATGCCTTTCTATGTAGAACCACAAAATAAGGGACTGCTAATTTAACAAATGTTGTAAATTCATGTGGATTTTCAATCCATACAATTGTTATTGATTCAGGAGATGAAAATTCCACAATCCATAAGGAGTTAGAAGTATTCCAGTTTTCAAACTTAAAATTTAGGCACTTCAAAAAAACCCCAGATATAAAAATGAATTGCTATTTATAGACCGACCAACATTTATTGAGCTATGTGAGCCACGTAAAGTACTCCAATCATAGTTTGGGTTATTCAATCCGTCATATTGGACGTCCTTCATTTCTCAGCTCAAATATTTCATATAGACTTAGTAAGGTATTTCCCTGATTTCACCCTAGAGGAGTCTTAAACTAGCAATGGAGTTTTTGTATTGAAAATAAAATTAATTAAAATGAGTAAAACCTATTTTTTGAAGTTGAAATCATCAAAAGCTCATTAAATTGTGTTATTTACAATAATATTGTTGCTTAGCCACATCTCGAAGAGTGAACTTTGACTTTCTCAAATGTACAAACAATGCGTTTTGTTCCAAATCTACATCTTTTGAAATATACTTTAATCATATTTTGCATAAATTGTGCATACATTTTACATGTACTACTAAGCACATAATTTAACTGTACATATTATAATTCCTTAAGTGACGATTTTGTGTACAAGTATGTATGCAAACATGTTTTAATTACGGATTGTTTAAATGAATTACGCCAGCGCCTATACATTTTACACCAATGCATGTGAACATGCCGCGCGACGAACTCTCCCGGTGACGTCATGCGCAGAGAGAGAATAAAATGGTCACTCTAGTGTCGCTATCTCTAGTGTTTCTTGTATCATGATTCAGACCCAGACTCCTTTGAGTCGAATTATCGGATCGAGAAACAAAATTTGAATTTTCCCTTATATGATTAAATTCGAATAGTGAATGCTGATAGAATCTTGAGAAAAAAAAAACAGAATGTATAATATCGAACCTATTATACTTGGAAAATAGTTACATGTTAATAAAATTCATCATTCTCAATGCAACCTTTAAAAAAATGACCAAACTAATGTTCACCACAATCTCCTACCCACTATTCTAGTAACTCTCGCAATATCTTACCCACGCTATCACTGTAAGTCAGCTCTGAAGTGCGACCAATAAACAAGAAACCTGGCACACAGTGCAGTTAATTAAAATTATCATCATCGGTTTTGATAACATCACTGATATCGATATCGATTGATGAAAAGAAATAAAGTAACTTCCTAGACCAATCGGGACGTTAGTAGTACTGTGATCGCTCATAAATTTGTCGTTACACCGCAAATCTTCAAAGAACTAACCACTCCAACTATTCTTCGATAGCAATCAGCCGGCAACCGCAATATAGCAAACAGTGTTCTGCTTCGTCTTTGAATGTAAAATTGAACTCGCGAAATTTATGAAGTTTTATATGACATAATTGCAATCGATTGAATTTTCTGATTGATTTCATTTTGGAGTATCTACTAGAAGAAGTGTGTTGTTAAGTAGTCGAAAGTGCTGAAGCGCGGTTCTGTGATTGATGGCGAATATGAATTTGTGATGCGCCGATGACGCATCGAAACAACTTAATTAGGTATGATTTGCTGTTTTACTTGTCGTATCTTTCAATTAGTTTAATAGGTGTGTTTGCTAGATGAAGTTGATAATGGGGGATTTTTTTACTGCCTAGGAATGTTGGTGATGCAATAAATAGCCTTGTTTGCTTAGTGTTTTTGTTAAAAGAAAATATCATTTCACTTGCTTCAATATTTTTAAAAAAAGTTTATTTGATAATAACTATTTAATAATTGCTATGAATTCGGTAATAGGTGTGAAGGCAATTAAAGGAGATTGTTATATGTTATTTGCGTAGAGACAAGATGGTTTTAATGGTTTTGTTTAATGTGTAATGAATTGTTTGATCAAGCTAAATGATATGTATTAAAGGCACTTTGCTGAATCTAGATGATAGTCGTTGAACAGTCTGAATTGAACTCAATAGTGGCTAAGCTACCTTGCAAGTTATTTTTCCAATGGATCAAAGAATGCATATTTCCCAAACAAATAGTTGAATTATCATCCAATTGTCCATTAGATGTTTAATAATCAATGACAGCAAGTTGAAGTTTTTTTTCTTTCAAAATACGTGCTGTTGAGATCTGCATGAGAGTCATAGCTAACATTTCGAACAGAATATCAAAATCAGTTCTATATTGGTCTGGTGAAAATTCAAACTGCAAGATATTTTAAACCCCTAAATACATCTACAATAACGGTTCCAGTTGTCTTCGTTCAATGACTGCGTCCTCCGATTTGAGCTAGAGGTTGTGAAATTTCCCAACTGGCCTGGCTCCGCTTTGGAGTCCACTTGAGAATTTGACTGTCGCTTACTGTTTATGGCTGTAGTTTTATTACGGTGGAAACTTCAAGCTCGTCATATGGATTATACAACTTGTTGTTTTATCAAATTTACCATCCAGTATCTTCTCATAGTTTTGCTCCACGGAGGGTTGAAAGGTATTTAGGGCTTTTTCAGCCATCCGAGTCTACGTTCAGATTTCACTTCCGCAGTACAATACAGGACTGGTGATTTATGATGTATTAATTTGAGGAACTATTTCTTTAGCGATTTTGTCTAGAGCTTTAAAAACTTCTTTGACTTTGTTGAAGAAGCGTCATATAATATTAATGTCATCAGCGTAGACTACTAACTGCACCGATTTAATTAATAGAGTTATGTGATTTCCCCAATACTATCGTGAATTCGAGGTCGGTCAAAATCTGATAAGCACCGGTATGGAATTCGTAGCATTTTTCGAGGATTTGCTTAACCTTGAATATTTGAACTGTTGTCGGTTTTCCGCATTTAAAGTAAAGCAATGGGACGATAACTTTTGGACAGGTCTAAGGCCAATGACACACACGGCGATTCTACCGAAGCGTTTCCCGAGAGGAAAATCGAGTCGGTATAGTTGTGAATTAATTTAGCATTGTGATGACACACACCGCGGTTTGGCCGCCTCTCCGTTTTGTAATGTTCAACTAAACCGAATCGGTTTTTCACTCGGAAAACGTTTCGGTAGAACCGCCGTGTGTGCCATTGGCCTAAAGGTTGAAGCCGCTTGAAGCTTCAAACCAATGTACACAAATATGGACTGGTTAGTTTCACAACGCACTTTGCCCCTGATTTAACTCAGGTGCTTATTAAGAGATAGGTGAATTCAAAGATCGGTGCGTAGTCTCTCGTCCAAACCTGTATTCGAACCAGGGACCTCACACACTAAAAGCCTGTGTTCTACTTGAGCTTTTTCGCATATAAAACCCAAAAAAAAACAAATTGTTGACTTTGCGAAGAATTTGTTTAAATATTAGAACTTAGTAAAAAGTCATGAGATACCTCTGTAAGTTTTACACCGCAGTTTGCCTCCTTTCTCGTGGATGGGGCATATAAAGCTTTTTCACCATTCATCGTAAATAGTTTCTTGTTTCCAGATGCTTGTTGAGACCAGCCCCTATATTGTCTTTAAAGTGAGAATTCTGCTCGTCTTTAGGAATTTCGTTAGATTTCCATTAATTACCTGTGCTTTTCTGGATTTCAAGCGGTGCCTGGCCCGTCGAACTTTATTTCATATGAAGGAGAAACGGGACACTATGATTGCAAAAGCTGTTTGATGGCGACATGGGGACATTTCCGTTTATTACTTGCTCGAAGCAGGACACTTATCTTTCCGACCTGCATCAGCATTTTTATAAAAGCTTGTGTGCGGTTTGAAGCCTTATTTTATTACGTATTACTTTTCACTTTATTCGCTTGTCGGATGTTGTAAGCCAAAAACTTGTCATTCATACTTTTAGTAAGTTTGCCAAAATATTGGCGTTTTTCGTTGCTCTATTTTAAGATATCTCCCAAGGTCACATTTCTCTTTCTTGGCTATCGCTAGTCATTTTATGCGGATTTTATAAGCTGCATTCTTTTGTATAGCCATGGTGTATATCCCACAACCTTCTCAGCTGTTGTGTTTATTGCGCCTTTGTTGTTAGTGGAAAACTCATGGATAGAAGTGATATAAAGCGTGAAAGCTTATTCAGTTTCCATAGCAATTTTATACCTCAGCTTCCACGGTCTACCTTCGAAGGTTTTCGAGATTGGACCTTGCTTTGGTTTCTTGACCTTGGTCTTGACGAGCGGGTCTTCTTGACTAGATAGTAATGGGACTTGCAGTTGGGCTCTCGGGAGTATTGCAAATCCAGAATATTGTAGAACAACCTCTTCTGAATTAGAATTTCGTCAATCTATTTGAGAATGTAACCGACCGGGGCTGCCTATGTCCTTTTTATTTATTATGCTTACGTCCTTTTATTTACATTTCGACACGGGAAATAAATGGATTGTATTTCATGGTTTCTCCTGCACGGAAAGTCGACAAGACGTTTGATTGTCGGCGCAGCTTTTTTGTTGGCAATTTTGACAAGTGGCTCTGCGATGTACATATTTCCCTCTTTCTCCCACTTTTGGGTTTAAGTCTTCCAATAAAACTTTGAGATCAGTTGATGGCAAAAACTGTAAAAGCTATCCAAAAGGTTCTAAAAAAAACTAATTTCATTGTGTCACCATTATCACCTGCAGAGCGTTAATTTTTTTACTACACAAATGCGAATCCTACACAGACTTTCGTTGACAAAGTTTAAGCCGATTATTTGCGGCTTCATCTTTTTGCCACAGTTTAGGCCAATCCAAATTCGTGACTTCCTGGTGACTTTCCGCTTTTGATGATTGTACGATCTCGTGTCTATAATCTCAGCGCTAAACAGTTCATTTCGAACACAGTGAGAATATTTAATTTTTTATTTCACCTGGTTAAATTTTGACCCTCGTTCTATGCAGATTTCGGAAATTCTAGGTCCCAATAATGTAGTCCAGAATTCGTTTGTGATTTTAAGGGAACGAGGTATTGATCATTTCCCAGTTTAAGGCGTTTAAAAATCACCCTCACTCGATTTCGTCAGCAATATTGGTATGTAGTAGGAAATATTATGAAAGTTCTGGCAGCAACGAAAATTGAAAACACATCTTTGGAGAGGTCAAAAGTAGGATTAAATAGCCGACCGGCAAATTTTGTTTCCAGCAGGCATTTCTCGGGAGATTGATTGTTTCATTGGTTAAATTTAGTTCGCTGCCGCGGCGGAACTACTTTTGCTATTTACTTTCACACAAAAGTAATAATAATTACTACCGGCATATTTCGAGCTTTTTGTTATAAAGAATTGAGTAGAAATATTCTAATCATCTCAAGGAGCTCAGTTCCCTTAACCAAGCAATTGGGCACCTTATCGCTGAAGAATGCAATAGCATCATGAGTGCTATTTGCATCCTTCGTTGAAACCAAATTGGTTCTCGTTGATTACATTGTTCCTTACGTGTTTTTTGATGACTTTTTAAAACTATTTTTATAAGATCCTATATACTTTTCCCTTTATGAATTGGTAGGATATTGGTAGTCTTTTAGGTGTTTGCGAACATACTGATTGAAAGCTTAAGTTACTAGTTGGTATTAGTTGGATCAAATATTTAACTATAAATGTGCTTCTGAAACATCTATTTGAATCGCCATCAAAACTAGGACTAGTGCCAAACTTTCTTTTATTATTTCGCTTAGCTTTTTCAAATATTGTTTTCTGACATATTTTGTAAGCATTAAAAAACAGACGTTAAAATATTCTGCAATTTCCTCCTCGTTTCGGCTAGGTGACAACAAGATGTAGCCATTATTAGGCACATATTTTGCACCTCTATCAAGAGTTGGCAAGGATAGACCGCATTGAAAATAACAACAATCCTGTCCCAGTTGTTGTTCCTAACCAGCTGTCGATAGTATATATTCCAGTAAACTATTTGTTAAATATTTGTAAGCTTTTGGTTTTTGACTGGAGCAAATGTGGTCAATGCACAATTTTTAACGCTTCATTTGATTCACATACGACCTGATATATAACTTTTATGGGATTTTGAGTATTTAATTTTTTTTTTAATTCAGAATATTTATCTTTGTACGTGGAAAAAAAATTGTCTTGCTTTTTTCATTTTTTTCAATACTTTTAGAAGCTCTAAGCAAAATATATGCCTACAAAAACCAGTAAACGTATGAACAGCTATGATTTTAGTGATGTAATTTCCCATCACTAGCTCAATGACAAAACTGTATACTTTCCTTAACAAGGAAAAAATTGTCGTTATTTGGAAATATTTTGAATCTCGTGGATTCCAATATCAATTTTGTAGGTTCTAACTATAAAAAAACAAGAAACTTTGGAATTTTTAAAATTTTATATTCCTCCTTTCTCCTACAGTGAACATAATTGAATTCCATATTTGAAAAACTGACTTAAGGGGACATAGCACCTTCAAATTGAAAAAAAAATGTTTATTTCAAAGGCTTATTTTTAATTGAATAAAAAGACATCTTAATGAAACTTTTTACACATACTTTATTTGTCTTAGACTACATAAACAAAATTGTTAAAAATGTTTTGTGGCCCTGTCGTCTGCTATATTTTTTTGGGAAATACACCAAAAAAACCTGGCATGCATGAAACTGCCCTCAGGAAAGTCTGAAAAAAAGCAAAAATGGGGTTTTGGCCAGCATCAAAGCGGCTTTGGAATGAACTAAAAAAAGAATTTGGTTGAAAAACAACAAAATGGCGGCTTTTTTTCGAAAATCGAGGTTTTTTTCCCCGAAAATCGGCTATAACTAATAAAATGCAATGCCGATTTTTTCATCCGTAGTTCATTCTGAACATTAGCATGTGCAGATTAACGTGTTAAAATTTCAAAACGATTTGATAATATTGCTTTTCTTAATCATGCACGCCAACTTGAAAAACGTTGTTTCGAGAAAATCGTGTTTAAAGTTAAAGTTCAATATTTTTTGCAAAAAATCTTACCGAAAATTAATCTGCGATGCCTGGACCATACAATACACCTTCTTCTTGCTCATACTCTTACTCTTCCAAAGATTTTTGCTCCCTTCGAGCAGTTCTGGCCTCTTTAGATGCCTCAGTCGAGTGTTTTTCTGCCTGGTTAATTCTTGCAACTCCTGTTGGAGAAACAGTGAACAGTGTATTTCCTGAAGGAAATAACAGTGTTGAGGGTTCTCATCAGTTGAAATTTTCTGGTAATATGCTGCCCAAATTTCCTTGCGCATATTTTCAACTGAATCAGGATTTCGTCGTATAGTTAGGCCATAATATGTGGGTAAATTTTTCATTAATTTTAGTGTCAGTTAAACTTTTTTCGGACCTTTTTTGGAGAGATTCTACACTTTTTTTAGAAGCATCTTTTACAGCTATGTTTTTGTTTTTTGTTTTGCCAAGACTAACTTATTTTTCGCTTCTTTTAAAGGAGATCACTCACTTATCTTTGTCTACACTTTGGTTTAAGTCGATGTAGCGATATATCGAAGTGAGCGCAAATCATAGAAAAAATGACGCTTCGCTGTACATATATACTCATAACATTTTTTTTTTTTAGATTTTCAATTTTGTATTATTAAAATCATGTTATTAAACCTTCATTCTAACATATTCAATAAAAAAACAAAAAATCGATTTTTTTAAAATTTGGAGGTGCTATGTTGCCTTAATCACAATGTTTTACTTACTTGCTAGGATGCAGAAATCAATTACTTACTTACTTGCTAGGATGCAGAAATGTAATGTCAGTCTGTAAATAATAATAAATTAAAATAAAAGTAGAGTCGGCACAACTTAGTGCGATTGTATCAAATCCATATTGTAGGGTTGTTATTGTTGAGACAACGCTATCAGCTTTTATTCAATTATTCAAACTTTTTCTGTGAAGCATGCAGTATTTCGATAATCCAAATAAATTATTTGTATTGATTTCTTTGAAAACACACTATTTTTTATTTTGAACGAAAGACTAATTACCTTCTCGATTTCTATTTTAGACCATTAACACCAACTCATTGAAACGACTGAGTGGTATAACGAAACAAGGATTCGAAATGCAAAAGAAAAAATATCTGAAAGTCATATCATTTCTGAATCAACACAATCGTCATCTCCAATTCGAGTTGGCATCCGAGCGAGGACGACGTGCCGAAGAATTATCGCGAATCATCAAATCACTTCTTTGTTTCGAAGCGAAGTTGAAATACGATAAGAAAGTGATCAATCAGAAACTCTACGATAAGGATTCGGAAATATCTCGTCTGAAAACACTGAATCGAGTGCTGAGAAAGAAATATATGGCAGTAGCTGATTTATCTGGTGACGATAACATCAACGGGGATAGTATGCAGGGATTGGATGAGAATGACTTTTCCGTGCAGAATTGCCCGAACTGTCGCAAGGAATACTATGATCTGGCCGGGAAGGATGTGTGGACGCAAACTTTTACAGATGGAAGAAGTAGTATAGGTAAGAGAAATTTATAATTTATTACTGAGATTAAAATCATGCTCAATACCCGTAAGTCCACTCATGTGTGTCTGTCTTCAATAGATACGTATGTAATTTCCTTCATGTCATGCAACTCTCCAATTTTTCACATTTCCGCTGTTTATCGTCACGAATTCTAGACCACATTTATCTTCGGCATTCTTTTCCATTGCTACATCATTAGATATATACATGCACAACTCATTTCCGATTGCGTAGGAACCCAAACCCTACCCAATTTCAACTATATTTTGTAACTATCAGCAGCACTACAACGCGATACCGCTTATTTCTTTCACATTTCTATTCTTTTATAAGAAAATTTCGTGCCTTAACCCAGATTCCCTTGGGCACTCTCCGTCTTCTAAACATATCTACCACAGTACATTGTTGGGCAAACTAAGCCGCCCATGTAATAATTACGTGGAAAATTAATGAGTTTTGTGACCTTTCGGTTCAGTTGCAGAATTTTGTGTGAATCCATCATTGAAAAGAAGTTTTAGCTTTTAGTTTTCGAATCGTTTCATCGGAATCAAATCTGCATTTGACACGTTTCATTGTGCATTTTGTAATTATTCTTAATGATATTTGCTGGTCAAGGCAACAGCAATAAGCAACTCATGTATTCTATTCCGCTATGACTTTAAAAGAAATTTAGATTAGAATAAAAATAACGGTCGTGTTATTGGTGGACTGATGAATTTCCTAAAATCCATCGATCGTTCAGATATGTATAATTTTTCAGTTAGACACATGTATTTGCAGACTATTAGTTCGCTTACTGTTATCTGCGTAACTCAGTTGATTGATTGCTGGTTAATGTACTTAAATTTCGAAACATGAACTTGACCAAACTGTTTCTTCTGCTTTTTACTTTTTCTTTAAATTAATAATGAGTTGTGATATCGCATGACACTGCGAGTGAAAAATTAGATATCTGATTTACCAAGCATTCTATGTTAACTAGATGCTTGTCTATTAGTTGGATGAACAGTTTTTCGTCTTGCTTCTATCAGTTTGTTCACTTTGATTCTCTAGTTAGTACGGGGACGATGAAGACGAATGCGATTCTTGGATGTTTTGTGCAAAAACTTAATGCTTTCCACGTGCTGTGATCGGATTGTGTCGCACGGAACGGTATTTTGATGGTGAAGATTGCGAGAAAATATGCAAAGGAAAAATTGAATATGGAATGAAAGTGTCGCTGTTTTTATGCAACACACAAAATGTATTGTTGGCGGTTTTTTGATTGAATTGAAAATTTGAAAGATGATCGGAGTCATCGGAATAAAATGTGCATCATGTGCTGTGGTTCAGAATTCGTTTTGTTTGCTCGTTTTTGGGAGGAAAAATAATTAAGAGGTTATTGGCGTTTTGGCGAAGATAGAATTTGTATAAATACAACGTGTTTTTGACGTAGCCTCTCCCGATGCTTGCTACCCTTCAATATTTTGACCTTATGCGGTTGAATGAACGGATAACTCCAAAGTTATTCAACGTCAACGAATCTCGTTTCTTTCACGAAATTCGCAGCAAAAGCGCTGGACGCACGAATTGACGTACATGCGATCTATTCTGTCGGTTTTAAGGCCCTTGACCCTAGGGTTGGAAAACTAATTTTATTCGCCGATGAACGGTTAACCGTTAGCTGATCGGTTTTTCGCCGGTGAAAGCTTTGAGGTGGAAGATTTTAACCGGTTAATCGTCGATTTTTTGCTAAAAATATGTGGAAAATTTTCAAAACTTATTTAAATGAAAAATGAGGTCGATCAAGATTCAAGCATTTCAAACAGCATTTATTTTTATGAACAAATGCAGTCAACAGAACAATTAAATAGAGTTTCTACAAAACTGATAAAATTGCTAAACAATATAAAATACGAAAATAAATAATGAGTAGAATGAGATCATACAAAATTGTAAACTTAGAGCTAAAAAACACTCAATAAAATATAAATTACTTAGACTTAGACAAGTCAAGAATCAGTCTCTTCGAAAAAACTCAATGCAAACTGAACTCAAAATAACGCTATTTACGATAAATACATTATAACATGTAAAAATTTGATTATAGAACCGGACACAATACAAATTTATCTCAAGACTCAAACCAATCTTCCTGGTTAACAGAACGCAGGCAAACTAGCCTTTCAGATTCTTAGGAGATAATCTACTCCTCTTCGTGCACTTTACACTATCTGCGTGGTAGAGGAGTCATAAGTGGTCATAAGGGGCAAATAGAGCATGGCTAATTCGTAGAGTTGTTCACATCCAATTCTTGGAGAGTCCCACACCTCCATAGGATCTGGGTTCGTGCGCCTGTCCACAACGGCACTGCTGCGGTGTGCTTTAGCTGCGATGAGATCGTGTCTGCAGCCTTCTGGTCGATTGTCCCCGCAGAGCTTGGGCATAGGAGACTGTCTACTGTGGACCAAATCCCCGAAGAGTAGTCCTCACTATCATCGTCAGGCGCAACGTCCAGGGCTACAGCATAGCTAGATTCCAGCATCATTTCCGGTATACAGCTACCTGAAAACCAACGTAAAGTTACAATCTTGTATCGATGTCTAAACACTGCACTCGCCTATCTTGTCCACCCTCGTTTTGATCAGAAGCCCCGGGCTTAATACGAGGGAAGTAGCTTTACCATCATGCGCACCAAATGAACCTGTCCGTCTTGTCTACCTTGTCCGCCTTCAACCGGGCTGCTGGACAGGACGGACGTGTGCATGTGGCAACACCTTCAAAGTGAAGTCCCTTGCAAATTATTTCCAACTACGAATACTACAAATCTAACGGCAAAATAATCACTAAAGTAGCTAATTAGGGAAGAAGCAGTGCGTTGATTCTCAGAGACTAGCTTTTTATACCGAGGGTCCAGAAAGGTGAAGTGAAGTAACTTGAAGTAGCTTGATTTCAGAAAATTTTGAGTTGACTTCCGCTAAAAGTTGCTGCTTGACATTGAATATCAAGGGCTCTGTTGGCAGGTAGGTCTTGACCACTTGACAGTTTAGATGAATTATTTAGTAGGTGTTCAAGGGTGTCAAAAATATATACAGGGTGGTTCACGAGATCCGGTGTTGTTTTACAGGTAAGCAACACTTCGTGCATCTGTATTCGACCAGCAAGAGGCGAGGAGTGGAGCTTGGTGGAGCATTCCAAGTCTCACGTCTTGTCGGCAGATGCACAAGCCTGCCTGCCAAAAATCCCGGAGTTCGTGGGCCACCCTATAAATCATAAGACCCACGCTATTCTCACTGTTTTGATTCCGTTCACAATAGGGATGACGTTACTGAGAGTGGCATCCTTTTCTTTGGAGAGCACATTAGGTGCCTCCTCTAGAGGCTTCAGAAGGTACCTTATCTCGATTAGAATATTGACCTTTCCCCCCACTAATAATTGGCGGTGGTCTTCGCTTTGTGAAGCCGCGCTCACGCTGTATCTTGAGAAGTACGGCAGTAATGTACTCTTCGAGCACAAGATAGCGTTGCATTATGTAGTAGCCCGAGTTCCAGCGCGTCCGTACCTCTTGGACTAGCTTCAATCACTTTTCTTCTGATTTTCAGCCTTGATTTGCTGCTACTTAAGCTCCTCCGAGGCAGCTTCACTGGTGCGGAATAAACGCGTAATCTATTTCACTTCCATAATCAGAGCGTGCACTGACAGTTCCACTGGGTCCTGTGTTTCCCCCTTGTCCTGGATATCCTCATGCATGACTGCAGAATCCTCTTCGTTTTCAGGTTCCTTCACCTGAAGATTTAATTAATGACTAGATAATAGTGAACGAGAACTTCATACGAATAACACAAATTTAAAACAAAATACTAATGCTCCAACAATGCTCGCGTTGGCGTATTCAACCACACTGGAGAGGGGGAATGAGAAGGCGGTATCAGTGCTCTGACACGTCGAAAATCGAGCAAGTGGAGTGGGTCAGCCAGCGAGGAGAGAATGTCGACGCACAGTGCTGTAGCACACGGCGACAGCACAGCGAACCTGGCTAATTCTTAAATATAGAGAGCAAAATTTACAGTGTAAAAAACGATTAACCGAAACATTTAACCGATTAATCGATTTATGTGAAAGCGGTTACCCGGTGAAAATTAGTCGAACGGTGAAACGATTTAACCGGTTAACCGGCTAAACGTCAGCGATCTTTCTTTCCCTACTTGACCCTGTTGATCACAATATTCTCGTTCGGAAGCTGCAACATTTTGGGTTCTCTTCAACCATCTTTGGGTGGCTTGAGTCTTACCTGTCTGGCCATTTCTGCCGCATAATATATTATTCTTGCATGTTTGCTCTTTTTCGGTGATTTAGTGGTGCTCATCAAGGCTCCATTTCCGGCCACTCCTGTTTCTATTTTATGTGAAAGAACGTCCTCCATTCCTTTTTTATCAATACCTTCTCTTTGCAGATGACTTGAAACAATTTTCCAGAATAAGGTTGATTGAGGAATGCTACTTCAATCGAATCTCATTATTCTTGAGAATTTGTGTCAAGTCAATAAGTTATTCTTAAAGACAAACAAATGCTAAAACATGGTCTATTGCTTCAAGATCAATCGAATACATTTTACTTACTCGCTTCTTGGTTCCACAGCCTCCTAGATCTGGGTGATTAATTCGATCGTACTTCCACAAGGGCTCACCCTTCAAGCGCCATTCTAATAGATTATCGGGATCCTCCATGACTTGATGCCGCAGGCGTTCATAGCAGCGGTCACTGGAAGCCGTACCAGGTCTTGTTTGGACTGTCGCCAGAGAGGGCTTCTGAGACAAAATGATCAATGTCCTTCCTGAGTATGAAAATCATATTCTCGAGTCCTCACCGCTTCCCCTCTGCTAGCATTCTCCTTAGATATTTTAAGTTACTCAGCCAACTGGATTATTGCTGGATGCAGCATAGCGTTTCGTCTGGTGTATATATGTAATTGTGGCTTTGAAGTTCTGTTGCAGCTCTTTCAAAAACTGTTAATATCAAAATCATTTCTACAAGCCATCAAAATCTGAATTTTCCGAATACTCAAACTATTATAACTACTAAATTTACCTTTATTTCTATTTTTAGAAGACCACACCGAAAACGGTTCCTCCAGCGATGAGACCGTCTCGTCATCCTTCTACGGTGCTCGACGCAGCGTACGCTACACTAGCAAACGAAATTTTCGCGAATATATGCGTTCGCGCTGTATGGCCATCGATGATCCTAGTCTAGATAACTCTGACGAAAATATTAGTGCGCTTATTTGCAATGGTGCTGACGATAATTCATCACCGATCTACGAAAAAACGAATGCATTTTCACAGCAAATGGAACGGCTTCATGGAGTTCGACGAATCGAATCATTCACCGACGAAGCTGAACTGGATAGTGAAAATGATTCAACGCGAACGATGAATCGACGACGAACCGCGGGGAGTAATGTGAAGTTGAAGTCCGCATTGGTGAACGGAGTGAATGGAGACTATGAGAGCGACGAAATGTTTATGCCAGTGAAAACTCGAAGCTATAGGCCTAAGAAATTTGCGGAAATCTCGCCGAAGCAGCAGTTTGAAGCGTCAACGGACGATTGGTATGCCAGTGCCAGTGATCTAGATGATTCAGAGAATCTAAGAGTCAAGCCCTATGGTTACAATGCGGTAAATCCAGTGCTGGAGTGTGTGAATCAGATATTATTGCAGCAATCGATGGATGAGTGCGTGATGGATGGGCCGCCGTCGTTGGAAAGTAGTGAGAATAATAGTGGAAGTAGTGGTGGCGGGAGCAGCCAGCAAGAAGGAAGATCAACGTCCAGGAAACGTGTGCACTTTTCAATCAAGAATAGCATGGTTCATGTTCCACGTGGCAATGAGGTACCACGTATCACGAGCTCACCAATGAAAAGCGTAATTGATAGTCATGATCAAAAGGATTTTAATTTGAATTATGAAAGTATTTACAGTAACGAGTACGAACGCATTGGGAGCGATCACAATTCATCAAACCTTTACGTGGACATGGATTCGAAATTTGGACAGGAAGACCGCATGATGACTGCCACACCACTTAGTGATAAGCCACCGAAGAAACCACCAGCACTCCCACCGAAACCAGCAAACTTGATAAAATTTAAACGAGTCCTAAAAATAACACCTCATTGCCCAACAAGCAGTATTAAAGAAGACACCGTAGATATTATACAAAACGAACGAGAAACAGATAGCGGGGATGCCGAGGAGCCAGATTACTGTTCGATATCCGAAGTCAATGAAGCCATCACTAGTGTTCAGATAGTTGCAGACGTCCACAAGTCTGCCGACGACGATTTGTCCAGTCAAAACAGCGAAGCTGCTCTATCCCACAAGACTGATGACGTCGAAGAGATATTTGCGGATGTTCCAAAGCTGCCAAACGTGGCAGCCATAATGGTTCCAAAGTCAAGTATGAAAAACAGCGTTGGGGAGAGCTACACGCCAAGAGAAATGAATGGGAATCAACCTTCGAAAAATATCCAAATTCCAAATATCCTTGCCGAAATCAATAAGAAAATGAGCGTGAACGGTGCCAGTCCGAATCTTGCCACTCCGCCAACGACTCCATCGAAAAGTGTGTCTTTTGCGGCAGTCCTTCAAAGCAGCAGCAGTCCTTCAAAGGCTTTTCCAACAATGAAAGTTTCCAGCGCTCCGATCAACGTCCCGACACCGGAGCCCGACAAACTACCACTTCAAGCAGAATTCGATTGGTACAACTTGGATGCCGAGTACGGTAAATCGAATCAGCCGGACGTGATTAAGGAGACGGACAACAACAAAGGCAACTTGGAATATCACCAAGTGATGATGGTCACAGTTAACGAGGAAAACGAAGAAATCGAGGCCGAGGCTGGCGAAGATGCGATGAACTTGAATGGTAATAGTATGTTGGATGTTAGCCAGCAGAGCATCGAATATAAACTTGATGAGGAATTCTCCCTGACAAATCAACCGGACATCATTAAGGAAAACAGCTTTGAGACAACAACACCAACAACGACGGCAACGACAACACCATCGACACCAAGGACGAAGAACTCCAAGGCGAAAACTGTCTGCAATGGGTTTCCGCTGATTGTTGACGATAGTCCGTGCAACCATGAGCGGAGTGCCAGTGGCGGTGGTGGAGGTGGTGTTGATCGACGAGTGAAAGTCAATCGTAAGAATTTCCGGAATTTCATGGATTCATCCGGGTTGAGTGCAAAACCATTGCCCAGACAAAGGAAAATTTATTTTTCAGGACCTTTTGTTTGAAGAATGTCCGCGCAGCATGAATGAATGGAAACACAATGCGGCATTTCACTCATATGTGATTTTTTTATGAAATACTTACAATTAAGGAAAACGTTTATAAGTTTTATTACTTAAGCTAGACACAGTAAATACAAAATATTCCTTGATATATTTATATAAGCTATCATAAATTATGTTTGCTCTTCATAGTTTTCCAGATTATCTGAAAATTATTGAAAAAATGCTTGATGCATTCAAACTCTCGATAACACTCAATGGAGTTTTTTTTAGATTTGATATCTATTCTACTAAATTCTAGTTTCAGCTATTGTAAAAAAGCAAGATGAAAATCTTGGCCTGTAAATGATATACACATAGTAAACAATTTGCAGCGATATCCTTATCAGCATTTATCCTACACTTATGTATTCACATAGGAAGTTCCGAACACTATTCTATGCATGGATCAGTTTCTTGTAAATAATCTGCGAATACAGATTGGTGAAAAATAGTTCTATATATTTAAAGCCGTATAATTTATTGATGAAATTCATTGCAACGAAAAAATATTAAAATACTTGTAGAAAGCAACATTAAATATCATTGCTGTGACAAAGCACTTTGTGCGATAACTATCAATGTTTACTATTTACAACGATATGTAATTTATATTTGCTAGAATTCAGAGATTTTGCTTAAAATAATAACTACGAATAGGCATGATTTTTAAGAAACTTGTCTTGAATTTAGATAAGTATTGCGAATACTTGATAATTTTTTTCGAGTCCGATCTTAAATTGGAAGTACATTTGATTGATTTACTGAAGATTTAAACGATCGTTGACTGAATATATCCATACGCTTTTGAGATGACGATGGCGAAGTAGAATATCGGATTGAAAAATGAATTGTACCTTTTTATTGTATTGTATCATAATTGTATTTAAGATATGTTTTTGCTGAAACAACGAACTTTTAAGTTTGAAAGAGTCTTTTTTTATTGGAAGCTATTAATTCAAGTGTTTTGTTATCTGATGGAAACGCGTGTTCGTACAGTTGTGGCTTTGGGCATTAATGTGAGTTCGTGAAGCTAAATATTTAGAAATTGGATTCAGACAACTATTGCATCGATGGCTCCATTGCGCGAGTCCACAAATTCAAGGCAGATGGAGTTCATGCTCTTGTAACATGTAAAAATCGAATTATTTCGAATTATATATTGACGGGAAATAGATTTAATTCATGTATTCGAAGATGATTAAATTTTACGTTTTGTCAACTGTGTGTCCCAAGTTTAAACACTTTTGATTCGTCTTATGGATCTGTCTCTATTTTCAATGAAATCTCAAAGGATACTTGAGTGGGGAGTTGACCATTACTGTCCATGCTCGAATTTAAATTTTAGTTTGAGTCCTGTAGTCCCAGGTTCGGCTCTAACAAGAGAACCTTGGTGGGCCAGTTTACATTAGAAGAGCACGCGTAAAATTCATTTCCGCATTTTTTTGCCAATGAACTTTCGCAGCTTTACAGCGCCCTAAAGGATCCACAGTCATAGGTCCGTTCAATGTTCCATCATCCCCTCACCATTAGAGATCGATCCCTCAGCTCTGGACACCAAAGAATGGGTAACCACTTCGCATGATTTTCCTCACTGGTATGCACTTTGGTCAACATTGAAAGAGTTGGTCAAGAGCGCTCTAATGCTTATGTGCCTTTCAACAAGATTCTTCAGGCATTTCAGAATAAAAGATGCTAGGCTCATCGGACTGATGATTCGTAGATCTGAATGGTCATTTCTAACAGGCTATAATATAAAGACATCCTAAAATAGTTGCTATGGTGACGGAACATACATTCCAAAAAGATTTGAAATTTTGAATCGGCTCGATTTCACCACCGACCTTTTCGCTGGAACCACATATCTAGCTGTGTTTCAGCATTTTTTGGAGCTCGGAAGAGCAAAAGGGTTGGTTAGAGGTACACAAGCATTCTGGATCTCATCCACTGGAGTGCCCGGAAAACGATGGCCATTGAAAGTCTGTAAGGACACCTTTTTGGACAAGGGCCTTTTTAGATCTTCTCCAGGACCTTGTATAGCTTCTACGTCTCCTACGAACCTTCCAGCCCCGCATAGAACGATCTGAAAGGTTGTTTCTCGGTGTTCCTTACCAAACTTTTGTATGATTTCTGTGAGGTTCTTTAGGCGACTAGGCTTCCAAGGACGATTTAGGAGTTTTCTAGGATTTTTCCAGAGCTTCTGCAAATCCCGGTTCCACTAAGGAACTGTCTCGCTGTATCTGCTCTTGCCGATCGGGTAGGCCTGTTCATAGCTACCTACCTCTATTCAGATTGCTCAACAGGCATTCTATTGATTTGGGTTACTATCCTACCACTAGGGCAAGCTCTGTCTGCAAGAAGTCGATCGGGCTTAGCTCATTAAGTGTTTTTTGATTTTTCTTCTTTCACTACGGGTGTTGGATCCAAAGCTAAAAAGAATACTAAGTAGAGAAAGAGATATCGTCCGACATACTCCACCCAGTTATTGGTCTAACTATTCGAATTGTAACAGTTGGACTGAAAAGTCCGTAGGCTAACATATAGATGGCATTACTAGTACCAACCTTCAAAAGATATGTGGATAAATTTCTCAGCTGTCAAGTAGTTGGTTCGTGTCATATAGAATTTTGAGTGAAGCAGCTTTTGTTATTTCCAAAAAGATGGATAAAAAAGATTTTCGTGTGTTAATCAAACATTGCTTTTTATTGAAAAAATACTGTTGAAGCCAAGGCATGGCTCTATAAACATTATTCGGACTCTGCACCAGGAAAATCAACCGTTGAAAAGTGGTTTGTTAGGTTTAAACGAGGCGAAATGACCGTCGAAAGAGGCTGTTACCGACAAATACATCAAGAAAGTCCACAAAATAATTTTCAATGACCGTAAAGTAAAGTTGATTGAGTTAGCTGAGACTCTAAAAATATCAAAGGAACGTGTAGGACATATAATACATGAATATTTGGACATGCGAAAGCTGTGTGCAAAGTGGGTGCCGCGTGTGCTCACAATCGATCAAAAACAGCAACGTTGTGATGATTCAGAGCAGTGTCTAGCAATATTTAACCGTATTAAAGACGAATTTTTTCAGCGATATATTGCAATGGATGAAACTTGGATGCATCATTACACGCCAGAGTCCAATCGACAGTCAGCCGAGTAGACTGGACGTGAAGAACCAAAGCCAAAGCGTGGAAAGATGCAACAGTTGGCTGGCAAGGTAATGGCATCAGTATTCTGGGATGCGCGTGGTATTATATTCATCGATTACCTCAAAAGGGGCAAACTATCAACAGTGAGTATTACATAGCATTATTGGAGCGTTTAAAAGATGAATACACGAAAAAACGGCCTCATTTGAAAAAGAAAAAAGTGTTGTTTCATCAAGACAATGCTCCGTGTCACACATCAGTAAAAACAATGCCAAAGTTGTATGAATCGGGCTTTGAATTGCTTCCCCATCCACCGCATTCTCCAGATCTGGCCTCCAGTGACTTGTTTGTAGATCTCAAAAGAATGCTCGCTGCAAAAAAAAAATTCAGCACTGATGAAGAGGTAATCGCCGAAACTGAGTCCTATTTTGAGAAATCATACTATAAAATGGTATCGAAAAATTGTATGATTACTACACTGAAAAAAACACATAGCGCCAGGCGCCATAGTTTATAGACTTCTGGCGCCATGTACATAGTCGATTTTGGGATTGTGATAAAATATAGCGCCACACGCCATAGTACATGGCGAAAAGTTCATAGGAGCAGACGCTATGCTTATATTCCTCGTCGCCATGTAATATAGTCCTCCACGCCATGTACTATAGTAGTACATGGCGTAGAGGACTATATTACATGGCGTGGATGACTATAGTACATGGCGTGGAGGAATATAGTACACGGCGTGGAGGGCTATAAGCATAGCATCTGCTCCTATCAACTATGGCGTGTGGCGCTATATGTTATCACAAATCGACTATGTACATGGCTCCAGAAGTCCATAAACTATGGCGTCTTGCACTATGTGTTTTTTCAGTGTTCATGGCCAACCAATAGGCATTACCTTTACAGTTGTGACTCCCACATTCCTGCGATCACACATTGAAATCACCCCTGACGATAACTAGCGCAAGAAAGGATACTGCCACTAGGATTTTATGGTCAAACTAAACCAATTCAAAACCTCTCAAAAGGCTTTTGGTCTAGATCTACATGTCTAGATGTCAATGTCACTTGCTAACATTTAGACGTCCCCTCACAAAGTATGGCTGCGAGTTATAATTGGAGTGCCATGAGCCATCTTACATGGCGTGTGGGGCCATAATTTTTGCGCCATGTAATTATGGCGCTGGGAGTCATACTGCATAGCTTAGGGTACTATGTACATAGCGTGTGGGACCATAAATGCTGCGCCATGTTACATAGGACCACACGCTATGTAGATTCTTACATATTGGCGCTGGGAGCTATACTGCAAAGCTCAGAGTACTCTGTACATAGCGTAAGGGGCCATAAATAATGCGCTATGTTACCTAGCTCTGGGCGCCATGTGGATTTTTTCAGTGTATAATCATTGTATTGCTCTCGAAGGCAACTATATTGAAGAAAAAAATTGAATTTTACCAAAAAAATGTGTTTTACTATGTTAGCCAACGGACTTTTCAGCCCAACTCTTTTAAGTATATAAGCAGGAATCCCCGAAAAACAGGAAAGACTATAAACTTTTCCGACACATGCTTTGGTTATATGACGATGAAACTTTTATTATTTCAGCTGTTTTAAGAACATTTCCTGCAAACTCATAAAGAATAAGCTTTCAATAAATGCTTCCTAATAAAAGTAAAAGAATGCTTATAAGGTATACTCATTTTCTTTTTGATTTTCGTTGCAAAAAGTTCGTTCATGCGTGAACATAAACTTATTTTGACGAGTATATACGAGTAGATGTAATAACGTTGCTTTGCTTTGTATGTTAAAAGTTAGAGAACGGATTGAACGAAATTTCTTTACCTTTTTCCTATATTAAATATTCTTGTTTAGCACTGCTTTTTGATAAAATACGTCATAAGCTGTGTTTAATGAGCACGAAAAAAAAGCAGAGCGTCTCAAGGCAAGTTATAGTAGCGCGGCTGTCAAAAAAAAAGTCGAGCAAATCAGAGCAATTGAGAGGCAGAAAAAAGTCGAGCAAGTGAGAGCAGCTGAGAGGCAATTCTCAAAATTCATTACTTGTCAGAAGGTCAACCTGTCAATTCACTGAGAAAACACTGCACTTCAGTAACAATTTTTTGTTGAAAGTCGGTTCCGTGACAGTTGGAAAACAGCTGGTTGCTTGCTCGAACTTGCTCTACCAAAAAAAGTAGAGTAAAAATCGTGCTCTAAAGTGCTCTAGCTCAACCTAGAGCAGCTCATTAAACACAGCTAATATAATGCAATCATTATGGTAATATCAGATGTATCTAATTTTCAGCAATTTCATGACATATCATAAGAATGTAAAAACAATTGAAGTAGACGAAAATCAACATTAACTTTAATGGGAAATACTTGCAATTATCAAATACTTTTCCAATAAAGCCAATAAAGTTGAAAGCAAAGAAAATCGATTGTGAACATATTTTTATCCTTGCTTTCAACTTTTATGGATTTAT
This sequence comes from Nemotelus pantherinus, assembly GCA_963978885.1. Classification (NCBI taxonomy): domain Eukaryota; kingdom Metazoa; phylum Arthropoda; class Insecta; order Diptera; family Stratiomyidae; genus Nemotelus; species Nemotelus pantherinus. Next base: position 78,933,866 of record OZ022266.1, read on the forward strand.
TGAGTTTGTAGAATTCCTACAAAAGATAATTTCGACTGACATTGCGTTGTTTTTGGTCTGTTATTTAATCAAGAATCATTGAAAAATGATTTCGTAGATTCTGACAGGTATAATATAGGTTGATTCATATCAGGAAAAGCTTTTACGCTAATAACATAGCAAAACCTCATGAAATATAGCTCGTCAGCTGATTTAGGTGCGGAATATCGGACGAAAAATTAAAGTATGAAACTAATGGATATTGTAATTATTATTGAAGTGTCTCAGTTTTAGCATAAACAGAAAGTCTGTAATTTATCTGGCTTGTGCAGCGATGTAGATGGCTGAAGTTATGCACACACTGTCCGATTTTCGACAAGAAAAACTTCAAAGTTGCTTTATATAAATTTAAAATCTGTTAAAAGAAAATAAAATTTTAGGTCAAGTGTTTTCTTATTTCCTTTTTAATTCAAAATCTGAATGACAATAACTCAACGACCAATTTTCAATGCATTTTTTCTTAGCTTAATTATTTTCATTAAATTTTGATGTTTGTGAAAATGTGTAGTGTTTGTGGAGAAATGTAGGGTGGAGTAATATATTTTTGTGAGTGTTTCCACAATACACCCCTGCTAGAGTAAACGCGAGTAGCCGTGAAGTATAGGTGAGTGGTGGCTTTGTGGTTTGTCTGACAAGAGAGATGTATTGTGCAAAGATAACTTTATTCGTTGCACTTTTTTCGGAACTGAATAGTTATCGCAGGGGTCGTCGGTAGGTTCCGTTTAGAATGACGTGTAATAGGGCTTCAGACTGTTTGTTTCGGATATCGAAGCACTTTGTTAAGGTAGAACTATAATGCAATTAAGTGAACTTAAGTGAGCGCTGAAACTGAACGAAAATTCACTCAATTGAAGTCGATCGGTTAATTTGCCCATAATAGAATTAAGTGAAGGTTCATGAAGCTGCCGTCAGAGTGGCGAATATGAATTTGAATTTGGAGGCATATGAGATGAACTGATGTGAGCGTTTACGCAATATATTCGAGTAGATTTTTGCTGCAATTGAAATATAGTTGTCTTCATAGCCTGCTACCTCTGTTGCAAGAAATCGTAGAAAATTGTAGCTGAGCTGAGCCTCAGCACTTTATTGTAGATTATTAGATCTATAAAGATGGGCTTGGTGCAGGCTCTTAATTTGTGCTTATATTCAAATAAGTGTACGAAAGAAATGTTTTTTGAGCAATATTGGTATGCGACCGGAATATATTTAATCAACAAGGTCTTTAATGCTGAAGTTTAATATTCAATAGTCGACAGCTGAAGCATGGTGTGTGGTTATTCTTTGAATGAAAAAAGCTGTGAGACGGCATTTTAAGTAGTTTATGTACTTGTATTTTTTAAAAGTAAGTAATTTAAAGATACAAGTAAATAAACTACTATATAATTTATTATTTCGTATGTTGTTCAACGCGTTTTCTCTTTGAAATTATGTTTGAAACTTATTATTCCTCTCTCCTGTAAAAATAGCATTTAAGTGATCGACGAAAAAATATTTTAGATACCTATTGCCACGCAGAATCATATTCGAGACATCTAATTACTACTTCCTATTTTGTAAACTGTCAATGAGCTTAACAACTTTTAACAATAAAAGGTATGTTTAATAATTAAAGGTATGTTCGCGTACTACGATACATTGCAATTAATTGCAATAAAGCCGTTTTTGCACTCCGTTTTACTGAAAACGGAAAATTTCCCCTTTTTCAGTAGGGTCTGAGCTACTTAAAAACACTGAAAACTGTCAAACGGTTTTTGACCTAATGTTATAATATTATGAAGGACGAATATTTTTGTGACGATAATTTATCACCGCTTAGGATGACTTTATTATCATTATTGTTCTCCTGAAAACCGACAACTGACACTTTTGTTTGTAAATTTTCAGGAAATGCAATGTGAGCGTTTTTGTACTTTTCATGAAAGTCCCCCACCACATGATTCAGGAAAATTCAGTGACTGAAAGTACGCGAACAGACCTAAAATATTCAAATACGAACGATCATTACTTCTACCTCCTGCAAAAATACCAAACGATCCACGAAAACATATTCAAATATTTTACGTGCCTTCTATTGGTTGTAGTCGTTACGCAAACCTCTTGTCAAATTTACTTAATTGATGTACGGTCCCAGTCGTAGGCCACTTAAGTGGCCCGAATTGAACGAAACTTAACGAAACGGCAGATAAGTACATTATGGGCATGCCGCTTGATTTCTATGCAACCGTACTGTCACTTAAGCTACTTAAAGCTCACTTAATTGCATTATAGTTCTACCTTTAGTCTGGCTAAAACTTTGAATTGGAAAAGGTGGTGGTAAAAAAAGTCGATTCCGACCTGAGAGCATGAATCGAGTTGATTGAATATTGATATCTTCAGTCTTGTGTGATGTTTTGCATCAATCGGTCGGAGTTTTGGCATAGTTACCGAAAGTTAGAAAACAAAGTCGTTTTGGATGATCTTTCTACATTTTTTTTAAAAAGAAAATTGCTAGGATTATTCTAGTTTTCTTCGCACAGGGTTTGACGTGGTGATTGACTTGGTGAACAAGAATAAGGTGCAGTGTTCTGGCCCAGAATGCACCATTGTGAACCGCGACAGCCAATTTTAATGTACTATGCCATCTTTCTGAGAAACTTTTTCGAACGGAGAATCCTGTGCTTCTGTACTGTCAGGTTTTACAACCCGGTAACTAAAAAGTGGCCGAGAAACTCTCTCCTATATCAGGAGACAGAATGTGAGCCACTTTAGGACCGGGTTGTGGGACTGACGACAAGGTTTTACGCACAAACAGACGGATATGAAAACGGACTGATCTCGGGTATCGGACGCACGAGTGGCTCTGATGAGCGATTTATGCGCCCGAGGAAGCTAGACAACGGTGGCTCATGGACTTTCTGTTCAGTTATGTTGGCCTTCCGACGAATCAGAGAGGATAATTAAGACCAAGGCTAATTATAAGATCTTTTATGTTAAATATCTCTTAATTTAAGTAATCGATGTACAGTTTAATGAGTAAAAAAATGATTATTATTATTATTATTTTGAAGCCTAAAAGTCAGCAAAAATCAGCATGAAGCACTGACTAAAATTGTCTGCAGTGGCCGCTGTCAATTCATTCAGGAGCTTCGAATCTAGCAACATAGGTGCTTTGAGAGAGAAGTATATTCATTAGTCGATAGCCAAAATAATTGCTTAAAGCAAATGAGGTTGGTGGTCGATGATTGGCAGGTAGTAAGTGCATCTCGTGAGCATGTTAGTGGACCAACTGTGTGAATGTGACTGACTAGAAAACGTTGGGAGACAGTGGAAAAGGTCCATACAGGTTTGCTCATTTTTGACAAGAAGGATATCCTCGGGCTCAAGGGGCAATTTCCTTGCTCATCGAAGGCCAGAAGAATTTTGTTGGTGTGTACTTCCGTGAAGCTGGAATTTTAAGGGAAGCTTTATTGTAATCGAAACAAAAAGCTTGTTTTATGAACGCTGAAGGAATGCTTGGTCGAACGAATGGGCCATAATTTGCATGCACAATACTCCTGCTGTGCGTTGCCTGCTACTTTGAAGTCACCTGCCATTTGTTAGCGGAATTTTTTCCTAAAGACATAAAAGTGTTCGTTGAGTGGCTCCTGCATCTCAGCTGTGTGTAGAAGGAAGCGACGGTAGAATTTGACCATTCCCAAATATCGTTTTGGGGAGTTTAGCAGTTTTAAGTCCCTCAACTAGATTTGGAAAGGGCTAAATTCATTTCGGTGAAATCGCCTGACCTAAAAATTTGACTGAAAGTCGAAATAAGTGGCAACACTCCAAGTTTCAACCCATAATCTGCAAATCGTTGGAAAATTTGTTTTGTGTGAACGTTGTGCTCATCTTCGAAAGTCGAAGCTACCAAAATATTGTCGAGGCAGATGAAACAGAGCTTCAGTCTGTGTAGAACCTACTGAAGCAGGAAATCAAATCTTGTTCTAGCTGCCCCCAGCTCGTCTGGCGCTTTTCTGTAGGGTATTGATATTATTGGAGGACCAGTGGTGAATGTTAGGTGTGTTACCTTGTGCTTGCAGGCTTGATAGATGTGTTGGCCGATATGGTAAGGTTTTATGGAGAAGGGCATGCATTCGTTGATCAGTGGACGACTAGATCAAAATGCAAAGTTTTACGATAGCGTTGGTCAAGTTGACGGCTAGCCCATAGTGTCAGAGGAAGTTTATGCTTGAAAACGATTTAAAGACATCGGAGATGATGAAATCCCATGAGATCTTACGATGTCATCTTTCATCAATAGATGTTTATGGTCGACTGGTTTGCCGCGGCAAGCTGAATATCAGAAGGAGATAATCTCCGGTTGCGAGTAGTCAAATTTGCGAAAATTGTCGTCAATTATTAGACGACAGCTTGTAGATTAATCACGTATCCCCACCGTCTTTAGATTATGATGACTTAGTCTTTTGGTTCTGCGGAATCAGCTTTGTACGCACATTACAAAGGAGGATCTTTTGTGCCTAAAGCATAGTACTGAGTTCGATTTCACGTGAAATTTTCATACAAAATTTTACGTGAAATCTGTTTCGGCGAAAATTTAGCTTGAAAATAAGCAAGAGTGGTACTCTGTTCTTAGCATGAAAAGTTGCTTTGAAGTTGCTTTCGCGTTGAAAACGTAGATGGCACTGAAACATGTCTCCAATCATTTCACGCCAATTTAGTTTGTACAGTTCATTCTTTCGAGCTAAAAAGTGACATTTTTTGTTTCAATTTGAAAATGGAGCAGTGCAAATGTCTTTCCAATAAGAAAATCGATCGAAAAGTGAAATTCTTGACATTTTATCCGTCAGAAATGAGCAGTGTCTCTGCTTTTCTCCATTGCCAAAATTTTCGCTCGAAAGAATGGCCAGATAATGGAGACATGTCAAAATTTAGCTTCACGATTAACTCAGTACCAGCCTTAAGAGGCAAATTTTTAATGGTATTGGCCAACTTTTGAGTAGTGCTAAAGGTTTCGCAATGACGAGTCGGGGCTAGATTTTGTTCAGGACTTTGATCATTGAATGTGTGATAGGATGATTGCGGCCATTTACTAAGGCAGCTCGGCCACATCTGATAAAAACGGTAGCTTAAGGCAAGGAAAGCATCATACACTAAATCAAAGGAATTAAGACAAATCGATCTGAGTTTCTTTCTAGTGAAGATTTTAGTGAAGGCTGTGGCGTTTTGGACAGCTAACACCTAAGACTTTACTCTTGACTCAAAATCAAAGACTACTTTAAGGCACAAATCTGCCGAAACAGCTCTGCATACCCTACTAAAGCTTGCTGAAAAATCACTTGCTTTCACTTCATTTGCTTGCTTACTGCACACTGGCTGCATTTCTGCGCATCAAAGTAGCTGTAAAAAAATAAAAAAAAAAATAAAAATAAAAAAATATAATACACGAAGAATATACTAATGAAAGAATGTAACATAGAAAGCACAAAATAATAATGAAATAATAATGATAAAATTCAGAAAAAAAATTATAAACAAAATCCAGGTGAAAAAGTGCAAATTTAAAAATTAAGAAAAATAAGAGACAAAAAACTACATTGAGTTGGTAGTATGCATAGCATTGTTTTTCAGAAAAGTTTTGAAGGCATATAATGTCGGCGGTAGAGAACCAAACTGTAGGTCGTTGTGTTGCTTCAGTAAACGCAACAGCGGAGAACAAAAATAGATATCAGTGCGCGCAAATGGCACACTTAAAGCAAAAAAAGAACGGGTGCCATGCACTGCAACATGGACACAAACGTGACTACTAATGTCGGATTCAATCATCCTATAAAATAATTTAAAGAATAGGCACTCTTCCAGTAAAAGTCTTCGTGATTCGAGGGAAGGAAGATGAAGGAGACTCCACCGCAGTATTTAAGTAGACATAACGTGGACACAGAACTTGACAAGGGCACTACGCACAAAGGAGAGGAAAAGGTGTATACAGGTGGAAATATTAACGAAGGCTTTACAGGATCTTATAATAAAACCTGATTATTTAGAGGCCCTGGCAGTAATGTCTGATATATGCTTATTAAATTTGAGCTTAGCATTTAACATTAAGCCAATATCTCTAAAATCATCGACATTTTGTGACATTTCACGATGTTCAAAGTGAGAGCATTGGCAGCGCACCAAGTCTGTAGGCTATTAAGATCATTTTGTAAAAGCATACAGTCATCTTATGACTCGATCACTCGAAACATCTTGAAATCATCGGTATATAAAAGACAAGCAGATCGGATTAAAGGAGAGAGATCGTTTATGAACAAAAGAAAGAGAAGAGGACCAAGAATAGACCCTTGCGGAACACCTGATGCAGGATAAAAGGCAATTGAAGAGGAGGAATCCAACAGTTACAATACAGGTACGGCCAAGGATATAAGAGTTAAACCAGGAAAGAAAAGGACCAGCAATGCCATCGTTCGTTAGCTTTTGAAGAAGGAGATTATGGTTGACAGAGTCAAAGGTTTTGGAATAGTCGGTATATAGTACGTCAACCTGCTTTTGATGCTCAAGAGTGGATGCGACCGTGTGTGAAGGAAAGAAGGTTGGTTAAAGTGGATTTACCTTTGACAAAACCATGCTGCTCATGAGCGAGAGTAGGCTGGATAAAGGAGTAGACTCGCTTGTGGACCACTTTTTCCAGGATCTTGCTAAAGCAGGGAAGAAAATGGGACGGTAGTTTGAAATGCATGTATGATCATCATAATGTGGGTCCTCAGTCGATTTTGGGTGCTCTTTGGAACCTGAACGTGAATTGGCAGCTAGTCGAATTAATAAATCAGCTACGCGAAAATTGGGTATTGAACTCGTCTGTGGGTGGCTTATCTATCGCACGAGTAGTAAATGCTGGCACTCCATAGGGCCTTCCATGCTTTGGAATGTAGCAGTTTATGAGTTTTTAATTTTTTTTTTATCAAACTGAATGTAAAGTGAATATGTAGGTAGATGATATCGCCCTTGTCATATCATGGAAATTTATCTCGACCCTTTCATTTCGTACATATTCTGTCGCAATGGTGTTGGAAATGAGGCCTTAGTCCAAACCCAGACAAAACGGAGCTATTATTCTTCAACGAAGAACTTTATTCATCCTTCAATCTACCGAGGTTCAATATAAATCACAAATAAAGTAAAATATCTCGGACTTATCCTGAACTCCAAGCTGCTATTGAAAGAAAATATAGCTGAAAGAAATCCCAAGTTACTTTATACCCTTAACAGCTAGCAGAGGGCTATAGGAGAAACTTTTGGGCTCCAACTTCGTATAGTATAGTTGGACCAAATCTAATGAACGAATCACTAGTTTGGTGGCCAGGTCTTACATATGTCAATCAGAAAATGTTTGAGGAAATGCGTAGGTTAGCAGCCTCATTGGTAACGCGGTTCTTTATGCTACACAAACAAAGGTGCTTCTGGTGTTGCTTCGTTGCCCTCCTACCTTCCTGCTTATTTCGCAAGAAGCTAGGTGCAAAGCAGTCATACTAAATTATAGTCATCCTTGGACAGCAACTGTCCTGAACCATGCTAATATCTTGGTGCAAAGCATGCTTGTTCCATATGCGAGGAGGGAAAGGAAACTTGAACTGTGCATTAATTTTGAATCAGCTTGGGTAAATAATAAAGTATGAAATAAAATGACACCCAATATGGGATTGATTTCTTACAACAGTATAGCTCTATACTAACATGTTCTCCTGTTTGCTCAAAAGAGACTGGAGATAATATTTGATTATATTGGATGATATTTGGTGGGGTTTTACAGGCAGTTAGCAACGCTATTTCAAGTAAGATTATTGACATCACCCCCAATGTATTGTTCCAACACCTTGTTATTCGTGTTTCTTTGAATAACAATTTCTTTTACATTAGTTTGGGCTATATCCCACCCAGATCGGACGAATCAGTTTACAGCCATTTCTGTGTATCTTCCATTACAACATCTTTGAATGAAAAAGACAAAATAATATCCCTAGGGGATTTCAATCGTCCCAACTTATGTTTTATCCCCGATGAAAACGATGCATTTCTTCTCCCTGTTAACTTCTCAGATTCCAATGACTTCAATTTTGCGAGTTCTTTTTATGGCAACGATTTGGAGCAAGTCTCTCCAACTCCCAACTCAAACGGTTATTGGTTGGATCTTGTGTTTACAAACGCCTATGACGAAGTAGTGGTACGTCCAACTAACGATGCAGAACATCTTTTTTCAAATAGTTTACACCACACTGCACTATCAGTTGAACTTCCCACTTTTGATTCTATTTACTTAAGAGCGTACAATAATTCAATTGTATTTGACTTTCTTAATGCTAATTATGAAAGCATTCACCATCATCTTGACTCTATAGATTGGACGAATACTCTTTCAACTTTAGACCTTGAGGAAGCCATTTCCACTTTTTACTACAAAATATTTGACGTCGTTGAAAGATATGTACCAAAGATTAAAAAAAAGAATAAACTGTCAGAGCCATGGCTTGATAGGGACCTTAGGCATTTGCGAAATCGTAGGAACAAACTTTATAAGCGTATTAAAAACAATATCGACGTTAGTTCGGCTATTCAGGATGAAAATAATGAAACTGCTAAGCAATTTTTGCAAAAGTCTCACGAGGCTTATGACAATTACATTAAGACAACAGGTGAAAATATAATACACGACCCGAAAAAATTTTATGATTTTGTAAATGTGAAGCGAAAAACTACTGGTTATCCATCGTCGATGTTCTTTAATGATATCACTTCTTCCTCTCCTAATGAGATTTGTGATTTATTCGCAGATAATTTCCAGAATATTTTTATTGCTCCTGACTCATCAAACTCACATCTCTCTTCCTCTCATTCTACTCCTACAGCTTTTATCAGCCACTCAGAAATTACACCTGACGAAGTACGTAAAGCGATTCCGGAGCTTGACTGCAATAAAGGTCCAGGGCCAGATCTTCTTCCTCCAACTTTCTTGCGCAAATGTGTAGAGCAGCCTATAACTCCCTTTCATATTTTTTTCAACAGATCACTTTCGTCTGGAGTTTTCCCATCCTGTTGGAAACTTTCATATGTCACACCTATCTTCAAAAATGGTGATAGGGGAATTATAGAGGTATTGCCATCTTATCTTTTAGTCCGAAACTTTTTGAAAAGATTGTCTACGATAAACTTTCTCCACTTGTTGACTCCCGTTTGAACGAGCAACAGCATGTTTTTAGAAAAGGTCGCTCAGCTACCACAAATTTGACAGTCCTAGTCTCAGACGTCCTGTGTAAAATGGAGAAAGGATACCAAATTGACGCAGTCTATACAGACTTCAGTAAAGCCTTTGACAGAGTTGACCACCCAACCTACATTTTAAAGCTACTGAAATTCGGACTTGGTGGATCTTTGCTTAACTGGCTGACTTCTTACCTTCGAAATCGAACTCAGCTGGTAACATTTCAAGGACTTTTATCGAAAAATATTTCTGCTACATCTGGTGTACCACGAGGTAGCCATCTTGGCCCACTTCTCTTTAATATATTTATTTCTGACCTATCTGACGTCCTAGCAAATATACCACATCTACTTTATGCCGTCGATCTGAAAGTCTATCACATCATTAAATCTAAATCCGATGCACTCTTTCTCCAATACAAACTTGATTCACTTGATCATTGGTGCAATGAAAACAAGCTCTCTCTCAACATTGCTAAGTGCCAAGTTATAAGTTTCTCCCGAAAATGCACCGTCCTACATAACATGTACTTCCTCGGCAATAATTTGTTAGCTCGAGTTGAAAACGTTGTTGACCTTGGTGTTATCTTGGATGAGAGACTTCGCTTCACCTTGCATTATGATAAAATATTCTCCCGTGCAAACAAACAGCTAGGCTTCATCAAAAGGCATGCGAAGGAATTTCGTAGCCTGTGGATCACAAGATCCTTATGCATCTCACTTGTACGCCCCATTCTGGAGTATGCTTCCATTTGCTGGAATCTGGCTTTCGAAACCCACAGTTACAGACTTGAGTCCATACAAAAGCAATTCATACTTTTCGCATTGAGAGAACTGTAAAACCCTTACGATTTTAATGTCCTTCGTCTTTATGAGTTTCGACTGGGCCACCTAAACTTACTGATACCTGCATCCAGAAGAAAAATGATTTGGGCCTGCTTCACATTTGACGTCATTAGAGGCGTTATTAGAGTTTTTTTAAACGTAAAATGGTGTTTAATAACCCTGTGAGCAGCACCAGGTACTCTCGTTTACTTAGGGAATATCCACATTCAACTGCTTACGCAGCTAATAGATGCTGCAAGATATTCAATAGCACAAGTAATCTGTATTCTCCAAAAGTCTTAAAATTATCCTTCAAATCCTCCCTTTTCCAAGCCATCCGCAACCCTTTATTCTAAGCTATATGTCAATGTTTTATTTATTTGTTATTTATTAAGGTGTTTTTTTACTGTTTATGTTACTTGTACCTTGCTTGGTTGATAAATAAATAAATAAATAATATCAGCACTGCGGAGTCAAACACTGTTCATTAATTATGTTTCGGAAAAAAGTATTTAATTTTGCACCTTTCTATAGACTCCTTACATTGACAGCAGTCTAATTCCTACATTGACAGCATACGATTGATTTTGCCATTAAAGTTTAACGTTTCTCCTGCTCATCGACTGAATAAATAATCCTAATAGCTAATTAACGTCCTGGCTTAAACTCCTCTGACACAAAACGTCCTACATACAGGCCTATTAAAGTACTACGACATCCGGTGAGCTCAACTCATCCTCCACGATTTCATCCCAGACGTGGATTTATGTCATACAGCCGGCCATGGACACGATACGATTAGTCGGCCACCACGAAGAAAACGTATCGATACGATGAATCTACTCAGTGCACAGCTGTTGTTGTCTCCCAACCACTCAGATTGCACTAAATCAAAAGTAAAAGTCTTCAAGAATAGCAAACTTCTCGAGTTACGGAATTTATCTCGGCGGATTCAAGTGGAAATTGCTTTACATGATCCGATTAGAGTCCTTGGCGGACGCCAACATTTGCTATGATGGTAGTGAGGATGGCTATTCTCTTGGAGTTTTGAAGGGCTCGATATGTACTTATGTATGCGGATTTGCAGTTGTGCTTTTATAAGTGCATTGAGCTTATGAAAGAAATGAACTGGAAATGAATCTGAAGACGAAAACATGAAAATCAGTTTAGTGAGTACAAATCAGGTTCAGCACATGATAGCTGCAGTTTTGTTTGTGGGATTTAATTTAGTGAATGGACAAGCAGCTGTCACAAAGAGAGTTAACTTGGAGCCTGATCAGGCCGAGTTGATACTAGATTGCAATTTGATTCGGATTGGGGATAGTACCAGTCAGATTTGGCTAGAAATATTTTAAATTTTAATTTATATATCTGTCATTTTTAAAGTGACTGTTCGTGCACGTGAACTTACTCTCAATGAGTTAAAAAATCACTACACTTGTTTTTTTTGCATTTGCTTTTCCATTTTTTTTTATTTATAGAACATTAGTCTACTGCTTCAGTTTACTGTTGTAAATCAGGGACAACGAGCTGTAAATACAGTATCAAAAAAGTCAGAAATTGCTTATAAGCAACTAGAATCCTGATAAAGTTAAGTTCTGCATTCGCCAGCATCTCGTCAGATTAATGAAGCTTAGTACCCAACGAATTATTCTTGCAACATGCTATGCTTTCCATGATAATACCCAAATCACCATTTCGTTCTATGAAATAAATGAATTCCTGGAGTAATTTTCTACCTTCAACTATCTACATACATGTTCACCACTGTTTTCCGCACTGTTCGACGGTCGTTTCTGCAAGATATATCAATACACCGTCCTTACTACGAAGGATAAAGATTGCTTCATGGTAAAAGCGAATACCATTTGCTAGGGTACTATGGAATCCTAACTACTAATGCTACTTGATTTACTATTTATTGAGATACGGTCGCACATTCCCTGGAAATTTCGCAATATCAACAATTCTGAAAAGTCAAGTCACTGTACGATGGCGTTTGCCTCTGAGAACCTTCTTAAAACTGCAGCATGCAACTTACCGCATTTTTAATAAGATTCATTTCACTTGTGTCTGTGTTACATGCTACACTTTATCAGTGCTCTGAAATATTCATTTGTAGCGGTCGATGTGTACGTGAGTTTGTGGTCGACACAGAGATTTATTTTGGTTAACCAACGTGCCAGTCCATGATGGTCTGATGCATTCGTAATGGCAGTTACAGTTAGTCTGCTGCTAAGGGCGAATATAATTTAGAGCTAAAGGACGAAATACAGGCACAATGTCTATTTGTGCTGAGAGTTGGTAGTCAAAAAGAAAGTAAACTGAATCGATAATCGTGCGTTTCAGATCACTATTATTCCGGTATTGTACGGTAACTATTGACAGATCTCGGTTTGAAAACTGTCTAAGCGTGGTGGCAACAATCAGATTGAAAACCAGAAAACAATTCCTCAGCCTCGTTGATCTTTCATCATAAAAGTTTTTTGATCTTTTCATGTAATTGAGTCTGTAGATCCCTTTCACCAAACCCACGGTTCTTGTACAAGCACAATGTAAGGCGTGCTTGTAGTTTCGCCAAATTTTTCGCTCAAATCAAACGATGAAGCCTTAAGGGGAGGTTCTTGCAGATTTTTTCATACAAATCGATTTTTTCGTTTTACAAAACATGAAAGCCACATACGTTTAGAGTATGTGTACAAAAGGATATTCCTATTTGGAACATATTTATCGCATTAGAGCGTCTCAAACGCACCTTCCTCAAGCGCGCTGGGGAACGCTCAGGTATAGCGCCCGCCACGCGAGTAACATACGGTAATGTTCATTCACCCAACATTGCAACTGGGTCAGAACAGAACATTGCACCATATGCTAAAAATGCTGTTAGCAGCCAATTTCTCTTGCACAATATTAATTGCAATTCAACTGGGTCAGGTAATAATGCTGACACTCGAAAGAATGTCGAATCGATAAAAGAGAAATTGGCTGATGAAAGTTCAGTTGTTGTAACGCTAACATAGAAGTAACTTCATAAATAAAGATTTAGCCGTGGAACGAAAGAATTGTATTTTTTTTTAGTAGTACACCACAAACTACATTATTCGCGCGCGCCTCGCGCAAAATCTGTCGGAGCAGGCCAACCAGGAGCGGTTTGAAATCGAGGAAGGACTCCTATACGGCGCAGCAATAGCCGACTTAGATCCTAATGTGAGTATAATGGAGTAAATTGAACAGCCCGGATCTTGAATTTTTTCGAGGCAGGGCAAAAATTGAAAAATGCCGCCCCCGCCAACCAAAATCTTTACCTTTATCATCATCATCATTTCAGCCCACTGATAGACATAGGCCTCCCTCAAAGAACGCCACAACGACCGGTCTAGCGCTACTCTTTCTCTGTTAGCCAAATAATTATTCCCAAAATACATAAACGTGTCGGACATATAATTTAATTAGAACAGGAAAGGATAGGGTATGAAATAAAACATGAGATTAAAAGTAATTATTATGTTGCATATTGAAATTACAATTTTACTCTTCAATCTTTTTACTATGCAAACAAATCTATGGCCTTGTGATAATTAATCTCATGAGCAGTTCGATTTTCTATTGCTAATATTGCGAGACTCGATAAACGTTTCTGGCTTATGGATGATCGTAGATAATTTGTAATAAGTTTAATTTTGCTAAAACTTCGCTGGCAGCTTGCGGATGTAGTAGGAAGCGTAGAGTAAACTCGCAGAGCAATAGCATTTTTGGGAAAGGCATCCTGCAAATCATGCGTATAGACCTCATGGAAGAGATTGAAAGCGCTAGCATTTTTTTATACCTTTATATCTCTTCAAAAACGTAGAATTCCTCGCAGAATTCAACTTTACTTAAATCTTGCTCGTATTTTTGTCCAAGATCTGCTCCATGCTTCTGAAGTTCTTCAGTTGAAATATCCAAAATTTCAGTACCATTGGGAAACGCAAAATTCAAATTAAAAGTGGTAGCACTATCAATCCTCTTCTTAATTTCTGATAAGATTCTATCAAACACAATCATTGTGGCCTTAGCAAAGAGTTGAACAGGTTGAAGTTTTCGTGCTTTGTCATGATACATCTCATCAAATTGTTTTTTGCACATCGGGATTCGTTTATTTGGTAGAATAGATACAACATCAATTTTTCCAGGAGCTTCTTTAGCCTCTTCACCCAATATTCAATTGAATTGTCTCTCATTTCTTCCAAAGTTTTCATCAGGCCATCCATTAAAGAGACGGAACACGTAAGAATCATATTTTCCTTTTGAATTTCAATATTTATTCGATTGATTTCGCGGAGAATAATAGTCCGAATCGTCAAGCTCAGAATAAATTTAAAATTCTTTAAAGCATTTAAGAGATAGTCTGCCTCGTACTTTGCTTCCGGAGTGTGAGAAGTTTGTTCAACTTCCTCCAAGCATTCCACCAATTCCACCAAATTATTTAAGAGGGCTTTCACAGCGACATATTTGGCATACCATCTCGTCTGACTGCTTCCTTTTAAATTGGTTTTAACATATTTTTCCATAATATCCCACCGAGTATTGGAGCCTACAATAAAGCAATATACTTTTCGAGTTACTCCAAACAGGGGTATTGCTTCCGGACATGATGAGGCAGAATGGACACCGACAAGATTTAAGGAGTGAGCCAAACTCGGTTCGAACTCGGCCAGCTCATTTTTTCGGCAAACCTGGCTTGTACTTTGTGATAGGTGCCAGTCATACTGGAGCCATTATCATTAAATTGGCCACGACATTGTCTAATATCTCGGCCATCAACTGTCAATTTTTCCATAATCTATTGATAAATGTACTCTCTTGCCTTTCCAGTAATTTCTATGAAATCAAAAAAACTGTTTTTTATTACACATACATCACTAGTTTTATATGCGGGACATCTGGGGTGCAGTCGAACATTATTGTGTATTATCTGGCTTCTTTGATGTCGTTTAGAATGCTATTTCTAACTGTTTTTGTCATTATGTCAATAATTTCATTCTGTATTGTCTTTGATAAATATGATACTTGTCCCTTTTTTAAGTGTGAAACTTAAGAGTTGAATTATGTTTGGAGAGCAGAAAAATTAAATTCAAGAAGTTATCTTGACCAGGCTGAGGACTTTGTGTGATGAGGTCGCTAGGGGTTGCAAGGAAAAGAAAGAGAGTTTTTTATCGATACAACACAGCATCCATAACAATACGCACGATCTGTCTACATATATCTGCATCCCTTTCGCAAGGACGCTAACTGTCCTCAAATGTGAGTGCGTTCCACTTGCACATTGCCCTTGAGCCACCGTACGAGCGCGATTGTTGTCCTATCTATGCGTACGTACCCCCAGAAGAATAATTTATGTGCTTCAAATTTATGTGCTTCCTACTATAGGGCATATCATTGCCGACGACCTTAAAGACGATGCTGACATTGAAACGAAGCGCAGGGCTTTGGCAGTCATATGTAATATGTTGACTCGCAGTTGTACTAAGAAAGTGAAGATAATTCTTTCCCAGGCATTGTACCAGAGCTTGTACACGGGGAAGCTGTGTGTCAGATATGCCAAAAGATAGCTGGGCACCTTGCGCATCCAGTATAATAATATCTTCAGGATTATAATGGGATTGGTCCGCTTCTGCAGTGCGTCAGGGATGTTTGTGGCGTACCAGAATGACAGCTTTGCAACCGTCATTCGCAATAAAACTATATCGCAAACCCATATAACACGGGACAGTCCCCAATAGCATCCTAAATACTAAAGCTGATAGGTTCACTTCACCACTATGGAAATGCTTTGTACGAAAACCAGCTCGTTTCCTCAATCGGGAAGTCAGTATACTGCGCGTCTGTCATCGCAAAGTTGCGATAATGCTGAGGAGTGTCATTTGCCAAGCTTGAATTTGCCACCCTCTGAATCTGCCGCCCTCTGAATCTGCACCCCCCCCCCCCCCCCCCCCCCCCCCCCCTACATCCGGGGCTGAAATTGAAGATCGACCACCACAAAAACCTTCACATAGATATTTTGGTCCAAATTGGCAGATGGACATTTTTTTGATCCGCTATCTTGTATTTTGGTTATTTGTTCTTCTTCAGATTCGTAATCAGCGACCCCAAAACCCTATAGCCATTGGTACTGGTCGGGATAACTGAACAAACAAGAAAGTTATCATTAGGCAAACTTACTAAAAAACTTTAAACGCGTTATTCTCGAAACGATATTTTTCATCATAACTTCAAGCACAGGTGTCGGTCTATTGATCCGATTCACTTCATTCCAAGTCTACCCAAAAGAATATACTGTTTTATACGTCTTATACCTAAAATGAGCATGAAAAGTTTCAATTCATAAATAATTATTAAGTGAGGTCAAAGTGAAAAACCCGGATTAAAAGTTGCACTTTTTTTTTTAAATGTCCATAATTTGGTTTATTTTTTGTCCCAATTCATTCTCATTAGGTATAAGACATGGAAAATTGCCATAAACCACAAATTTTAATGACTTTAAACTATGACTGATATCAGTTTACTACGAGAGGCTGCAGACTTGAAGTTACCGGATGATGTCCCGCGTGCAAAGGTAGACGAGAGCCGGCATTTTGGAGCCACTACATTGAATTTAATCGTAATAAAAATTTGAACGATTTTAGAATGATCAACAACAGAATACATGGAGAGGAGATACAAAGAGTGGCTAGATCTAAATACTTAGGACTAATTATTGATGATAGGTTATCTTGGTTCCCTCACATAAGTAATGTGAAATCTAAGTTGGTTTTCTGGGTTAGGCTGTTCAGAATGAAATATTACTTGGATTTAGACCTGAAAAATATGATCTACAACTCTTTTGTGCTGCCTAAGATTACCTATGGTATATTGAATTGGAGTCAAACTTCAGCGATGAATATTGATTCAATTCATAGAATACTCAATAGGATAGTTAAGACAGTGCATGGACTTGATAGATTGACTCCAAGTGATATACTATACAGACAAACAAATAAATTCAATGTAAGGGATATTATATTTATGGAAAAAGCGAAGATAATATATAAAATACTCAATAACAATATAAAATCTTCCATATTTCCAATGAGACACTGTGATTATCACAGCTATCACACAAGATTTGAAGATAATCTCAGGCTTGATATCTCTAGAACGAATAGAAAACATAAAGATCCTATTAGATTAGCTATGGAAATCTTTAACAATTTACCTAACTCTTTCAAGAATGCTAGATCTTTTCCCGTCTTTAAAAGGCTGCTGAAGAATCACATTAGAACCATGTAACATAAATCTCGTACTATTTACTACTTGTTTTTTTCCTAATTGCTGAGTTTTTTTTGAATATAATAAAAAAATTATTTTTGCTTCCCTAATAACAGCACTCCGTTGCTGTCTGGGAGCAGTCTTTCTCGTTTTGTTTTCTTCTTAAGGGGACATTCGTCTTTGAAATTTTCGAAAAATCGATTTTGAGATTTTTACATATTTCGATTCTATATACGTTCAAAAGTTGCCTCCTAAAATTTCACCAAGAAACTCGTAATAGAAAAAAAGTTACAGCTAAGGTAAAAAAATGTTTTCGACTTTTTATTCAATAAAATCATGGTAAAAAAACTTTAAACGCGTTTTTCTCGAAACTACCTTTTTCAAACTGGTAGGACATTTTTCTCTGAATCTACTCGACCGATTTTAAAAAACCAAAAAGCATTCGATTACTCATTAAAAATACTAAACAATAAGCCTCTAAAAGTTTAAAAAAATACTCCCCCCTTATATTTACGGGGATGACTTACCCCCCAAAAATGCCGTTTTTTTCGCATTTTTCAGAAATATACATACAAAAACTTCAAAATATGAAAAAGTATGAGTTTTAGAGGTTTATTGTATAGTTTTGAGTCTCAAGAATAGGATCCATTATGAATTTTTCAAAAATCTGTTACAGGAGGTCCATAATATGTCCTACCGTTTGAAAAGTAACTTTTCGATGACGCCCTCTACAGCAGCCAAGGGAAACTAAAAATGAATTTTATATTTAATTTTATATTCTTTAGAGACTGTTTAACAATGTCCAAAATAATTTTTGTCAATAAATATAATAGGTTTTTCATAACAACATTTTTAAAGTGTTTTTTTTTCAATTTCAAAGGCGAATGTCCCCTTAAAAATCCTTTAATTTATCTTTTTATATTATAAAAGAGCTTCTTCTTCTTCTTTGAATGTTTTTTTTTTTTTATTTTTCATCTTTTCTACTAACTTCGCATCAACTAACTCCATCTTACTTTCTTTATTCTCCATTTATCCTATTTATGTTTTCTTTTTAATTATTATATAATTTAATTTCGATTTAAATGTGTCGAGAGTGTGGTTTGGGATTCCTTTCCTATCCTATTCCCTTCCGGGGGATGGTGAGAATTTTAATTGCTTGTTTCTTGACTAAGCGGCCTACTGCTGTTATAGTAAAATAATCAAAACCTGAACTTCGTATGTTTTTTCATTATCCCTCGAAAAATTCTCAAACTTTGCCTTATTTTCGACCGTATCTGAAAGAACCTTCCCTTAATATGCTGCAAGTTGATCTGAATAAATCTTATCCACTGGTTCTAGCCAATTAAACGTTCAAATAATAACACTATTTTCTGTTGTAAAATCGCTTCTGCGCACACATTGCAAAGCAACAAGCGACCATCAACATTCTGCATTGTGAGCCAGCAACACAAAACAACGCATCTTTCACGTTCCTTCCTTCTCCTTCATCCAAGCCTATCATTTTCAACATATTCTACTGACTTGTACCAGATATCAGCCATATGATTAGCTCTAGCAGAACATTTACATCACATTTACAGCCCGGTGCTAATATGTACAAACTGCTGAACAACACCAAATTCCCCATCGATGTGCCTCGGCTAACTGAACTGGTTACAGAAACTGTTATTTTCACGCATCTCTCCACAGAATTTTGTCTCCGCACTCATTCTCCGCGGTCGGTAAACTTGTTGCGGGCTTGCTGCTGCTGCCACCGTTGATGATGTTGCTTGCAAGAATTGGATGGAGGCCGTTGATGGTTCATGGAGTTTGGGGCTAGCGGAGGAGCTCAAGAGATCCAGCGCTCGGTTGAAAACGACGTCAGCTACCAGTCGCCAGTTGACTTTCTTGCGTTGAGACGTTAATACTGGTACGGTTCGCGGTCAGTTATGATTAGTGTGCGAAAAGCGGTCAATCGTGCAGTGTTGATTACTAATAAATTTTCGATTTTTTACATTAGTCGGGCGAAAAAGGGAAGCCAAATGTGCTCGCCCAGTTTTGTATAGTGCAGTGGATGTCCTTTTTGGACATGGATACGAGTTGACGTGTGTGCGATTGTCAATAGTGCAGTTGTTTGACCACGCGGGAAAATGTAAAAAATAAAAAATCACGACGCTATTAGAGTGCAAAAACGTTTTTACGAATATAAAATCCACATGCATTAAAGATCACTGTGATTTAACTCCCGCGCGTATAGTACGGGTCGTGATCTTGTTCCGCAAAAAGAGGTTTTACGTGCATAGTGCAAGTTTCGCGCAGCTTTGTTTTGCCGCTGTCAGTGCCGTCGTTTTGCAATTTATTTGTCCATATTGCGGTGCATTGTGAGCGGTTTTGCTGGTGCTACGAAGTACAGTTAACTGTGGCGACACTTAGTGCAGTTGCATTTTTCCTACGACCTGGTTGGAGAAGCTGCAAGTCGCTGGACCCCCGGTGCCCCAGGCAGGAGTTGTGTTTGTTTGTACTGCTGACCGAACCAAGCTACAACGGAAACAGTGTGCCGAGCTGGCGATACGAGCGCGCGATTTTTAAAGTGAGTTTTTTTCATGAAGCGATCTTGTTTTACCTCCTGCAGCTTGGACCGGTGCTTGTTTTACGATTGTTCAGATGTAGAATGGAGAATGGATGGCTTAATGCATTTTCTAGTTGTTTGTCGTAGATGCTATTCTAGAGTCAATGGTTTGTATGCAGTGTGTTGAGGATACTGATCCTGGATGGTTGACCTCTGCAAATGCAGAATTTGCTGTATAGACGAATGTGGAATAAAGAGAATTGATGTACTTAGGTATTGTGACTCAGCCAATCGATGGCTATTGAGTTTCAGGGGATTTAATTGTGTTGCGTGTGATTTGGGGTTCTTTTCCTATCATATTTCCTTTCGGAGGATGATGATACTGTAATTGCTTGTTTCTTAACCAAGCGGCTTACAGCTGCTGGGAAGAAGAGGCTCTGCAATGAAGCTGATCCCATTGTTGTTGTTGTGAATGCTTTATAAAGCACATAAACGTCTTGCAAATAATTATATTTCGAGAAAAGATAAATCGAATTGTGTAAAAGCTCTTTTCTTTAAAAAATACCGTATAATCAATAAAAAGTGCCTGACAATCAAATAATCAAGATCAAAGTTCACATGATCCCAACAAGAAATGCTACAGCAAAAGAGAATAAATTCAGATATTTTAATATAAAGACTTATATTTTAAACTTTTAAACCACAAACTTTTTTTAGAAGCTAGATTTATTCCAATTTTTTGACAAATGTTGGCTTTTGAGGGTAATCTGATCTCTTTTACAGTGTATCCCGACATCGGTCAAAAAATAGAAAATTATTTAGTTGGCTTCTAAAGGAAAAATTGGTGTTTAAATGAAAAAATTGGATCAGATTAAATCATTTCAAAATATGTAAATTATTATGAAATATCATTGAGTTACATATACAATTGACGTGCATAGGACTCACACTTTTAGTTTTCAAGTAATTTAATCAAAGTCTAAGAGTTAATTTTTATAGAATTTAATTTGTAGGGTAAAAAAGTATCTAAAAAATACATTTGCACTTGAAGTAACTTCAGTTATTCCAATTCGTCTTCTGAGCACAAATCCACAACTAATCCAATGCAAGTTCAATCATAGTTAGCGACGAAACATATCCAAATGCAACCTTGACATCGGTAGAGATTCGAATAAATTATTCAATTTTTGCACTTCAAACCAAATGACACATTAAAATTTTGGTAGAAAGTAAGTATCTAAGTGCTTTCATTTGAGATAGTCAGATGCTCCATATTTTCGAAGTAACATGACACATTTGTCCAAGCTTTTCTATCAACATGCCACAAGGGATGATTATATTTTTTTAGTCGTCGGAAACTTACAGAAAAGTTATGGATTCATCCCATCTTTTCCGTCCTCTCTTTCTGTCTGCACTACCCGTTGGCTGTACGTAATCCTTTGTGACCAACATTTCATTCGTCTGGAAGCCTTGTGTGCCTGGTGAACTGACAAGCATATCAACGTTCGTTCGGATGTTTGACGGGCTTGCGTTCAAAATGTGGATAAACCGAGAGAGGTGGCAATTTGAAGAAATTCAGGCTAAAATCAATCTGAAAGCAAGAAAACCACGCGAGATGTATCTTTCGCTCGACTGCCTTAGGT
The DNA here is from genome assembly GCA_963978885.1 of Nemotelus pantherinus. Lineage (NCBI taxonomy): Eukaryota > Metazoa > Arthropoda > Insecta > Diptera > Stratiomyidae > Nemotelus > Nemotelus pantherinus. Next base: position 78,955,436 of record OZ022266.1, read on the forward strand.
TTTTAGGCTGGAGTTTTACATTTTCAATGGCTTTTGACATGGGAAAATGTTGAGTTCTCAGAATATTTGAATATACGTATGTATGTACATGTACCGTCACTATAACTTTGCAGTTGAGTTACGGTGAAGATGTATGCATCTCATTTCAACGTTTCCCAGTCAGCGTCAGACTTATTTTCACACGGTCTTATCAGATACATAATTCTCTGCGAAATAGCTTTTCAGGCCGTATTTTTCTCCGACAAGGTCCTCTTGCTGTAAGTGTAGTCCTGTCGGTTTGCTTTGCAGATTTTCACCGTTGAAGACGATACTACCTGCTGCGGGCAATTTCCCTTGAAACAATCTTGTTGATATTTCGTAGAGCAAATCTGTCGTAAATCATTCTCCGAAATAAGTTTTCAAGGAATATAACGGTGAAGCGGCAGGCAAGCACTTGAATGGAAGGCCGGCAGATGAGAGGACTTAGTATCGTTGATATGTATTTGATTTGCACTTTTCCACTTGGCATTTGTAGTGCTAATACTCGTATGAATCATTAATGGAAGTGGTTGAAAGTCTCATAGGTGCGAAGCTTACGCATCTGTTTGATTCAGTTTGGTAGACAGGACTGGGAAATCATGAATTTAGTTGTTTATGGATGCAGGAGTTTTGAAAAGGTATGTGGAAATAAAATTCAATATTTCTGTTGCCTTCCTTCATGGTTTATTATCTCCAATGCTGATGTCCAGTGTAGTAGTGTTTATTTTTGGCTGCGATTTTACACTCAAACGATGGAAGAAGTAGTGGACGAGGAGAATCAACTTTGACGAACAAGAGTCGAGTTGACTGAAGATGAATATCTTCGGTGTTGGGTGAGGTGTTGAGCCAGTGGTCTGGAGTTTTGCTGTCGGTGATGCAAGTTTGGAGACAATTTCAGATTGGCTAATCTTCCTAGCATTTTGTTGAAAAAATCACTGAAAAGAGGCAAGTTCTCTCCTTTCATTACTCCTCGGTTGCAATACTTGTCTCCAGTGCCGTATCTGCGACATGTGCTAATAATGATGATGTTAATATCCTCATTACAGTAGTGTCAACTTCTCTTCAAATTTTCCTCCCTCGCGATGCTGCTGATATGCCCGAGGAAGACTTGAAGATTTAAATATCTCGGAAGGGATTGTCACGACAATCGTATTGTGAGCTCTATCTTACTGATACAACCGAACTAAGTGTTACCAGGGTAAAGGTGTAGTTTTAGGGTCCATCCGCGGAGGGGGTGGGGGTTGCTTTGTTTGATTCAGGGGGGGTGTTCATGTAACATCCCCATAAAATTTTGGCGGCGGTCACCCCCTGAGAAAAAGTTACAGCCCCCTAAAGTACGCGTATTTGAGGGAAAAAGGAGTTAAATGAAATGGGGTGGGAGACGCGGAGGGGGTGGGGGGCTATTTTGCTTGATTTAAGAGGGTGTTCATATAACATCCCCATAAAAAAATTTCGGTGGTCACCCCCTGAGACAAATTTACAGCCTCCTAAAGTACGCGTATTTTCAACTTTTTTACATACGATCTTGCACATTATGCTGCTCTCATATTTTAGACCCTGCACGACACTACCCCACACAGCACTAAACCACCCCGCACCGCCCCCCAAATCGGAGGAGTTGGGCGTATCGTCGAAATAGACGAGTGCAAACTCGGAAGAAGAAAATATAATCGTGGTCGTCTAGTACCTGGCCAGTGGGTGTTTGGTGGTATCGATCGGGAGTCAAAGGAAGTATTTATCGAGCCTGTAGAATCCCGTGATACTGCCACACTTTTGGATGTAATAAGACGACGCGTTGTCAACGGTACGACCATCTACTCAGATTGTTGGAAGTCGTATGAGTGCTTGAAAGATGAGGGATTTCAGCATTTAACTGTCAACCATTCAGTTAACTTTGTAGATCCTGAAACTGGTGCACACACTCAAAATATTGAGCGTGTGTGGAGGGATCTACGGCACAGCATCCCTCATTTCGGAAGAACAAAGCGCCATTGGCCTTTATACATCGCTGAGTATATTTTCAAGCGGAAATTTGATTTCGAAGAACGCATCGAGCAGTTCTTTTCCGTAATCAAAGACATGTTTCTAATCGCTGAAGATGATTTTGTAAAAGATTCTTCCTCGGTCGATTCACCACAATCGTCACCAGATGCTAAATTTTAGGGTGTGCGAATTGTAATGTTGCATACTTTATTGTAAATTAAATTTAAATATTAAATAAATTCCTTTCTTTATAGCAGTCGTTATGAGTTTTAAGTTTTTAATTATAATAGCAGTATAATGTGCAAAAAAGTTGAAAATGCGCGTACTTTAGGGGGCTGTAATTTTTTCTCAGGGGGTGACCGCCGAAACTTTTTTATGGGGATGTTATATGAGCGCCCTTCTAAATCAAGCAAACTAGCCCCCCACCCCCTCCGGGTCTCCCACCCCATTTCATTTAACTCCTTTTTCCCTCAAATACGCGTACTTTAGGGGGCTGTAACTTTTTCTCAGGGGGTGGCCGCCGCCAAAATTTTATGGGGATGTTATATGAACACCACCTTGAATCAAACAAAGTAACCCCCCACCCCCTCCGCGGATGGACCCTAAAACTACACCTTTACCGTTACCAGGTGCCTTGATTTCTGGCCTGTTGAATGTTTTTTAGTGAGCTGTCCAACTTTAATGAAGCCCTTTCTTATTTTTACTCTCTTTTTAATCACTTGCATTTAAGTTTACTCCTGTGTCTCCTGCTCGTCGTGATGCTTCTCCTGCTTGTTTTCTGTGGCAGTTTCTAAAGCCCTGCACGAGAGGGATGAAACCCGAAATTAATTTCTTTGTAGCTCATCTGATGAAGCTTTCCAGCGTTACCGGTCTTTAGGAGTAGCGGCTAAAAACAGCTGAAGAAGCGAAGCAAAGTGTGTGCTCGTTTCTTCAATACAACACTGAAAAAAAATCCACATAGCGCCCAGAGCCATGTAACATAGCGCATTATTTATGGCCCCATACGCCATGTACATAGTACTCTGAGCCATGCAATATGGCTCCCAGCGCCATAATGTCAGAATCTACATAGCGCGTGGTGCCATGTTACATGGCGCAGCATTTATGGTGCCACACGCTATGTACATAGTACCCTGAGCCATGCAGTATAGCTCCCAGCGCCATAATTACATGGCACAGAAATTATGGCCCTACACGCCATATTACATAGTGCCATGAGCCATGTAATATGGCTCATGGCACTACAATTATAACTCGCAGCCATGCTGTGTGAGGAGATGTATAAATATCAGCAAGCTTCTTGAGTATAGAAGAGGATATGATCTAGTCTTTGATGCAGTTGATGATAGGTGAATTCCATCACCTATCATCAACTGCTCTATCTTCAGATGCTCAGAAGTTAGAAGGCTCGTGGCCTTTTGTTGGCTTGATCATCTTCATGTAGAAAATACATATTGGCCGAGGCCCAGCGAGCCGAAGTCAGACGAGATCGCCAACATGTGGACGGCATTTGACAGCTCGTCACGAAATCGCGTTGACTCGTGCTCAAAACCCGCTCCGATCGGAAGTCGCACGAGCGCCGGCGGGACCGCCCACCCACAATCGGGCTCGGCAAGTATGTATTTTCCATATCAGATGCACTGAAAAAACACAAACGCCATGTACATGGTCGATTTGTGATAAAATATAGCGCCACACGCCATAGTACATAGGAGCAGACGCTATGCTTATAGCCCTCCACACCATGTACTATAGTCCTCCACGCCATGCACTATAGTCCTCCACGCCATGCACTATAGTCCTCCACGCCATGCACTATAGTTCTCCACGCCATGTGCTATAGTCCTCCACGCCATGTAATATAGTCCGCCACGCCATGTACATGGCTTGGAGGACTATAGCACATGGCGTGTAGGCCTATGTACTTTTCGCCATGTATTATGGCGTGTGGCGCTATATTTTATCACAATCCCTAAATCGACTATGTACATGGCGCCAGAAGTCTATAAATTATGGCGTCTGGCGCCATGTGTTTTTTCAGTGAACTAACCAATTTCCTGCCAGTTTTGTGCAGGAAAAACTAGTCATTCCATTCCTCAAGACGTTTATGACTTGTTTTTTCTTTAATTTTGCGCTTGTTCCTCGTTTTTCCTTTTTGTTCTACTGACATTTCTTCACACTGAAAAAACACATAGCGCCAGATGCCATAGTTTATAGACTTCTGGCGCCATATACATAGTCGATTTGGGGATTGTGATCAAATATAGCGCCACACGCCATAATACATGGCGAAAAGTACATAGGAGCAGGCGCTATGCTTATAGCCCTCCACGCCATGTACTATAGTCCTCCACGCCATGCACTATAGTCCTCCACGCCATGCAGATGGCGTGGAAGTCTATAGTATATGGCGTGGAGGACTATAGTATATGGCGTGGATGACTATAGTATATGGCGTGGAGGACTATAGTATATGGCGTGGAGGACTATAGTATATGGCGTGGATGACTATAGATAATGGCGTGGAGGGCTATAACCATAGCGTCTGCTCCTATGTACTGTGGCGAGTGGCGCTATATTTTATCACAAATCGACTGAAATCGACTATGTACATGGCGCCAGAAATCTATAAACTATGGCATCTGGCGCTATGTGTTTTTTCAGTGCATCAAATACAAATTCCGCCAAATATAAATTCGATAAATTCCAGTCAACATACTCACTATTTAATGTTCCTGCTCCAGTGTGAAAATTCACCGGTCGAAGTATCGAAAATATCGCAGTCAGTACTTCAGTTCAAAATGAGTCAATTATGTAGACATAAGCTCTAATGTCACTTGCTGACATTTATACGCTCCCTCACACAGCATGGCTGCGAGTTATAATTGGAGTGCCAAGAGCCATACTGCATAGCTCAGGGCACTATGTACATAGCGTGTGCTCTGGGCGCCATGTGGATTTTTTTCAGTGCACCGAACATTGTTTCGTCTTTGTCTTCTCATGTGGCTATTGTGATGACTAATACTCATGAGATTGAATTCTTAATATCCTTATGGACTCTGCTCATGCCTTTATTATATCCGGATCTTGGCCATCCATAAAGTGAACTACTGGATCTTGGCCATCCATAAAATGAACTACTAAAGTACTTAAAAATATTGAGATTTATTAAGAGGTCAAATATTCAGGGTGTAAATTGCATTTTTCTTGGAATAAAATGCATTATATTCTGTTACTCAAAAGCTTAGATTTTTGCCAAATAAATTAATTGCTTACTTCACCAAGATTCTCTTCAAATAATTTGTTACAACTGCTAGAAAGATTTGAATAAGTAACACCATAAAGGAAAAGCCTCGGTACTCTCTTTGGCATACAGAGTTTGACAACTTTTATGGTGTTGTGAAGTAAAGTAATCCCACGACAACCTTTTGTCAGGTTTAGGGATTGAATTTGGTAGGAAGCTTAATTCAGTGATTAGTTCCACGACTCATTTTACCCCTGATTTAAATCAGGTACCTAATCAGAGCTAGGTGAACTCAAAGCTCGGCTCGCGATCTCTCATCCGAATCTGGATTCGAACCAGGAACCCCCACAATAGAAGCCTGTGCTCTATCAATTACGCTACTCAAGCTCCAATGTTATTATGGCCACATAAATAATGTCATGTTTCCTTATATTTCAGGCTGCTTATTACTAAAGATAGTACCAAAAAAATAAAACAAAGTTCCGGTAAACCACTTCACAGCACCTGTCATTTTTGAGTGTCATTATATCACGCATGACGCATAGTAAAATGCAGTAACGTTCCTGAAAGTATCCTTTTTACTTTTACCTCTTGAAATGCCCTTCAACATTCAACCGATTCATCCAACCCGACAACAATCAGCATAACCATTTCAATGGCTTCCTGTGGCCCTATTAAAGACCGGATTTGCACGCCCTGACCCATTCATATCGACTACGTGCTACTCAGTCGATTCCTCATGGGCCCATGACCTCACGTGTGCCTCAACTGTTTCGAACCCTCCAATATTTTTCTGTGCTGGACAATCAGAATGAAATTATAATAGGAGCACGTTAGCTCTCGTTAGGCGTTTTCGTGATGGATTAAGTCCAGAGCCAGTTTGTTTGCTAACAGCATAATGCAATCGTATCGAATCTGGGAGAAAACATTAAATTCATTGTATCTAGAATAAAAGTGAAACACTTAATAAAAACATACCCACCCATTTGATAGAACGTGGGCTGCTCAATGATGTTACATTTAAATGTGAACGGACATGATGAGCATTCGAGCGTGGCCATTTCAAGTGCACTCGATTCTAGGTATACGGCTCTATATCAGCTAAAGTATAATACATACTACAGCCATTCACAGAATAGTGGCAAGCTAGTTTGTTTAGAGCGCTTGTACATATCTTTTGGGTAATGCAACCAACGTACATTCACAGAACATGCTCCACGGAACACCTTCATGCGTGCATTTACTTGTCATTCTTCCTCTGCACGTTTCCTCTTTCCAACTTTAGTGTATGGTACTGAAGCCATAACTATTATCTGATGTGCATGGATCGACATGCAGACGACGATTTTGTATAGCAAATGGGTATTTGTATGGGTTCCTATCGAAGTTTTACCATTGATCGAATGAACCAGAACTGAGGGAGACCTTCCTTGGTTAGGTTGTTCAAAGAAGAGTGTTTGTGTTTTACTGAAACAAAAGAGAATGTATAGAGATCGATTTGGGGTGAACATGATTGACAGGGGGCTAAATCAAAGCTGATAAGAAGTATTGAATTTTTAATACTTCAATATTAATTTAAAATCCATTAAAATTTGACTCTCTAAAATGAAAATTTTAAATAAATTTTAGAGCTATGAATGGATTTATGACTCGAATTGGAGTGAGAATGAAATTTTTTGTTTTCAAAAAGAATGATTGCAAAATTAATTTATGCTTTTAAGAAAAAAGTGCTGAAATAAGAACCCAAGGTAGACACTTTGAAAAAACTAGAAGCAGGGATAAAAATCATATTACTAGGAAAATGTTATAAGCTAAATGATTCGAACGTTCAAAGAATTAGGCAAATCAAAGAAAAAATCAAGCAGTCGTTTACTCATTCTTTGGCTTTCTCAATAAGACCAACCTCGAGTGTCCGTTCTCCTTAATTTGAGAAAATGAATAAAATCCGTTCTGTTCGTAAATTGAGAAACAAACGGTGAAACCGAGTCTCTTCAAGCCCTGTTACAATTCGATAACGCTCCAGATTTATGAGCATCTGAAAATATACGAAAGGGGTTTAAAGTACCTGAGGCAAATCAAGGAAGTTCAACTCATAGATCTGCAAATAGTTAAATTAGCCATACCTGGCTCTGAGTTTTTTGTTTTCTTCTCTCATTGTTTCTTCATCTTCCTCGCTTCATGTTTATTAACTTTTTTTCATCATCATCGGGGCACTGCAGCCCGAATCGAGCCTTAGCTTCCTTAATTCTTCGCCTCCATTCGTCTCGGTTCAGTGACCGCGTCCTCCAGTTTGGTGCTCCCGGAAGTGACCTGCTGTCAGCAGCTATCGAATCCTCCCAGCGCTTGCGTGGCTCACCGACTGGCCTGGCTCCGCTCGCTCGCCCCTTGAGAGACTGTTTGGGGATTCGATTGTCGCTCATTCGTTCGATGTGGCCAGCCCATTGTAATTTTTGTAGTCGTATGACGGTAGAGACTTCCGGCTCGTCATATATGGTATACAGCTCGTTGTTGTATCGGATTCGCCATCCATCTTCTTCCCGTATTGAACTGAGGATCCTTCGCAATACCCTTCTCTCGAACTTCTTCAAGTTTTTTTTTCAGACGCCTGGGTAACTGTCCAGGATTCGCTTCCGTAGCATAGCACAGGTCTGATAATTATTTCATAGATGCAAAGCTTTGTATTCCTGTGTACGCATCGAAAAAAAATGTCTTATTGGCTAATTGAATCCGTAGTTTGGTTTCGTCAAGCTTATTCCCATCCTTCGAGAGGTTCGTCCCTAGGTACACGAAGTTGTCTACGTTTTCATGGTTATAGTCCCCTATTGTTATGTTTTGTCTCAGTGGTGTCCTTTTCCTTGATTGAGTCATAACTTTTGTTTTTCGTTCGTCAATTTGAAGACCAACTTCATTGGCGGTTTCGTCTAGATCTACAAATACTTCCTTGGCGTCGTTGAACGAACGTGACATAATGTCGATGTTATCAGCGTAAGCTACTAGTTGTGTCGACTTAAATAAAAAAGTTCCTCTCGTGTCAACGGGGATTTTTCTGATGACATACTCAAGCGCTAAGTTAAAGAGTACCGGAACAAATCCATCCCCTTGTTTTAGCCCTGTATTCGTTGAAAACGAGTAGGTCATATTATTCTGAATCAGCAATTTTTTTTACTGTCCTGCAATCACTTCTCTGTTGTGGCTTCTATTTTTCTTTCACTTTGTTTTTGTTCGCAAATTAACTACCTTCCGATTACCAGCAACCAAATCCTCGATTCAACTCTTTCTAGCATTTCTTTAGATTTCCTTTCTCTTTTTCTCGCTTCTTTTCCACATGTGCAATCTGATCCTCATCATCCTCCACTCCTAGTTGATGTTGATATTAACTTCCAGGCAAAGAATAAAGATCTTTCTATCCCGCGTTATAGCCTCTATCAAGCTTACTTTCAGAAAATTGCCACTGAAGTCAGTCTAATCAATTGGTATTGTTCATTGTGCATTGTCCAAGCTTCACTCTTTCTATTTTATATATGAATATGAAACGTCTTTCTACACCAAATGATGTTCCTTGGTTCACGTTGAAAGTCTTTGATGCTTTAAAAGCTGCAGTAAAAGCTTGTGAAAATTGCAAAAGATGTGTTCCCCCTTTGACCTCAGGAATTCAGTAGTTTGAGTTTTGAGACTAAAAGAGTGCTGAAGCAAGCAATGCGTGATTACTTCTTGAGAATCGGAACTTCAATCTGTTTTAATCAAGCAAACCCTTTTTGGTCCTATAACCATCCCCTTGAGTCCAGTTTCTGGTTCTAAGCATGTTGATGACGCTATTGCTTCCAATTCTCAGGTTATTTGTGATTTATTCGGAACCATTTTCTTCTCCTTTAATAATGCACTAACCATTTCGATATTTTCAGATCTTTCTCGTAACTCAACTTCTAATCGTTCTCGCACTTTTAATACCAATTCTTTGAAAGTTGTAACTCTCGCGCATGAATTGGATTTTAATGTTATTTTTGGTCCTAATGGTATTCCCAATACCCTTGTGGAATCCCTTTTGTCTTCTCTCTTTTTATTCCTCAGCTATCGTTTGCAGCATTAGCCCTGCATCTGGAGTATTGTTTGCTGTTTCAGTTAACTCTTATACGCCTTATTTATTATATAATTTATCCTTTTCTACAGCTTTTCGTTGCTTCTAAGGAGCTTGGTTTCACCAAGGACCGCTCAGCAACGACCAACTTTATAGGCTCACTCATTTTGTCGTCTCTGCGTTCGATTCTCAATGTCAAGTCGATGTAATTTTTATGGACTTTTCAAACGCTATTAACTCTGTGAATCTTAAACTGCTACTCAATAAATTTGAAGGGCTCGGTATATATGGTTTTCTTCTCTCCTGGTTTTTCTCTTACCTTCATAGTCGTCCCTGCTGAGTCACTTTAAACAGTTCCATTTCTTCTGCTATATTTTCCAAGTTCGGAGTTCCTCAAAGATCTACTCTAGGTTGCTTACTGGCTATCTTGTTTGGTAATGACCTTTTTTCTCCTATCGATTCCTCCTGCATACGGATGATTTAAAAATGTACAAAACAATTAGGTTTGCGGATGATGATCACCAATTACAAGCTGATTTGTGAGCCCTTAATCACTGGTGCCAAAACAACTTCTTGCCACTAAAAATCTTGAAGCATCACCAGATGCCATTCTCTTATAAAATTGCTTCATATGTGTTTTCTTATTACTTGTCTGGTATTTTCCCTATCAGACGTCCAGTATTTTAGAGACCACGGTGCAGTGTTTGATTTCGAATTAAAATTTGCCGTTCACGACATGAGTATCACAAACAGGGCCTCCCGGATTGCTGGCTTTGTTTTGCCTTCTTTGTCTATGTTTACGCCATATCCACCTCTATTCATTGTACAATGTTTATGCTTGTTGATAAATCCCGTGCATCTCTTAGGAATATGTTGAGACAATCGGCAATGAAATTGATTTGGGTAATTGGACATAGAGCTATTCAAGACAACAGTAGAGGTTTAAGCTGCTGAGATTTGTTATCTTGCTACTGGACATTTTATGCCCCTTCTTCTTAGGAACACCGATTTCATCGGAAATCAGTCATCAAGTAAAAATACCTCGAGTACTTTAGGAAGTCCTGGGCTAAAAAATCATTCTGCGCGATAAGAAGATAGTCCTGGAACTCTATAGACACGTGTCGAACCAGGCAGCTATTATGTTGAAGACGTAGGGTTTTGCATTGTACTGTGGGTATTCTCACGGGTCACTGCTTAATGAAACGTTACGACCAACGCATTTTGGGACGAAGGGAAATCCGTCGTCAACCTCATGTGCCAGTGTGCTCAGGCGAGAAGAAGATAGCCAGCACTCAGTGTATCCTCTCTGAATCGGATTGGACTATTCCTGGCTGTGTTCCTAGTGAGATTTATCAAAGGAAGCAGATGGTTTCCTGATTTTAGCGACTTAGGGTGGGATATGTACTATGGCATAACAATGGGCCTGTTTTGTGGGTCTTTCGACAGGCGACTTCAACCTATCTATACCCTATTCTATACCATGATAACGAATTGCTGGACACGATCGCATTCGTGAACTATCAAGTCACACCGAAAAAAAACAATGGAGCCAGCATCCGAATATTGGTGAGCTTACAGGAAAATATTTGAGTGTAAAGAGCATGTTTTCCTTCAGAAGCTAGATATACTTCAATTTCTTGACATATCGATATTTCGAGGATGATCTGGCTTTGGCTTCAGTGTCTTAGTCCTTGCGTAGCCATATATTGATTAGTTCGCTTCTACGTTCTTACTTATGTATTCCGTAGTACTTTAAATTATCTTTCTCGAATTAAAATGTCAAAAAATATAATTTTCGAAAAATTTTCAGATATATTTCAATTTCCAGCTTACACACGAAGCAACAAGAAAAAATATTTGTGTCTCCAAACATCAAGCTTGTGCTGCAGGTCAAAAAATATACTGGGATTTTTCATACGTTGTGAAAAAATGAAACATTTTCCTAGAAAGGGAATAACAATACAGTATGCATGATTTTGTTCCCGAATATTTTCACTATTTTCCGTTTACTTTCGTAAGTTTCCCGAGATTTTCCCGAGGGTTTTTCTATTAACTTTTCAGTGGTACATACTTTCAAATGCAGTTGCATTTTATTTACCAATCACTCAGCCATATGAAGCCCGAGGCCGTATCAAATGTGACACCACATGAGCACGGTCAGGTCACACAAGCCACTTACTCTACCTTTCCTATATTCACCATATTAAATACGTCTACTTTGGCCCTAAACCTTTCTGATTTGAACTTTCCATCGATCAAACGTTTACCACACTCGATTCACACATCCGTGGCGAGTAAAGTTGTTTTTTGTTTTGTTTTTCGAAAAAGGGTAGAAAAGCTATTGGCTATATCGTTCAGTTCAGGCCAGACGCGAGTAAACTAAGTTATCTGGAAACTAAATATGAATGGTGTTGGTTAATGTGCGAATATCGATTACTTTTACCTTTCACAGAAGAAAAACGTATGGCTAGGGTAGAATAGGGTTGAACGTAAATTTTAATGGATATATTATTGAGTTTGGAAAACTTTTTCTCGTAACCATAGAGAAATGAATGTATATAAATTGGAATTATAAAAAAAAGAAGAATAATAAAATTTATTTAATGTTTAATAATAAAATTTATTTAATTATAATGCTAGGTAAAGTGGCTGTCACGTGTCATTTCAAGCAAGAGCTGTTAAGTTCTTCTCAGCTGTTCCAAATTGGTAGTTTTTAGAATGAAAAATATTTTATTCAATTCAATTTAGACATTCAGATTAATATCTTTATATCTACATTTGATTTTTTTTGTATCTATATGCACTCGTACTTGCTATAAATAATAGCAGTAGTAGCAAAATTTTCAAAGATTCCTTAGATAATTTATGCTACTCTAACGGCGGCTCGAACGATTTTCATAAGTGGCAACAAACAAAGTGGCAACGACAGAAGTAGACCTATGGGCCTGTAACTGTGAGGAAAACTAGGGCTCTCATTTGGTTTAAGGATTGGCCCAATAATGCGTTCTTCCAGTTTGATGGAAAGTACAATAATACCGTACAACCATTGTGTATGACCGATGATGATGGGTTTCATTGGCAGTTTTTCTTATTGTAACAATAGGGATTCCGTCAATGCCTGGAGCTTTTTGGACTTGAAAGATCTGACGACTCTTGGTACTTCCCTAGGCTTGCAAAGTGCACTACATGAAACTGGCATTCTAGGTAAAGAATTCACCAGAATTCTTCGAAGGAATTTTCGTCTGAGAGGAGCAAAGAACTCCAGAATTGAAGATTAAATTATCGAAATGTCCGCTGTCTGAAGGCCAAAACGAATGAGTTCAAGCTTTTTGCTGCCTTAGCTTTAGACGATATAATATGTTTGACGGAAACCTGGCACTCACAATTTAACAACATTCCAAATGTTAGCAGTAGAATTCTGGACCTTGGTTTGTCCAGCTTTCCCTAAGTGCTGCTTTCTTTCCTTATGTGTCTTCTGATCATCATTATCCTTCTTTTTATCCTTGAAATTTCCATTTTTAATAATATAAGGAATAAAATCTCTTCGTTTGTACGCTTTTCTTTTGGTCATTGAAATAAATAAAATTAACGGGTTATCTCTTTTTTGTGGCCTTCACATTGATGATGCTTTGGGCAAATTGTATATTTTCCTCCGGAACTTCATTCCTCAAATTCACCCTCCTAGCAAAATCTCCTAGCATTCACAATGGTATGCCTTTGAATAATACAACTGCTTCCACTCCACATGATGTGTACGAACTTTATGTTTCTTCGTTTTCTTTTCTCTTTTCACAATAATGCCCATCTCCATTTTAGTATCTTCTGTCAACGTCTTCTCCCGAATTACTTTCGTTTCGAATGAACCTATTACAAATTGAACTTCTGATGAATGATATCGATGTCAATGCCAATAGTGGTTCCAACTGAATTCCAACTATCCCCAACTGTGCGTCCCTCTTTCCATCTTCTTTAACACAAACAAATCTTCTGACCCATTTCGTTCTCTCTGGAAAATTATCAATTTATCAAATTTATATTAAAATTATCCCAATACATAAAGCTGGTGATCCTACATGCGTCTCAAACTACCATCTCATTTCTCTTCTTGCTTGTTTCAGCAAGATCGTTGAGAGAGTGCTCTACAGGAGAGTCTAATCTTTTATCCAACCTGGCATAGCCGGTCCTATCCTATCCTGGTTTAATTGTACATATTTGGTCGTACCTATATTGTAACTGTCAATTCCTGCCCTTCAATTCCTTTTTATCTTGCATCAAGTGTTCCACAAGGGTCTATCCTTGGTCCTCTTCTCTTTTTATTGTTCATAAAATTTCTCTCTTCAATCATTTTCATCTGTTTTTCTTGAATTTTCCGAGTATATGCTGACGATTTCAAGCTGTTTCGAGTGATACGTTTTTACAAAATGACTTTAATACTTTACATACTTTGAGCACCGCGAAATGTCGGAAAGTATCATTTATTTCCAATTTTTCCCTATACTGTACTATACCCTCTCTTCTTAATATTGTTGATAATTTTAAAGATGATGGCGTAATGTTTTATCCGGAGCGGAAGTTTGATAAGTATATTTTGTCCATTCTCAATTATCAAGTTTCATATTTAAATCTTCCAAAGTTTTCGTTAGTATGTTCACCTGTTTTTCCCATTGTTCATAGTGTCCTTGAATAATGTAATTAAATATTACATCTATTTAAATAATGTCTGTCATAAGCAGATTTAGTCGTATCTTGTTCATCAAACTTCCGCACCGCATTTTTAAAATGATCGTCTTTTATTCCTGCATCTACCATCCCTCGAATTGCGGACACTTCTCCAAGGCGAGTGCCTCGTCTTTTAGTTATTTTATAAGCCGGTTGAATCTGACCTCAGTAGCAACGCATCCGTCCGTGTAGTGGTTCATGGCACGCGTTCTTCTTTTGTGCTTAGAGTGTCATTTGCGCGCACTGTTTTCTGTTCAATGATCTACAGTTTAGGGCTCTACCGCCGATGTTAGGTTAGGTTAGGTTAGTGAAGAGGGCTGCCGGGAACGTGGCCAGCATTAGGCCACCAGCTTGGGCCCATTTGCCACCCTCGTGGACAATCACACGCATTCACACTTACAGCCATGGCACTGGCGGGATTCGAACCCGCAGACCCCGTGGCACGCTGCTTTTCGGCCTGACGCCTTAGCGAGCAGAGCTACCGGGCCCCAACCGCCGATGTTAAATACATTTAAAAAATTTTGTCAAATATAGCGTTTTGCATCCTAGCATCATGACATATTTTCCTTAAAATTACCCTTTTTTAAACTCATTATTTGGGTTTTTTGTCCGTTGAATATGATCAAATAAATAAATAAGGGCTTTTCCGGCGCTTCATCGGTTAACTTCTGGACTAATAAATTGGTAACAAAGTGATCCTTATTTTCAGTGGTATGGTGAACCACTTCAAAGTACTCAATAATTAGCACTGCCTTAGTTTGGTCGTGCAGGGCAAACTACCCGTTTTTTGCTTTGGAGTGACCTTAACGAAAGATTTGGTTGATTCTTTTCATAGATTTTGCACCCAATATTAAATTTTTTATACCAAAATTTACTCCGACTTTTGCCTCAATGTACTGAAAGTCCGAAATTCCATTTAGAACAAACCACTTTGACAAGATTATTCAATAACAACGATACCTAATTGCTATGAACTATAAAATGGCTACTGAAATTCAAATAAGGAATCACTTCTTATGCGTCCAAATCTAATAATTAATTGGTTTACCAAAAGCTTTTTAAAAAAAAACAACAAAGAAGCGAACAAAATAATTATAAATTGAAATCATTAACCAGGCAGCATTGATTAAGATATCTTAAAAAAAATAAAGAAAATTTTTGCAGTCTAGCAACAAAAATATGCCAAAATTTAAATAAACGGTAAAAAATATAAACAATCCATTGCGGAAAAATCTACAGTCAAATTTTTTTGGTAAACAGCTTACGACAAACAACCTTTTTTCGATATTCTCTTGATTAAATACGGCGCAGTCAACTCGCACGTTCCCATCTATTGTTATTTAAATTTTATAGCTCTTACATTAAAATAATTGGTTCGCTTTGAACTAGATACCGCTATAGCCGACACCCGTTGAAATCAATGAGTCAGATGAGGTAACCATTCAATGCCACCCTCTAGTTTAATTTTAGCATCTAATGAAAACTTCTATAGAACCCATCAATACACATAGCCTTCAGAGCTTACCACCAATAAAGTCATGGAATCATCGTATCATATCGATCCATCGTCATCTTTCTGAAATCTATTAGGAGTCATAAATACAAATAGGTATCACTAGCGGTATCACTTCACATAGAAACATTCGAATGGATTCAGCCTACAAGCCGATTAGATTACTATTAAACCATATCTGAAGCCACAATCGGCTCGTCACTCGCGAATATCTAGAACGTGCCTATGAATTTATTGATATCTGGGGACCGTTACTCAAAACTATACAAAAACATGGAAAATCTGAAATACAATAATACAATAATATTTGCTCGTTTGGAAGTCAGACAATACGAAAATGGTCACATACTACTCGATTCGTTCCATTTAAGACGTATCTTAAAGAAGTTTACATTGGTGGGTAAGATGTGAGAATGCATTAAAAGTGTGACGTTCTTAAATCGATTTGCACAATGGTGTGAATGCTCATCTGAGCGATGAAAAATAGTCATGTTGATGGGTTGGAATGAAAAATTAACATTCGAAAAATAAAAGTTGCTAGAGAAAAATATTTTGTTGAATCACCGCTATTCGCAAGAGTGTGGGAGCTGAGCCAGTTGTGATGGCATTTATTTTGGTCAATTTATCGAACAATGGAGACGACTGGGCGAAACAAAAGCGCAGATTCGTAGATCGAGTAGCGAGATACGAGGAAAATTATAATAAAAAATTATTGCATTTGGTGAATGTATTTGGAAAACAGTTGAAAATGTCATAACGAGGTTGCAGTAAGCATTGAAAGTTTTGCGATTCGGTCGATTACAACTCGATGTGTGGCAATGAAGTTGAAATTAATATGCAACCAGTGAATGTTTCAAGGTTATCCATTCACATTTCTCTGCGAAAGGAAACAAGGAGATTCGAATTTCGTCGAAATAAAGAGTTGACAGTAGCACTGTGTCTTTTATTTATTTCATAAATTTACAGATTTGTTACAATTTTAGACTTGACAGTTTAACTATGGTAGTGGTTCTATTTTTAAAGTCGGTTTTTGAATCATCAACTAACTGCACAGCTTTCATCAATTTGTATTTGTATTGACATGAGCGGATCTGGAAACTTTCGAATGAAAATCGAAAACTGAAGGTTTCTTCTTTAGACGAATTCACTCTATAAGACGTGTCCTTAATAAAACTCATCGGATTTTCCCGAAAGGATATAAGAAAATTGTAATCAAACTTCTGCATATTAACACGGTTCATATATCCTACAAAGTACTTAATCTTCCACCCACAATACCACCATGCATACCGACAAGGAACTCTGAGCAGACCATCGAACCTAACTAAAGCCACTGTTGAGCCACTCGCAACCAATTTGCTTAGAACTTTCGTGCAAATCACTGCCAAAAACAAGTTTATGTCCAATATAGTAAGTCTGAACCAGCGAATTGCTCAGGCAGTGTCAACTAATCGAAATTTATTACCGTAACTTCAATTATGCAAATACCGCCAGACCGGAGCCAAACAATAAAATCCATCGGAGCCAAAAAGAATAAGACTGAATGGATGGTCCTTTTCCGCCTCGATGCGGCATGAGATGGCATTTCGAGAGGCAAAGCTCCAGCATCTGACGGATATCGATATATTTTGTATGCAGATACATACTACGCTCATACTTAACCTTCGTACTTCTGCACATGTGAATCTAATATTGTTTGGATCGGTTGCGGGTACCACGCATCTTTTCGGCTCACAACAATGACGAAATCCATTTAAGCGTTCAAACTATTTTCTGCTTGGGAAAAATTACATGAATAATACAGAGCAACAGAGTGCCGACCGATAGACCGATAGAAAGATGATACAGATATCTTGGCCTCCGAATGAAAGCTGGATAATATTCCAATTCAAGGTTACGTGGATCAAGATTATGAATTCATTTATTTTTTCTTGGCTCAGTTACGGGCTCTACTGGCCGGACTGACAAAGAGTAATCGAGAGGTCATTTATTATAGATTTTCGAGTTACGTTCAGTTTGCCGTGGAGGAGAGATATGGATAAATCAATTATAGGTCGATTGGGATGCTTATGTAATGAATAGACTGTAAACAAATATGATTTTTTTTTTTGGTAGATTTTTGAGATTATTATGGAATTTACTTGAAATCGAGGGATTATCGAGCTGAGCTTGTTGAGCTGAGCTGAACTGAGCTGTCGATAGTGGCAAGAATGATTATTAATGAGTGTGTGTATTTAAAAGTGGTAATGGGTACTGAATAAGTAGATGGATGGTGAATAACGGTGTAAATTTGTTGCTTAACCATAGTGCTGGATGTTCACCTTCAATGGAAAATTGTATTTGCTACACAATCTATAATAGTGCTTGTATGCAAACCAAAACGATTAAAAAACTGAAATGACTTAAAAGAAGCAAACTATGAAAGTTAACTTAAAAAAATGCACAAATTGAAGATGAGCTCATCTGGTGTACCAAGGAAAAATATCTCTTAGAAAGCTTACTGCAGTACAGAACTTCGATTCATCGTAGGGATGACCTAGTCTAGAAAAAGATACTCTTCTTCAGGCAAGGGACAAAAAATGAAAAGTATAATATGAAGTCAAAGCATGACCGGTGAAACTTGAATAGGTAGTCCTCAGTTAGGAATGCTGCTTAGAAGTTTTCATTCGGTCGTGATTTTCATTCTTCTCATCCTGTTGAACGTGCGAAGGTTCGTATGTGTGTTCCAAATAAACTTCACACAATTGTTTTCCCTACAAACTTTCACTTTACCCCCTGGCTGATACTTGGTCAATCATTAACCCATTGGTCTGCGACAATACCAGACATGAAGATCTTAAGCTTTTTAGATTTGGAACATGTGACCATTGACAGTCTTTGATATCGTTAAAGATATCCTTCCATTTCTGCTCCGCCGAGTACGGGTCTAGCAGCCAGGGCTCACTGAAGTTGCTTTATCTGTTTTTCTCCAGTATTAGATAGTAACACAGGAGATATTGCATTGTTTCTGAGACTCTAGACTTTTAATAATTGCGACAGGTGTCAATAGTTAAGACTCAAAGTTTCGTGTATTGAGCCGATACAAGGCAGTGACAGTAAGTCTACCAGTGTTGATAAAACCTCCACCTGTAAAACACCACATTGATTAGGAGGCCTGAGAGACTTTTTTTATACTGTGGTTTGGTTAGCTTGATTCTATACTTTGGATTACACCTGCAGTTGTTTTTGATCGGGCAGGGTAATTGGAATTTTTAG
This sequence comes from Nemotelus pantherinus, assembly GCA_963978885.1. NCBI lineage: Eukaryota > Metazoa > Arthropoda > Insecta > Diptera > Stratiomyidae > Nemotelus > Nemotelus pantherinus. The sequence continues at coordinate 78,974,243 of OZ022266.1, forward strand.
CTTATTCTATTCTTGCCCAGCTGAAGTAAAAAGTGTGGGCTTAGTAGTCAGTGTTGCTTGTGAGCCTTTGCCTAATATTGCTGTGGCCAAAAGATATTGACTTCTAATGATAGAAGCTTCAAAGCTTCTGTTCTTAGAAATTCTAAGATATTAGCTTCAACAGATAGAAGCTTCTAACAAAGAAATCAAGCTGAGGAAGGTGTAGTAGGACGTTCAACGCAAATGAAAGAGTCATGGTAAGAACATCTATAATATATAGTATCGATAATCGCTAAACTTTTTTTCCGATGCCAGTAAGGATGGCCATTGCCAATGCTGGCCACCAAAGCAGACAGCCATAAGCCAGAATTGGCATTGTTATCGTCCTGTGGATCCAGTATATTAGCGTATCTTTTGCTGGCTTAGATCACGTAGCTTGCTCTTTTATTCTTTCCTATAAACTTAAATTTTCGATGAGTCTATTGCGCTGGATAATATCAAATTTTCGGTTTGTGACTTGAAACTTAATCTTGCGTCGCTCAACCCTTTCCGGGAATTGTTCGTTATCTTGTGAAGAGTAAAATATCAGTTTTATTGGAGTTGATATAAAGGTTCACTCATTAACCATTTCCAGATAAGGTTCGATGAGCTGGCTTGGGGTGTGCAAGAACCTGTCCAAGACTATGGTTCTGATATCATCGGCATATGACACAATTATAATTCTCCAGCCTACTCAAAACCATACTTGTCACTAGGCTTTATAAAAAAGGAGACATATATCTCCCTTGGAGTATGCCTTTGTTTTGAAGTATGCCTCTGATTCACATTTCTCGGGCAATTTTTGTCCTATAGGGATAGTGCACCAAACGGAATTAAATTACGGTAGAGCCCCGCCGTTCAGAATATCAAACTCTGAGCTGAGGTGGGCTATTAACTCCTTTGAGCCGTTTAAATCCCCGGGCCCTGATGGCGTGCTTGCGGCTGACGTTCAGCAGTCCATGGAAGTATCGCTACCATGGCTCAGGGAGATTTATAACGCTTGCCTACGCTTCTCGTATGTTTCCACCAGCTGGCGGGAAACTAGAGTTGTGTTTATTCCGAAATCAGGAAAGTTTCTCATGTTAAGCCAAAGGACTACCGTCCAATAAGTCTTAACTCAGTCCTGCTTAAGATTTTGGAAAGGATCATTGATTACCATGTCATATTTTATTTATTTTATTTTATTTTATTTGTTCACCAAACAAGGTACAAGATTGGATATAAAATAACAAATTAAAAATTAAATGGAAAAGTAAAGTCAAGTAAAAAGTAAAAACAAACAAGTTAAATAAGTAACAAACAAATGAAAAAAGTAACAAATAGATTACTAAATAACAATCAATAAATAAAAACATTGAAATATAAGCTATGGCTTAAGGGTTAGGGGTATGGATGGCATGCAAAAGAGAGGATTTGAAGGATGATTTGGAAATCGTAGGGGAATATAAATAACTAATGCTGTTGAATATTCTGCAGCATCTATTTATTGGCTCATTTGCTGTATATGTCGTCGAATGTGAATAATCTTTTAGGAAACGATTGGACCTGGTGTTCCTCATAAATCGAAATTTTCCTATTCAGGAATTCTACATTATTAGTGCCTCTAATGACGTCGAATGTGAAGCAGGCCGATATCATCATTCTTCTGGAGGCTAGTGTCGATAGGTTTAAATGACCCAGTCGAAACTCATAAGGGGGTAGGCTATTAAAGTCATAAGGGTAGTACAGTTCTCTCAATTCCAATTTGAAAGAGCCATTCAAAAACAATTGCTTCAATTCATTAAATCTAACTCCATTTTGACGCCAATTCAATATGGCTTTCAAGAAAACAGTAGCACACTAGCAGCAACATTAGATGCAGTACATTTCATCAACAATGGATTGGATAAGGGCGACTATGTAGCGGCAATCTTCGTGGATCTGAAAAAGGCCTTTGACACCATTAACCACGAAATCCTGCTTCAGAGGCTCGAAATATACGGAATCCATCACAACTTCAAGCTGTTAATAAAGGATTATCTGTTCCACAGGCGTATTATTACAACTAACAATATGTATAAAAGTCAGGAATGCACTATAAACACCGGCGTTCCTCAAGGATCCTCCGCCGGTGATCAAGGATCACCGGCGTTCCTTGCGCCATTACTGTTTTTACTGTACATCAACAGCGCACAGGACATTTATCTGTTGGGAAAAATAGTATTATTTGCTGATGACACACTACTGCTGTATTCTGGTAAAAATGAATTAATTCTCCAGCAAAATATAAATGATGACCTAGGAAAATATTTGAATTGGCTCGAACAAAGTAAATCAATTATAAACATCCAAAAGACTAAATATTTAGTATTCCAACAAAAAAACAAGCAGCAAATTAATCCGTCATTACAAATCAAGGAATACAATTGGAAAAGGTCAAGTCAATTAGATACTTAGGACTAACTTTAGATGAGAAAATGTCTTGGCTACAACATATCAATAACATCAGACTTAAAGTAGCGCCTATGATAGGAATCCTAAAAAATATGATTTTTTATCTCTCAACATCAAACTTGACATATTCAATGCTTTTATTTTGTCGAACATCTGTTATGGAGCAGCTTTGTGGAAGCAAACATCGAAACAAAACATCGATTTGATCGGAAGACTAATCACTAAGGCTATCAAGACTATATACAAAATGCCAACTTTAACTCCAAGCTTACATGTGTATCGTGAAACAGGACTACTAAGCATACAACAAATAATGTGTGTTGAACAAGGAAAGCTGATATTCAAGATACTTAACAAAAAACTCAAATGGCCATATGTTATAAGAAATGTTGGAGAAATAACTCAGACAGCCACAAGATCGGCGAATAATCTTGCTATTAAAAAAGCTAGGACAGATCGTTTGAAAATGGATCCAGTGCAACAGTCTTTGGCTTATTACAATACCTTACCTGAGGATATAAGAAAATCAGCGAATTTGGTTAAATTTAAGGAAAAGCTACGATCATTCCTTTTACAAAGATAAAGAAGACGCCAACCAGAGTTTTTTCTAAACTTTTCTCTGGGCATAAGTCTTGACGACAAGAAACAGGCGATATAATCTGAAGACGATAGTTTATAATGAAGTGCTTTCCCTTATACCAATATTTTATTGTCTGGGAAGTACGAAGTTAACATATATTGAGGAGAATTGATGCACACGGACCGTGCATTTTGATTGAGTGATGGAGAGAGTGGAAGGAAGGAGGTAAAAAAAAAGATCAATCGATCCTTTGTTGATCTCGCAGTCACAGCACGCGTATACCAAAGGCAAGTCTGTTGAGACTGCTCTTCACATCCTTTTTGAGCAAGTTGAGAAATCTCTTGCTCTTAAGGAATATACGCTTGCCACCTTCTTGGACATCGAGGGGGCCTTCAACAATGTAAGTTCTAATGCAATTGTTGAGGCTCTCTTGGCGCTGCATGTGGACGAGCGGTTGATTGCTTTTATTGTACAGCTTCTCAAAAGTAGAGTGGTGATCTCTTCCCTGGGGGGTGCCAGCGTAAGACGAGGAGTCAGTATGGGCACAACTCAGGGTGGACTCCTCTCTCCCTTGCTGTGGAACATCACGGTGAATACTCTTCTGATGAGGCTGGACCGTGCCGGCTGCAAAGTGATTGCTTATGCAGACGACACAGCTGTAGCAGTGTCGAGAAAGTATTTATCTACGCTATCGGAGAGGTTTAATCACTCTCTTGACATACTTTCACGTTGGAGGCGTGAGTGCGGGTTGAATGTGAATCCTAATAAAACGGAACTAGTGCTGTTTACAAGGAAGTACAAAGTTCCTTCTTTTGAGTTACCCAAATTGAATGGGGTCTCCAATAACGTGAGCCAGAGGGTCCGGTACTTAGGGCTGATCCTTGACTCGAAGTTACTATGGACCTACAATGTAGCAGAAAGAGTTCGGAAGGATTTCAACGCACTTTACTGCTGTAAAAGAGCCATAGGAGCGAATTGGGGATTACAGTCTCGTACTGTTGCTTGGCTTTACACTGCTATGGTTGAGCCAATTCTATTGTTTGGGGTGACGTTCTGGTGGCAGGCTGCTCTTAAGGCTACCTGCAAGTGGCAGCTTGAAAAAGTGCGGAGAATGGCTGCACTACTTGTAACTGGTGCGCTCCGCACCAACCCTACTAAGGCACTATTTGTGTTACTTCATTGGCTGCCAACCAATCTACTTATCTTACAGCAAGCTAATCTTGTTGCTGTTAGACTGAATTGTATCTCAGCATGGAATAGAACAGAATTCGGCCATGCGAGGATTTTGGTCGAGAGGGTTCCCGCTCCAGCGGGTGCTGAAAGTGCCTACTAGACTTGGAGTTCACAAGTCGCATTCCTGGTAGGGATGAATGGCATGATGGTGTCACCCTCGAAAGCGGGCTTATCCATGTGTACACTGACGGCTCAAAGCTAAACAATAGGGTCGAAAGTGGTGTATACTCAGATGAGCTGAATCTCAAGCTGTCTTTCCGTCTACCAGACCATTGTAGTGTCTTTCAGGCGGAGGTTGCGGCTATTTATCAGGCAGTCGACTGGGTGCTGTGAAATCGAATATTCGGGGTTAATATTGGCATTTTCACAGATAGCCAAGCGTTGCTGAATGCCGTGCATATCTTAGGGAGATGTCGAGACATTCGGTGGTTCAATGATTTGGGTACATGGACATAGGGGTTTTCAGGGCAACTGTGAGGCCGATGAGCTAGCAAGGCTTGGAACCTTGTTACCGGAGGTCTCCTGCTCCCTCTCAATAGGTATACCGATGTCATCGGTCAAACTGGCCATTAGGCAAAAATATCTGGAGGATGCTAAGAGGTCCTGGGCAGATGAATCATGCTGTGCAATAGCAAGGCAGTCCTGGGTATCCATGGATGCGCATCGTACGAGGCAGCTTTTAGGCTTGACTCGAAGCGCTCTACGCTGCACAGTGGGAGTTCTTACGGGCCATTGCCTCATAGGACGGCATGCACAACGATTGGGAGTGCAGTTTAACGATTTCTGTCGGAGTTGTGGCTCTGAGGATGAGGAGGAGTCCGTCCTCCACCTCTTATGTCAGTGCCCGGCGTTGGCAAGGAGAAGGTTGGTAGCAATTGGTGCTCCCTTTCTCTCAAACCTGACCGAGTTGTCCCTGGTGATAGCGCGATTTTTCAAGGGAAGCAGATGGATTCCCGAGTTCAGTGAGTAGGAGAGAGTCACGAATTATTGTGGCATCACAACGGGCCTCTCTTGTGCCTATGTGTGTCGGTCGGCGGACCTCTGTGGACCGGCAGCCTAACCTTAACCTAACCTAACCTTACCTTCCACCCACTCCGTTGATATAAATCTTATCCCAAGCAATCTGTTCATCCTTTTGCAGATGGAGAGAGGGATGCTGGTTGTGCGGAGGCTTTTCATAATGGCTGTTGAATGCACATCATTGCAATCCCTTTCAATGCCTTATAAGGCCTTTAAGATATACTCTTCGTAATGGCATGCTTTTCCTATTTAAAAGTTCCCTATGGAAAGCTGTGTCAAGAAATTTTCGTGTTGTATACGTATCTTTGCCTCTAAATTGTGTTTGAAATCCTAGTTTCACCTTCAAGGTGAAAGGAATTCGGACAAATAAGACTGTAGTCGTTCGGATATGTATGGTCATTTTACCTGCTTTGGGTATCAATTCCACCTTGGCGATTCTTCAGGCTGCAGGTACTTGATCTAGTACAAATCAATCCTTGTAAATTGATGCAGGCTAAAAAGTGGTGACCATTCGTATCTTCTGGAACATGGTAGATACAATTCGCCTTTTTATACTTTCGTCATGTATGTTTGGGTGGAAGTAACGTACTGTTAATTGCCCATTTACCATTTTATTTGCACTGTAACCTCGGTGCTACTGAGTATTTTTCAAGCAGTTTCCTAAGTTTGCTACTTTCGAAATATTTTCTGTTTTACCGCACAGCTCCTTCAATAGCAGATAGCATTTCTGTTTGATCGATCTTTAAAACACTCATGTATTCGTGCCATCATGTCGCAATCAGCAATTTCAACTAATTTGAAGAGTTTACAAGCTTGTCATATTAATTTCCTTTAGGATTTCAATTTCAGGGATTTCAATTGGAAAAGCATAAGATATCTACCAATAACCATAAATTAAACCGAACAACCTTTTAGCGTCTAACTGTCCCATCGTAGTGTATGTTTCTAGTATTTTTTCAGGAACCACTGGTAGTATTTCCAGTGAAACACCAGCATTTCCTGTCGACTAGGATATTTTATTCACAATATTTTTCATTCAGACTAGCATCCATGTATCATTTGTACAGCTGGTATCCGCAAAACTATGTTCTTATAACTTTTCCTCATAAAAATGAACAGATGGGAAAATATCAAAGCTAAGTTCTCCGTACAGCAATAGAAGACATAGGATAATTGCAAAGTTAAGGACTTCCTACCTAATGTTAGCTATCCTTCTTACTTGAACTTCACTCGACAAAGTTTGAGCCATTATTATGCCAACGCTGAAATACTAATTTCGTATCATTCTCAGCATCCAAAATATTTACCCATTACTATTTCTAATTCAAACCGTAAAAAATCACCACATCGTGGTGCCTGATTGCTAATAATTTCACGAATCACATCAACACTCCTTTCAAAACATCTCACACACTTATTTCCCAGCAGAATCGACTAACTAAATTTCCGACGGCTCCACGTACTTGAAAGCCTATCCATACTAAACTAACTAGAGATCTACTCACTCTCATATCAAGTGCGCGTTGTCGTGCAAATCGCTTCGAAGAATCATTTCACAATGGACCATGAAGAAGGCTTGTCGAATTCATGATTTTTCACTAACAATTTGCTATGAATTATTCAGCAACACCACATCACGTTTTCGGGAGATGAGGAGAGAGCACAATCAACAAATATGACTTCTTTCTGCCACCGTGTGTGAGAACCATCCGTAGCCAAGTGCTTCTTTCATGGCTGTAAATTATATCTATATCGAGCGCCCAACGTGGGTATAACGGCACTCCATATACCTGGATTGATTTCAATCAACGTAAGAAGAGTCGCAAACGACTTACTATTGCCGCTCGACTGAAGCCGAAACTGTTGCATTTCGTTGACGTGCACAAAGCGTTCAAATGAGATTTGAAAATAAGATGAAATGCAATGGAATCGTTGCCGACGTCCTTGATCTTTTCCATCGATAAAAATAATGTCTGAAGTGTTTTCTATACGGTAGCTGCGACGGTAAGATACATTTTGACTGAGAGCCAGATAATATATACGGAGGCTTTGTTTGGCGCTAGCTAGCCTCGATTCTCAAGTCTTATCGAACTGTATCCATCGAATGTAGTCCATATTATATCTGTGAATTTTTTCTCCCCACGATTACTTTTCCAATATCTAATTTATTTAATTATGTAGTTGAAGGTCTTAGTTTGGAGCGTAGAATAATAAAATTTATTTTGTTTTCGTTAACGATAAATTAAGCATGGAGTGTATACGTGAATCGAGCATACATTGAGACGAGAGGAAAGTGCCAAGCCGTATGGTTTTTATTTAGCGATTGGTTTTTCTTTGGTGTTCTTGTTGTAAATCGTGACGAAAAATAATTGGATTGGATGGATCGGACAGATGAGATAGACGTTTTTGGAGTAGTTTATCGAGTTTTTAGGTGAGATCCTATTGTTTGTGGAGAGAATAGGCTTTGTAACTGTTGATGGTGTTTGAAGTGTAATTATTGAGTGAAGTTTGAAGCTAGTTTGTTGTTGGAGGGCTAATGAAAATTTGAGTGTGCTCGATAATCGAGATGCATTTGCTTAAAACAAAATCTGGGACAATGAAAATATATATGAACTGGTATTGAACATTTATAAAAAATTATAATGAACAAACCAGGAAATCAGGTCGCTTTTACTGCGGAGAAGATTTCGTTGCAGTAAATTACAATACAAGTATATTCATAACCGAACGTTGTGTGAAGATATTGTTGAAAACACCATAAGTACACAAACAATAAATAAAATCTCGTTATTTCGTTTAGTAAAATCAACATCAATCAGCTGTCAACTTAACTAAACTTCCAGTAATATCTTTCCGTTATTAAATTTTCGCTCTTAATATTTTAATGGACCCCCTAGACGATTAAACCAAGAAAAAAAATCAATCATTATGAAAATTCTAATTCAAACCGATTTAATTATGTTTGTTCAGTCACCGCACTTAACGCTGGTGGAGAATGGGGTAGTAGTACCGAAGCACCTTACGTTTCCATCAATGCTTGAACTTGAATTTCTTTGCGCTCCGATCTTTCGGTCTATCGGGACCTTAACGTTCGCTCGAACGATTCCAATGTCCACTAAAGGAAAATCTACCCAAACGAAAGCCGTAAAGACCCGAGAAATTCGTTAAGAGCTTGTTAGTAGAGTATCCCGCTGTAAAATATTTTCTCAAAGTAGATGAAACCAATTTGAGTATCAGGCGTTGAAAGCAATCGAAGAGAAGAAAATGCGTGACATGAATAGGTATGGGAATAAAGTGGAAAGCAAAGACAAGTCGATGATGGAAGAAATTGGATATTTGAATATTTCGATTTCGAACAAAATGAAAGAGAGTTTGCCTGAAGAACTTCAGAATTTTCCATATGACTGGAACGAAATTTGGTTGAAAAATAATTTCCTTCCTGCGGAAGAAAACATTTTTTTAGTTGAGGCATTGTTGGGTTTCGCTGCATTGGTATGGAATTATATTTCACTGAATGCCTCATTGTTTTTTTTCAGCACGTGCTTGGTGTATTTTACGGAGAAGTTTATCCGGGGAACACATCGATAATTTGATTTTTCTGTTGAATCTGTTTTGAACGAAATTGATTGGGATTGACAACAGATCAGTTTATGCCACAGATTAAAATGCATGTAAATACGGGAACCAAACAGATTATAATTTATGGGTACATTGAAACATGTGTGTATATTGAAGATGTAGGAGTGATTAGACATAAGGGTATTAACGTAAACAGTAGGACGTTATTCTAAGATTTGATCTTAAATTTAAATTCCCAGGATTGATTTGAGAACTAGCAATCGAAGTACATCTGCTATGATTTTTACCGTTTGCGACAATTTTTTTTTTATCATTTGGGACATATAAGCTGTTTTTAAATTTGCTGAATAATAATTCGCTCATCATTACTTCGCTGAATCTGAGTTTTTTTCCAGCCATATTCTATTATTTATTTAACAGGCTACTGCCCAGTTACAAAAATAGAAATACTTAAAAATATTGAGTATATACATATTTCAAACTTCAGCAAATCAAAGCAATACATAAGTAAACTTAGAAAAAAGTGCGATAATGATAAAATAATCAAGCATTATAAGAAGCTTTAAGAATTGAAACTTTAATTTGGGACTCAAATTGAGAGAACGTTAACGGAAAAGATCAAGCTGAAGATCGTTATGTTTCCTGGGAATACGCACTAACGGCGAGTTGAAATAAAGTTCAGACCACGCATATGGAAGGAATCACATTAATAAAGATCTATCTAATCGATTGACGTTACGTAAGCACAGCTTATAAACATCAATGAGCGAGTAGACCTACGCTGAACGCATTCTACTGCGTCATTGAGATATTAAAGGCGGGGAGACTGCACTTGAACACAGTGCTCTAGGATGCTTCGAACAAGTGAAAAAACTGTAGCGCATCAAAACCGCTAGAAAATTGATTTTCGAAGAAATTGTCTTTGAGTGACAAAAAAATGCGGAAAGACGTTATAAACTTTTCTGTAGCATCATATCAACCATTCCTTATCCAAAGCAACCAAACCCAACTATAACATAGTTGATGAAAATGTTCAGTGCTGGCAGCACTTTTCCAATGAAGCAGCAAAAAGTTTACCATGACAAGCTCATGCTTAAATCAACTTATCCTTTGAATTTCGTTCTCATCGGAGGATTTCGTCGAAAGCTTTAGCGGTTAACGTTGTTTGAGGCTGCCACCCAGAAAATGTTCAAAACTCGGAAAATTTAAAAACTGGTTTCTTAGTTTTATTGCAAATGTTTTGCATATGAGTATGTAATTTGAAGCATCTGTTGATGCAATAGTTACGAAAATGGCTAATGCTGGTTAGCCTGTGTCAGCAGCAAAGCAAAATATATACCAAAACTAAACCCAACCAATAAATTTCGTTTCGATTGAATCACTGCGCTAGAAGTTATTCGGGTGAAAAAATTTTTAGGGTTACCACCATAGGCGCGCCGTAGGGGGGGCCAGGGGGGGCCGGGACCCCCCCAGACCCTAGGTTGGCCCCTCCCAGAAAAATAAATATTTCCAACAGCAGACACTTAAGTTTTCGCCTCTAAGGCTTTACTGGTTACAGCAAGAGTTGTGTAGTGCAGTTGTGTAAGCCTATACCAACTTACACTACTTATAACATAGAGACTGTGTTACTTGCGGTATTAATGACGATGTTATGGGACTTATTTTGAGATATGGACGGCAATATTTAATTTGGACAAGTTATACGTTAAGAAAAAAACGAAAAGCACCTCGCCAATCATCCTTTTTTTATTAAAATTACCTGTTCATGTTCTACTAGGCAATATACAGATATTTAGATAAGAACACTTTTATAATCTGGCGTTTTAAGCAATTATGTTTTTCACAAAACATAGTCTAAGTATTAAAATGGTAGGCAATAAGGTAATTAACGTAGAATACAATTTTCGAAGTAATTTGGAGAATAAAAATGTTATTCCTGCCACTTTTATGCTATCTATGGCCTAATTGGTTTACACTCAGGTTAAATGCGTGTGAATTTCATTACAATTTGATAACTGCATCGGAAGTTGAAAGGCATAGCACTTCAATTTCACCGAGCGTTTTTTCATAGTGACACAGCCGCTTATCATATTTATTGAACTTTTGTCAAACCTGTATCTACTCAAGACCAGTATATTCTATGAATTTTATCCGGTTGCGAAATACCGTAAACGCAAGTTCCAGGTGCTAAAAATATAAATAATTCGGTGCGATTTTTGTGCGATTGGGGATTTTACAAGTTTAGATTTGACTGTATAAATATAGTATCAAATTTATCAATAATTTGCATTTTATGCTAACAGCCGTGTGAAAGATTTGTGTTTACGTACTTATGGTAGCTACAAGGTTGCCCAGACATTATTTAAAAACGACAGAAACTTATTGTTTATGCCCATTGATGAGTCTTGTAAATTTTGTAATGATCTGATGACTCAGTGTGAAGTTATCACAATGCGAAATTTTCCATAGAATTTCCATTGTCGCCAAAATACACCAAAATTTCAGCTCGACCAAACTTCACGATCCGGATAAATTATCCGGATAGTAAAATTCATGCACAATGTGAAAACTCTAATAGTACTTGGAAGACAGTAAATGATATGGTGCTTGAACAGTCTTGGAATATTGTCAAGATGAGCCGAAATTATTTGGAAAATATTATCGACCTTACGACGTATGTCAGTCGTCAAAGAAGTGCTTTCAGAGGACATGATGAAAGTAGTGCCAGTGATAACCGTTTTTTTTTGGAATTTTGTCCATTATTCGCAAAGCATGATTCAACTTTTGAAAATAATTTTAAAAACAAAGTTCCGAACTACTGTAGTGGCAAAACACAAAACGAATTGATAAAAATAATTGCTGAAATCTTTCGCGAGGACAATACAGCTGAAATAAAAGATTGCGGACAGATATTCTTTATGGCAAACGAAGCAAGGGTCCACAAAAGGAACAACTCTCCATGGTTGTCAGATTTGCTAAAGAGCTAGCAGTCGAAGAAAGGTTCTCAAGCTTTGTAGACTGTGCAGGAGCTAGAAATGCCTCGTATTTAGTAGATATAATTTTGAGCCTGTTAAACAGCTACGGACTTAGTGAAATGCCTGTTGTTGGACAGTCTTATGATGGTGCTAGTGTCATGTCAGGACAAAAAAATGGTGTACAAATCTTAATTAAGATGAAACACCCTGGAGCCACATTTGTACACTGTCTAGCTCATAAAATTATCCTGGTTGTGATGGACACATTTTTCACAATCGAAACGTGTACATCCTTTTTCAATGCCATCGAATCCCTTTACCTACACTTTTCGAAGCCATCACAACGCAAATTGTTGAAGCAGCTTGAAGAAGCAGTTGGTCTAAACACAAGGCGTGGAATGAGAAGTTTAAGCTCGACTCGTTAGTCAACGTCATAGACAAACAGCAAAAAGCACTAGTTTCAAAGGATTTGCTGTTTTATCTAGCCTCGGATACGCAGTTAGGGCTACAAAGATATTTCTGCAAACCAAATGGCTCGAAAAGAGTAAGATACGGCACTTTTCATCTTGTCAAATTATTTTCGCTTTTTCTAGGTTTTCTAGGTAACAAATGTTTGAAGCAAGAGATCAATTTCTTCCTTCTAAGCTTAATATATTTCCATTTCTTTAAAGATATTTTGAAACTAAGCTATCCTCTTCTTCAAGTATAAGTTGAAATATATTTAGCTTCTAAACGAAGAAATATTCTTACATTTTGAATTATTTCCATTCTATTCCCGTATAATTCATACAAGCTTTCTTTCTTAGCGGTCATTGATAATTCATGAGTAGTTCATACATACCATTCAAATTATATGCAAGTGGTTGTAGCTCATACGTATTCACAGACAAGAAGTTTATTTGATAATGCATTATGCATTAGCAAATAACGAAAAATAGATCAACAAAAATATAATGTATTAGTAAATTATTTAAGTTTTATGAACAGTACGTGTACAATCAAAAACAAAATCATCGCATGTCTTGAATCTTTCAGTCCCTGGCCCCTGCCAGATTTTAGGCCACGGCCCGCCTATGGTTACCACCCTCAAAACTTTTCAAATTTGTAAAGCGTTAATATTTGTTGTTAATTTTCATTGCAGGATCGTTCCCATTTGCAAATCTAATGACATAATCGCGCAGTAAAGAAATTCCAAAAAATTACAAAAATGGTCATAGCTGGCAGCTCTTTCATGATTTTCGTACGAAATTCCTATGACATTTGGCTCACATTAAAATCTACTAACTGCATAAACTTCATTTTGATTTCATGGCTGCACCGGAAGTTACAGGGGAAAAAGCTTTATTTTGCTGAGCAAATTCGCAAGATTTAGGAGACATAAATCACCATAGCTGGCAATTCTATTCTAATTTTTCAGCCAAATTTTCACCAAATGTTACCTTAAGTAAGATCCAAATATTGTGTAAAATTATTGTGTAAATCTGATGGCTGAATCAGAAGTTATAAGCCAAAAACCGGTTTTTTTTTCTCAGTGATTTTTCAAGATGGCACCACTGCCACAGGGTTGTCCGCATTTCAAAATCACTTCTATCAGATCTGGTCCTAGTTGATACCAACATGTCCTGTGAATTTCATTATGCTCGGATTATCCGGTCGTCAGTTCTCGTGAACAGAACTTTCGAGTGCTGAAAATAGAGGTAATTTAGTGATGGGTTGCCGTTCTTGTGCAAATCGGAATTTTAAAAATTTTAAATTGACATGATGCACAAACGTTAAAATTTATCAATGATTTCAATTTTTTGTCAAAAATCAAAAATTTTGCAGGAGGTTCAATGATTTGAAGGATTTTTTTTCAAGAGCCTGCCGCAGCTACAGGATTACCCGCACTACCTTGGAAATCCATGTGTATTAAACTTTAGTTAACATCAATACGCTCTGCAAATTTCACGATGATCCAAAGTTTTTATCAGAAGTAACGACAAATCAAAATTTGAAAAAAAATCCTTGCCTACTTTTAGGCACGCTGCACCCACACACGGCTCAAAATTTCCAAATTTTTGTGATAGACAAGCTAAAAACATAATAAGCTTTCATTCCCAATACTTTTTTTGAACAAAAATTCACGCTGCTTGGAAATATAGGAGTACCTCAAAATTCACTAAAACGCTCGCCGCCGCCAAAATGTTTAGGATATCTGAATTTTAGTAAATCGTGGACCTACTTACTAAATACATCTACGTTTTCCGAAAGTTTCAGCTCAATCGGATCGGCCACTCCAGAGATTATCTCCCTTAATCATTTTGATGATATATATATATATATATATATATATATATATATATATATATATATATATATATATATATATATATATATATACATATATATACACTACCGGTCAAAAGTTTGGGTCCACTTCACAATGTTGATGAAATGTACAAGAAACCATGGTTTTCTTCGTTCATTGTTTTTTTATTATCAATATTTATGAAAAAGTAATCACTGTTTATACAAAATATGTCAACTCACAAAGAAACCCGCAAATATTTATCTATATTTTTGATTCTTCGAAATATCCGCCTTTTGCTCGTATAACAGCAGCGCATATTCTGGGCATCCTTTCAATCAATTTATGCAATGATTCCGTCGTTATTTAATTCCAGCAATTCTGTAGGAACGTCCAAAGCTGTTTTGTATTAGTTGGTTGCAGTTTTCTCACTTGTCTGTCCAACTCGTCCCACAGCAGCTCGATCGGGTTACAATCCGGCGACTGAGGAGGCCATTCCATATATTTGAGTTCTTTCTGCTTCTCTTTGGCTGCGATTTTGCCGGGATTACACGGCAAAATTTAGAAGTGTGCTTAGGATCATTATCTTGCTGGAAAACGAATCCGCGACCCACAATTCTTTTCCCACACGGAAAAGCGTGCCGTTGAAGAATGTTGTGGTAGACTTTTTTGTCCATGATACCCTCAATTTTCACAATGTCACCAACAATGTCCCCAGCAAAGCATCCCCAGACTAACACTGACCCTCCACCATGCTTGACTGTGGAGATCACACATTGGTTAATCATGCGTTCGCCAACCAAACGACGAACATATTGTCTGCGTCGTTTGTTGAAAATTTCAAATTTTGATTCGTCCGTGAACAAGACTTTAGACCATTGTTCAATTGTCCAATTTTTATGTTTTTTAGCCCAATTCAATCTTTTCACTTTGTTTTGCTTGCGTAGTAATGGTTTTTTAGCGGCGACGCATCCTTTCAAGCCGTAATTTCGTAGACGTCGCTGTACCGTCGAAACAGATACTGATGCTTCGCGCGCGGAGTTGAGTTGTTCACGAATTTCGGGGGCTGTGAGAGAACGATTTTTCTTGCTTACAACACAGATGAACTTGTCCTCTTGTTCTGACGTAGTTTTAGGCCTCCCAGAACGATGACGACTCTGATTACACCCTGTTTCGCTCTTTCTTTGTAACGCTCTCATGACTGCATTTTTAGAAACATTACATTTAGAAGCAATTTTTCGCGTTGAATAACCTTCTTCATGTAGTGCCACAATGACTGCTCGTGTCTCTACACTCAGCTCTGCTTTTCGACCCATTTCTCTACGAATGAAACATGAAATATATAGTTTTATTCACATTTTTATAATGAGATGATATTTTTCGAATTACGTTAATTTACATTAAAATTTTTGTCGAATACATATGATTTTAAATACGATAAATGTTCTACTCACCTTTTTGCAAAGAAAAATATAACAAACAATTGGAAATATAACTCTTGGAGTGAGTTTTTGCAGCACAAGGATGTTACGCGTAATAGACACTAGACGCATCGATAGAATGCAACAAGTCATAACACGTTTATGCACGATCTACGCGTCTCCCAAGGACGCCTTCTCCACTCTGACACCCTCCTACACTCTGACCAGTAGCAAGACGCACGCGCTTGACAAAATCCACTGAGTAGCCGACTTAATTGTGTAGAATTCAAAAATAAAGCAAGTGGACCCAAACTTTTGACCGGTAGTGTATATATATATATATATATATATATATATATATATATATATATATATATATATATATATGTATATGTATATATATATATATATATATATATATATATATATATATATATATATATATATATATATATATATATATATATATATATATATATATATATATATATATATATAAAAATATGAATTTTCGGTGAAACGAGTTTAATACTACTTTTCTTCGAAAATTAGTAAAAACAAATGGAAAGAGGTAGAGATGCTAGTAAATGGAGCAGAGAATCTAAAGACAAAACCGGGCAAACGAGAGGTCTTGGCGGTTATATACGCAATGTACTATTGGCCAACAGGTTTGGTATACCATCCGAACCACAACCGATATTGACACTCGAGCCATCAAGACACTCGGGTAATCCAATTTCATTCAATTTCATTCAAATTTTATAAAATATTTCATGAATTAACTCAATTACACAACACTTTCATAAATTAAATATTCGTTCAGGCAGAAGAAATCAAGAAAATATTCCTGTCTCCTACACTCGAAGCCAGACAAAATGTATCTTCAAAACAATTGTTTTTTATGATTTCATCAGTTCAGAATGAATATTTGATCTTTGCTTAGTTGATGTATTTATATCAGCTTTTGTCGTTTGAGAAGTATATTATAAAGTTTTATTGAATTTTCTTAGAAATCTTTTTCCAGTAATGTTTTAATGCTTTGAATTTTAATCATTACTCCCTAAAAACTGTAGATAATAATCAAAATGAAATTGTTTCACTTATCTCTCTGTAAATGTAAATACACGTCCTAATTATGACGCTCACTTGATGTTCACTTCGCACGTATGTCCACTAAACGTAGTTACATTTTCCCCAATCGATATGTGACTAGCATCAGCAGAAATCAACAACAAGACCTCATTGATATGCGTATAGCATCACACAAAATGCTTTTCGTTTTCAATTTGTCGAGCAAAATCAATTCTAATTTCATAATAAAATGATACTAAACGACATTCATACAATCATTTGCATGGTTACTTTCAAACTGTGCTTTGACGTTACATAAAATTTTCGATTATCTGTATACTATGTATCTGTATCTATTTATTTCAATTTACATATATTATTTGGTGTTTTATGCATTGAATTTGCATTTCTATCAAATTTATGTGTTACAAAGTTCTTAACCTCATCCAGCTTATTCCATTTTTCGAATAGTTTACAAACTGGAAATGGAGTTGTTTTGTTTACTTGACTTCATAGTTTTGATGAGGCAGAATTTGTAAAATGAACTTTCGATGCAAATTTTTTTTCCGAATCCAAAAAAACTAGTTGGTGCGTGCTTTACCGGTTTGTCAGTTTAATGCCAATATTCTCGAACCGTTTGAATATTTTTGTGAAATGCCACTACTAGACATGTGTGGAGAGATATGTAGATAAAAGATGAATGCATATCAGATGTTAATTTTTTATGAACAATCTGGATTTGATCGTATGCATATATAATTCCGTGAATAGATGCACAGAATAGGATTTTTGCGAATAAATCAGTTACGAAAATAGGCCATCCAGCAATCATGGACAGATATCAAGGTTGAGCTATTTCTGACAAAGTATCTGCAATTTGGTGATAATAGGGTGGTCGGTTATTTGAAATTGATTTCTTAAAAATTCCATTTCTATATAGCGTATCCCATTAGAACTAATATGAAATTGATTAGCTAATATTCGTTGAAAAGTGCTTTGGCGCTGTGAAACGGAAACTGATCGCTCTAATTAACAACCGAAAGAAATTGGAACGATATGCAACAGTACACACATATTCAAAACAGACCTAGCGAAATTCGTAGCAATCTATAAGAGCTATGTTTCTCCGATCTCCCAAGAATTTCCGCATCTTCTCATCTTCCGCTCGCTATGCTTATTTACGTGAATATCAATATTTGTGCAGCAAACTGAACGATATTCCGTTAAAATTACATAATAAATCTTGAAAACTCAGATCTAATTGGACTGCTAATTTGTTAAAATTACTGTTTATTTTTCAAAATATGTTCCGTCCGTCTCTCACGATAAAAAAAGTGGCTTCTTCCCTGGAATGTATCTATCTATCTTTGTACTGCTTCCGACCACGGCACTGAAAAAAACTATCTTTGAGACAATACGTTCAATCTGAAATAATCTTATTGTTTGCGATTCCTCCAGTAGAAGAAAACGACGAATTCTAGAAGAAAACAACGACAACGAACGAATTAAGATTATCATCACAGTCGGAGGTAAATGTTTTGTTTTCATAATCAAAAAGTCATCAGTCTCCGAAATGGTCATGCTGGAGAATCGAAAATGTGCCTGCTTAGTTACAATACCAACTTCGTTCAAAACGTTCTATACACCACAGAATTCCACTCCAGTTGTGTGATGCTGTGCGCGTTGTTATTTGTTTTTTTTTTATTTCCGCGGATCATTTACATATCAAGCTGCTTCTCAGATCAGCAGAAGACGATCTGAAGCGATCTCGAGTTGTGGTGCTGCTGCTGTTGCTTTGCCGGTTGGTGGTTAGATGATCTTGTCTAATAGAATTGTTTTTCGGCCAGTACCCTTTTCATTTCGATGTGGTCCCAGTTTGCAACGAGTTAAACCATAAACGCATAGATGCGAATCAACGAACTCGCTGATATTGCTTTTTTTCCTACTCTTTCCTCTTCATCTGGTATTTTAGCAGATTCAAGAATTGGTTTGGGCTTTGGCACTCAAGCTGGCGGTGGTGGATGCTGAGCGTATCGATCGATGGAATGAATGATCGTGGCATGATCAATAACCCGGCTTTGTTCAAGCACGATTGGCCTGCTTTAAATTTGATTAGAGCCTATTGTCTTCGATTAAACTGTTTAGTCACCCTTGACCGGAGTTGCGAAAGAGCCCGTAGGTATCGGAGTCTTAATGATCGAAGAGCGGTTCGATTCAAAAATTCGTAGCAAAGAGACGTGATCAATGTGGTGATCTATATTGTTTTCGATCGGGATTTGATCGTGACGACTATTATCTCGATCCAATTGTTAGTTGAGTGTGTACTCACAGAAAGATACAAACTAGATTGTTGTACTGTTTTTCGTTTTGATGCAGCAGTTGCGTAGTCCTGCTGGTGTTGAAGTGTGTCGGTATTTTGTAGCTTCGATCTAGGGGTATTCATAGCAGTCAAAATATAGATTAGAGTATGCTGTGATATTATGACTTGCTAATTTATTTATTGGTCTATTGATAAACTTGCTTTCAAGACTCTGAGACTGTAATTTCTTGATGCTGGTGTACGTGAGTGTATCGAAAAAAATCTTTTGTCATGCGTTGAGATGTAAAGTATTTGGTTTTTGTGCTAACTGAATGAGAAAACTTCAAAAATTAGTTGGTTGCACTGACGATATGGAACGTTTGCAGACAGCTACGGGCAATTTTTTTTCAAAATTTTTGGTCCCTACAATGCTCATGAGATCGCAGCTAATTTTTAATGCAGGTGATAGTACGACGATTCAGCTGAAATAGAAATTGCAACTTATACTCTACTGATATGGGAATGGTTTTTCGTAGATCAATTGATGAAAAATAGGTTTTATTATGTTTAGAGCTCTTGGATTTTTATTCTTCTGTGTCTGACTTACAGTTATTTCTTCCTGAAACGTAGCCCGAACACATTAGAAACATGAGGCAATTGAAAAAAACGTTATAATATCTAAAATTCTTAGTTTCGTTTATACGTTTACTTATCCAAAGAAGACGCAATTAGGTGTTTTCAGGTGCTTTGAGTCAATGGCTAGCTGACATTATTATGCACCAAATATGATAATTTTTCACTATCGATATGAACGGGTCTACGAACAGAATAAATGTGACCTAAGAAATAAAAACATAAGTGGCCAGCTTCGACTAATTTTGTATACTTACTTGGCAGATTTTCGTAGAAACATTTTCAATTATTACTTTCATGCCACGTTACAAAACCAGTTTGCTGGTAATACCTAATTAAGTGCAACGTGCGTGATGAATTAGCAGTAAATGAATATCATTCGAATGTGAGCTTTCATTCCTGGCTGGGCAATGCATTAGGCAAGTCATTAGAACGCGACCTGATTGGCTGGCTCAGGACTTCAGGAGCTGGGGACATCAGGCGTTGCCGTTGTCGTCAACTGGTAATGGGCTACCGGATGGGTGATTTATTTATTTATTTATTTATTGTCTTAATCCACAGAACAAATCCAATTATTGATTAGACAAGAAGAAAAAATAAAAATAAATACAAGTATATAAAATATGTAAGAAAAAGAAAATAATATGAAAACCAAGAAAATTAATAAGAAAATATCATGAAACCAAGAAAATTAATAAATTCAGAATGAAGTAATAATACAAAAAAGAATAAAAAGCAAATCGATCGGAAAAGAAACAAACAAAATGAGTAAAATTAGGACATATTACGATTATAAGAGATAACGTTATTTTTTAAATTATTTTTAAACACAGATAACGTTTGTGGCAGAGTACCAAGGTTAAGGCTATTGTGTTGACGAGGCAAACGCAAGAGGGGGGAAAAGAAATAGGTGTCGGTACGGGCAAATGCAACATTAAAGGCAAATAATGTTCTATTAAGACGGCCCGGTTCCCTAACTGAAAGTTGAATGCTGGGGTCAACCAATATACTGCCTTTAAAAAGTTTAAAAAGGAGGCACTCGTCGAGGAACACTCTGCGTGACTCAAGGGAAGGAATTTGAAGGATGGAGAGGCGCATAGAACAACGAGCGGGTGAATCGGCGTTGCACGGATTTAACCGCATCGATCAAGTATCCATAATGTGGACACCAAATTTGGCAACAGTATTCAAGAACACTACGGACAAAGGAAAAAAACAGATAAAGAGAAGTGGAAAGATTAACAAAACGTTTAGAGGATCTGATGATGAAGCCGAAAAAACGAGAAGCCTTGGCAGTGACGTGAAGAATATGCAAGTCGAACTTTAATTTGGAGTCAAAAATCACGCCAAGGTCTTTGATATTAGAAACAGCATTGAGAGGAGAGCCAAGGACACAATAGGAGAAGAGCAAAGGAGATATTTTGTGGGTGAAAGACATTTGATGACACTTCGCAACATTCAAAGTGAGGGAATTAGCAGTGCACCAGTTAGCCAAAGTATCCAAATCGCACTGCAATATCTATCACTCTGAAAATTTTAAAATCATCAGCGTACAAAAGGCAGGGTGAATTAAAGAGGGAAGGAAGGCCATTAATAAGGTAATTAAACAATAAAGGGCCAAGAATGGAACCTTGCGGAACTCCTGAGGTAGGAAAAAAAGGTGCAGAAGAACAAGAGTTAACAGTAACGACACAAGAGCGATCACAAACGTAGGAAGAGAACCAACAAAAAGGGCACCAGAGATACCAAACCCAGCTAGCTTTGATAGAATAACAGCATGGTTCACAGAATCGAAGGCCTTGGCAAAGTCGGTATAGATGACATCTACCTGCTTTTGCTGGTCGATTGCGGAAGCAACGGTGTTTGACGAAGTTAATAAGTTTGTAACCGTTGACTTACCTTTGATGAATCCATGCTGTTCCCTGGCCAGCAAGGGCTGGACGAAAGGGTACACTCTATTGTAAACGACTCTTTCAAGAAGCTTACTAAAACAAGGTAAAAGGGATATGGGACGGTAATTAGAGATGGAAGAAATATCACCAGCTTTAAGGATGGGAAATATGTTGGTGGATTTCCAAAGGGAAGGGAAGGTTCCGGTTGAAATGCTGAGGTTAAAAATTATTGACAGAGGAACACACAAGGAAGATGAAAGGGCTTTGGTAAAAAAATTTGGAATGCCGTCAGCACCGAAGCTAGTGCTTGCTTCAAGAGATAACATTAACAATTCTACTTCTAATGGATTAGTAAGAAAAGCAGAAAGGGTACAATCAGGAACTGGAAAAAAGGTTGAAGCCGAAGAGCTACTATGACGGGAGGTGAAGGAAGAGAAAAATTGAGCAAAAAGCTCACAAGAATCTTGAGGTGAGGACGCAGACTTATCATGAAGATACAAAGCAGAAGGAATGCCAGAGGAAGTTTTAAGGGATTTAATATAGGACCAAAAAGGTTTAGGATTGTCAGAAGTAATAGAAGTTTCGACATGCTCTAAATAAGCACGCATAGCATCGTTGGCTGCCCTTTTAGCAGCAGCCCGTAATCTTTTAAAATTCAAAAGGTCATCAAGTGAGCCAGACCTTTTGTATTTGCTACGCGCTGCATCTTTGGCTCTAAGAGCAATCGCGGCATCAACGGTGAACCACGGAGGGTCGGAACTTCTTTTACAGCGAAAGGAAGGAGTGTAACAGGAAATTAAGTTGGACAAGAAGGAATAAAATTTGCAGATAGCATCATCCACACTTAGCCCTCTGAAAAAATTATACCAGTTAGTACAATTTATTTCATTGGACAAAGCAGAATAGTTAGCTTTTTTAAAATTGAAACGAAGTCTAGAGGCATGCTTGTCTTTAGACGAACGGTTTATAGTTAATTCTATACAAAGAGGAGGGTGATGAGAATCAGGGCGCACATACGGATATCAAGGGATGATGGCTCTTTACGAGTATTTAGATCTGTTGTTAGAGAAGGACGTAGGTTTTGTGATCCTCCTAATTCGTAATCAGATAATTTTGAGTAAAGTGAATCTTTGTGCTTAGTATATTAAGCTTTCGTATAGTGCGTAAAAAACCAGCCAGAAAATCATTGGAATTTTAAAACTCTAGCGCACCTGAACCGCTAGAAACTCTAATGTTCGAAGAACAGTAGAAGAATCGTGCAGATTTCGAGTGCATATTCTACCACATGAGCTGCTTATTACAGCCAAACTGTTTCAAATGCAACGTTTTACTTTGGTCTCAAGAATGCATTATAACTCATATGGTGGAAAGGTTTCAGACATTATCACTGGCATGTATTTCAAAGTTTATGAGAGCAAAATTATTGTTAATTATATTCGTTATTTAGTTGCTTATTTCACAAAACTTTGAAAGCTGCATCTTATATAACATTAATGAAAAAAATGTTTAGTGCCTGCAGCACTGTAATTGAAGTTGGTCTTTGGGGCTACGATCCGAAAAATTTGCAGAACTTCGGGAATTGAAACATTGGTTATTTATTTTCGTTGGAAATTTTTCCGGTATGAATACTAACTATAAGCATTTGCTGATACAAATATAGCACTACCGACTCGTCCGATGACTGCGTTCGAAGTTATAGGAGTATAAAGAAATTTAGGGTTACCAGCCGCAAAATTTTTCAAATAATCAAAAACTTAATATTTGCTGTTTACTGTGACTACAATATCATTACCATTTGAAAATTTTACGATAAAACCGCCTAATAAAGATGTTGCAAATAAACACAAAACCAACAATAGCTGGCAACCCTATCGTGACTGTTGAACCAGATTCGGCCTGAATAATCCCTATCATAGGTTCTATTAATTGTATGAAATTCGTATTGATTTCGTGACTGCACTGGAATTTAAAGGGCAAAAAGCTTTATTTTCCTGAGCGAATTTTCAAAACCAAAGACACAAAAATTACCATAGCTGGCAGCACCAATTGAATTTTTCAACGAAATTTCTATCAAACATGGCTCAAAGTAAGGTTCAGTTACTGTGTCAATTTCATGAAAATCTGCGAACTGAATCAGAATTCATAGGGCAAAAAGCAGTTTTTTTTCTTTGTAATTTTTCAAGATGTTACCACTGGCACAGAGTTGCCCATAACTCAAACAACTTTATCAAACCTGGTCCTACTTAAGTCCAATGTATTCTGTAAATTTCAACTGCATCTGATCATTGGTTCGTGAGTTCCCGTGAATAGAAGGTTTTGATGCTAATAATGCTAATGATTTTGATGATCCGACATGAAATTTCCAAAGTTTTACTTCGACTTTATAGATAAAGCATAAGATTTGAATACAAGTTGGTTTTTATTGTACGAAACGGACATTTTTTAGGAGATTCGATGGATTGAATGTTTTCACTTTCAGTGCCTGCCGTAGCTACAGGTTTGCCAGCACGTTTATCAAAAACTATGCAAGTGTGCAACTTCACAACATTAATATGTCCTGTAAGTTTCATGATGATTTGATGATTGAATAAAAAGTAATCGCAATTCAAAAATTTTCAAATTTTCCTAAAATCATTTTAGGCGCCTAGCGCCTAAAATTTCAAAAACAAAAACGGTTTAAAATTTCAAAAACATTATCATATTTAAAACACGTTCAAAATTCATTACGTAAACGTTATTTTTGCAAAAGTTATTTTTTGACAGAAAAATAGGTATATTTAAAATATAGCTAAAATGGCCTTCGAACATTAGTAAAAAGAGGGTTTCAGTGCTGCAGCTGCAGAAGTAAAAATTCAAACTGCGCAAGGTGAGTCAGAAAAGATGCAGATAAAATAATGCGTTAGCTATACAGTGGTCTAAATAGGATGCAACAGATGAGTTCAGATGGCCACGGCGAATTTTGAAAAGAAAGCATTCATCAAGGTAAACTCTGCGCTTTGCGTGACATTCGAAGAATGTGTTTGAAATGCTTGTTCGTGCTCGATCGTTTGTGCAGATTGAGCGTCTTAAATAGTGCATCCAGCCTCAGACTTTGTTATCTACCGGAAATTGAAAAAGAAGCCATGTTTAGAAAATATGCTGATTGCATTATCGCAACTTCGTTAGCTTTGAACAGATTAGGAACAGTAATTAGAGTCCTTAAGATTTGAATACACACACCCTGTATTTTCACTATGTTTCAACGTACATTAAAATTAAATTAAATTAAAACTCAAGGATTCTTCTAAACATTCTATCTCATTGTTATGAAAACCATATCCCTAGTCAATTCTTTGATGAAGTTAAGCAATATTATTATTTCCTTAACTATAAATTCAAACGACAGTCGTAAAGTTTCTTTTGTAAGAGTCTTATTCATGGTGATGTTGAGATATAAGACGAATGCTCTTACTAATTTTAAAAGATTCAAAGTACTTGGATTCTGTGAGATTCAGAATGGAAGACACCTCGACCAGTGGTGCAAGAAAAAGAGTTCATCCATACATTTTCAAAAAACCCACATAGTCTTAAACACCAGGAAAAAAGAAATCGACAATGGGTGCATAGAGGTGCGTCCATAGGATGGCAACAAAATTACACAGAGACATTTTAGGTGCTTAAACAAATGATGGAACGTAATCGGCGACGATGTCCAAGAGAAACACTCTAGGCATACATGAGACCTATCATCGCTCCTATGTGGAGCAGCTGTGTGGTAAAAGAAAGCCACACAAAAACGATTGCTAATAGTCGCAAATAGCTTCAAAAAACGATTATAGGAGGAATAAGCTCCACCCCAACGGCAACGGCAGGTACAGAGTCCCTTCTAAATATTCAAATGCTAAACCTAAAAATTCAAGAGGGGGCAGCATAATATGCCTTGCTGCCTGCAGCAAGTCTGCAGGTACAAACCATTACTATTCTGGTGACTATCAAGCTCGTGATGATAATATTGAATCTTAGTGATCAAAGAAGGACTTAAGGACCAGGTACACAAAAAATGGCAAAATGACCCACCTCCCCGCAAAAAAAAGTCGCAAACGGTTTAGTCAGATAGTTCAAAAAAGATGAATCGTGAAGTAGGACCAGAGACCGTAGAACCTTGGTTGAGAATAAGCCACTACTTATCAAGCAAAGTTATCTGCCATATTTAATGTCAATTTATTTTTCATTTTATTTTTTTTTTCATTTATTTAAGTAATCCATTAAAAAGCAAAGAGCCCAATTACAAATAGAATAGCTTAATACTAAAAAATTGAGTAAATTAAGATAAGAAAAAAAGAAACGAATGACAAAAAAGATGAAAAAAAATTAAACATCAGCAAATATTGCGAACACTTTTTTTAAAGGTGGCAATAGAGTGTGGAAGAGGACCAAGTTGGAGGCCATTATGGGTAAAAAAACAGGAGAATGAAAGAAAGTTTCAGTACGGGCAAATGATACATCAAAGACAACGGAGGACCTAATTTGCCTCTCACACTGCCATTCATTAATCAAGGATGCAATAGATGAGTTCAGATGGCCACGGCGAATTTTGAAAAGAAAGCATTCATCAAGGTAAACTCTGCGCTTTGCGAGGAGAGGGAGACTAAGGAGCGATAAGCGTTCAACATAAGGCATGTAGGGAAGATTATATTTAAAGATTAGGGTGCGACTGAACCGCCGTTGAACAGATTGAATGGCATCGGAAAGATATGCAAAACGAGGAGACCAAACTTGAGTACAGTATTCAAGTTTGGAACGAACAAGGGTAACAAATATCTTAACACAAGTAAAAATACTAAAAGAATTGTGACAGGAACGTATAGCAAGGCCAGCAATCCGCGAGGCACTATTAGTAATGTTGCGAACATGGATATCAAATTTAAGTTTACGATCAAAGGTTTCTCCCCGATCAGCAAAATAATCCACAGAGACAAGAACAGATTCACCTAGTAAGTACTTCAGAGAATAATACATGGCAAAACACTTTGAAACATTTAACCAGTGGCGGCTTAATCCTTAAAATTAATCCTTAAAACCAGTGGCCTGGCCCACCCTGACGAGCCGCCACTGGGCCCGCTCGACACAAAAACACTATTATAAGGTATACGCGGATACCAACAAGATATATCTACTTTACTTTAACTCAGTGGCGGCCCGTCAGGGTGGGCCAGGCGGGCCGGGCCCACCCTGACGAGCCGCCACTGCATTTAACGGTAGGCAGTTAGAGTTACACCAATCAGTAAGAGAGTTCAGATCATCCTGAAGAAGTAGATGATCATCTGAGCTATTGATTACTCGAAATAATTTGAAGTCATCTGCGTAGAGCAAACAAGATGACGATAGAACAATAGGAAGATCATTGATGAACAGGTTGAATAATAACGGACCTAATATAGAACCTTGAGGTACACCAGAAGAGGGCGAAAAGGGTAAGGACGAAACGCCAGAGAGGGAGACAAAACAAGTGCGACTAGTCAAAAACGAAGATATCCAAAAAAGTGAAGGTTCACAGATGCCATAGCGGTTTAATTTGAGTAGCAGAAGATCGAAATTGACAGAGTCAAATGCCTTAGAAAAATCTATATATATAGTATCAACTTGAGAGTTCCGATCTAACGCTGAGGATACAGCATGAGTAAATTCAATGAGATTCGTAGATGTGGATAAAACCATGCTGCTGAGGTGCGAAAGTATACTTAAGAGAGTCATAAATTTTGTTAAACACAAAACGTTCAATGATTTTTGAGAAACAGGGAAGGATAAAAATAGGACTATAATTTGAGGCAACATTGCGTTCACCAGATTTGAAGATAGGGAAAATGCTTGCCAGCTTCCAGGAGGAAGGAAATTTACCAGAACAAAGACTTAAATTGAATAAAATAGATATTGGGGACACATAAAGAAGAAGAAACAAGATTTTTCACAAAAAAATTAGGAAGGCCATCAGGTCCAGGAGAGTAACTAGAATCAAGAGAATATATAAGGGATTCAACTTCAAGAGGATTAGTCGAGAGTGAAAAGAGACAAGGAGGGAGATTAAAAGGGACGCTATAAGAAGAGGGAATCATTGAATCAGAGTATACAAAAGAGAAAAACATTGCGAAGAGATCACAAACATTCTGAGGGAGAGTAGCAGTAACATTATTAAATGTAAGGGAGTCAGACACATATATAATAAAGAAAAGTGACATATATACTAAAGAAAAGTGATATTAAAAAAGTCAGCATTATGATTATGTCTGCACTGAAAAAAATCCATATAGCGCCCAGAGCCATGTAACATAGCGCATTATTTATGGTCCCATACGCCATGTACATAGTACTCTGAGCTATGCAATATGGCTCCCAGCGCCATAGTGTCAGAATCTACATAGCGCGTGGTCCCATGTTACATGGCGCAGCATTTATGGTGCCACACGCTATGTACATAGTACCCTGAGCCATGCAGTATAGCTCCCAGCGCCATAATTACATGGCGCAGAAATTATGGCCCCACACGCCATATTACATAGTGCCATGAGCCATGTAATATGGCTCATGGCACTACAATTATAACTCGCAGCCGTGCTGTGTGAGGAGATGTATAAATATCAGAGAGCTTCTTGAATATAGGAGAGGATATGATCTTTGATGTCATTAATCCCTCGGGAATTTCTTTGGTAGAATTCCATCTCCTAGCATCAAGTGCTCTACAGTGCTGCCATATTAGGGATTTTAACCCTAGATTTAGGGATATTTTAAAGACTTCAGGGGACAAACAGGGGGAAAAAATATTCAGGGTTTTGTTTAGGGTGTTCTGAAATTTGATAATGCATTTTTCCGGAACGGATGTTTCGATAAATAATAATTTCGAAATACGTCATTTCCACCTTTTTCTGATGTAAGAAAATATAAAATATCAATCTTCCATCATACCAATAAGCGGATATTGGTGATCCTGTTTCAAAATTGATATTTCTACCTTACCGATTGACGACAGAGGCCGCGATTACCGTACCCTATATATCTATCTATTCAGCTGAGTGATCGATTCACTTTTTCGTAGGTACTATTTACAATAAGCTATCGTCAAATCCATGATGGGGTCATTTAGTCGCCCTCGCTCTACCATTGTTTGATGTGTATTGCATTCAACACGGGGATATCCCAAAATATCGGAATAAGTTATATTCGTTTCTCCGAGCTCGCTTATTAATTAATCAACTGATGAAATATGCCCATGGTACTGTCTAATATGCCGTTCACACTACACTTCTAAATCAGGTAGATTTAGAAGCTGTCAAGTTAAACAGGTAAGCGTTCACACTACCCGAAGTGGTTTAGAACGAGGAGATTTAGAGAGAGAAATGTCATTCGAATTTATGTGTACAATTTTTTTTGCGTGAAAGTTGTTGAAAATGATGTAAGAACATGCAAAAACATTTTTTCTTCACTTTCGACAACTCACATTTTCCTTTTTTATTCAATTTTTGGTATTTTAGAACGAAATTCGAATGACATTTCATTCAAATCTACTCTCTCTCTCTCTCACGGATGGAATTCACCAGGCTCTGAGAAAATTCACCAGGGACAAAATTCACAATGGTACCTGATTTGTACTTGATTAACTCTAAATCAGGTAGCTTCCGACTGTCAGGCGCCGAAAAAATGTATGGGTAATCAGGTAGATCGAAATCGCCTGATTTAGAGTGTAGTGTGAACGGCTTATAACTGTCTCCCGCGGCTCTGTCGATAATAAACCTTTCGGGACAAATTTTTTCTGAGTGAAAACTTAACGCACCCAGGAAAAAATTAGTCCCAAAAGATTGGAAGAGTGGGGGAAAGTTTCACCTCACCTTAAAAAAGTTTGCTTCATGTGAAGAAAGTCTTACACATATAAAAATTTATATTTAAATAACCTGGTTTTTGAGAATCCCGAATTATTTCCCGGAAATGACGTCACTATGGCTACTTAGGGTATTTTCAGGGATAAATAGGAATTGTCTGGGGGTAAGCCGCAGCGCCTATCTGGCAGCACTGGTGCTCTACCTCCAGATGCTCCGAACTAAGAAGGTTCGTGGCCTTTTATTGGATCAAACTGGATCATCTTCAGATGCATTGAAAAAACACATAGCGCCAGACGCCATAATTTATAGACTTCTGGCGCCATGTACATAGTCGATTTCGGTCAATTTGTGATAAAATATAGCGCCACACGCCATAGTATGCTTATAGCCCTCCACGCCATGTACTATAGTCCTCCACGCCATACAGTATAGTCCTCCACGCCATACAGTATAGTCCTCCACGCCATGCACTATAGTTCTCCACGCCATGTGCTTTAGTCCTCCACGCCATGTACATGGCGTGGAGGACTATAGTACATGGCGTGTAGGCCTATGTACTTTTCGCCATGTATTATGGCGTGTGGCGCTATATTTTATCTCAATCCCTAAATCGACTATGTACATGGCGCCAGAAGTCTATAAATTATGGCGTCTGGCGCCATGTGTTTTCTCAGTGTGATAGAGGCAAGACACCTCAGATGAAGTAGGGGCACAGATCAACCTCGAGCTGATATGGATCCCCAGCCATGTGACCAAGAAAACGAGAAAGGTCAAAATGTGGAATGATGGTTCTACATCGTTCCCATTCTAAACACAAGACAAACAAATGCAACCGTAGGCATATGGCGAGACTCGAACTCGCGTGCAGTAGATTAATGCTTCGGAGTGGCGAGCTGCGTACTCTCTCGAAGTTGTAGTATTAGTGTTAGGGCCCATTTAGATCCGCTCCATGTAATCAGTCAATAAATTGAATTTGTACACTTTATTTGCTTCATTATGTATTTGTATAAATATTTCATTCAAACTACCTATGCAACTACTGTTTCAATCGCCTCAGATAGGTATTCCTTTGGTCTCTGCAACGAGGACGGTTCAAGCATGTTGATAACTCCAGCATCTCGCTATATATTTTCAATATAAATGACTTGGACAAACTGGATAGTAGATAAATTAAAACTAGATTGGATATCCTTACTAAAACCAGCTTTAAACTTAAAAAAACTCCACAACTATAAAGAACAATATTTACAGATCCGAAATGTCTTCGGTCTTCCCGTTCTACCCTCTGGCAAGAAAACTATAACTGATATTCTATTTTGCATTCATTGCTAAATTCACACTAATTCTTCTTTTCTTTTGTTTTAGGTATGGTTGTTAGCAATCTAATTGGTTAGTTGGAATGGCTAAGGTAAGTTATAAATGGAAATGCATAGCTTGATAACTAAAAGAGCTTTTTTCGTTGTGGATGTAAACTAAACTTTTCGTACGTTATTGATTTTTCCATTTTTGCTTCACGTGTATATGTATACTTTCTTTCGAAGAATCCTATGCAACTTGAAGGTGAAAACTCAAAATAACAGCCAATAAATTCAAAAACGGAAAGCTCGAAACTATTTGTCTGTTAACATAACAACTAGAAAGTAAAAGCGAAAATTTTGTCAAATGAAAATTTCATTATAAAAGTAGTTCCACCGACAAATTTCATTGCATTGTACCCATGCAGAAAATAATTCTCACAATTTGAGAGGAGACAGAAAAATTGTCCAAGAAAGTAATCCTATGCACACAAAACTTTGCCCAGAATTTCTTTACGAAGCGAAACAAATTGCATCAATTAGATGCCAGCCATTGTTGCATTGAATTTCCTCGAAAAATAAGTGTCGAACCGCGTTTGTTGATTGTTCAAGTAAAAACCATGAAGCGCTAAGGTACTCGGCTACTAAATCTGGCAAAATTTTGTTTTGTAGTTGACAAATTTTCGTAATTATTTCTTTCCATCTTTTTACCGTGCATTTGTTGTCGTTGTGCGTCGTCATCATCATCTCTCATCATTTCAATCTCAGTCCGAAAAAAGCCCCGATATTTTCCCCCAAAAAGACGGAACAATGCGAAATATCAGATGAAGTGGTTTCTAGTTATCTAGTGATTGTCATCTGTACGTAATATGCTTTCTGTTTAGTTATAGTCTACTGTCGCCGACATCGTTTACTTTATTGTCAGTCATCTAGTTGGTCTGGAAAAATAGCAAAAAACCTTATGCAACTGTAATTTAGCTAGATCTTTTACGGAATGGCAAAATGACGGGATGCTTGACTACAGCAAATGATGGGAAAACTTGAGAAGAAGATTCAGCACTGCATCGTCTTCGATTTCATGAATTATTACTCAGGAGGACTGTTGTAAAAGGAAAGTGGTAGTAGTGGTTGCATGCAGCTGTGACTGTTATTTGAAAAACAATTTATCAGACAAGAAAATGGTAATCTGGATGACGTACTATAGCTTTGGAAAGGCAAATGTAACTGTTGGGTTTGGTACGTACTACATGTAATATATTTCACAGTTCGATATGAAATGATATTTTTTGCAAAAGAAAAATTTGCAAAAGATTCTCGCACCGTTTCAAAAGATACCGCTTGAAATTTCATGGAAATATTTTGTTCTCACCAAATATTTTAGAATTGGAAGATTTTTTGGACTCAATTTTGTGCAAAACAATGTTTTGACGTAACATGAATAATGTGAAACAAAAGCTCCAATGACAGAGGTTTTCTTTACAAATCCAAAATGACAGCAGTAATAACTAATATTTTTCTTCAGTCAAGCAATAAATGAGAAACATTTTCCAGCCTTCAAAGACAAAAAATTCTACGGTGTTCCGTTAAATATTCAAATGGCTAACTCATTAGATCCGCATCTAACTGTAATAAAGCTGTAAAGCACCGCAAAGATTATTAGATACAGTTCTACCAAAATCATTTAATCTTTCGAATTAGAAGCCACGACAACGGCAACATGAACCCTTTTTGCAAAACGGTCTACTCATGGCATATCTTCGCACAGCCATCACCATCATCATTAATGTTCCTTGAGGCGTTACCGCGTCTTTTGCACGTCAGATCTACCGGAAATTCATGTATAAAAATGACTTGGCTGTAGGACACCGTTGTCGTATTCATCCTCTAAAAATTACACACATGGTCGAGTGAAACTCAAGACAATGGTCGGGCCCCCCATGCAACCACATAGTGCAGGTGAAATATGGCCAAAGTATTTTCTGGACTACTGCCAAATACGGTTCATGTTACGTTTTATGTACAAATGAACAAGAGACATACTGTTTTGGTGGCACTTAAATTCAGACGCTCAGGAAAAGCGATATGCTCGTGTGTGATGCGGTTACTGGTGTATGAGAATACAGGGGTGATGGTATGATTTCGAGAGGAATAACCACCTGTCGTTGATTTCAACCGTAAAGTTCAGTCGCACGGTGTACAGGTTGTAGAGGATAAGGTTGCTTGAGATCATATTGTCCAACAATATGTTTTGCATGGTCAGAACTTGGTTTTCGTTTAAGATTC
Organism: Nemotelus pantherinus; assembly: GCA_963978885.1. Taxonomy (NCBI): domain Eukaryota; kingdom Metazoa; phylum Arthropoda; class Insecta; order Diptera; family Stratiomyidae; genus Nemotelus; species Nemotelus pantherinus. The sequence continues at coordinate 79,007,112 of OZ022266.1, forward strand.
TTTGATTTTTTGAAAATTTAGGTTGGACGTTTTTTGAAAGTTCTCTGGTCTCTCAAACCTGGTTTTTATAGAATTATAAAAAAAAATATTAAAAATAACTGATTGACTGTTATTTAAATTCAAGAAACCATTTATCCAATCGAACCTATCTCTCCTATCAAGTGCGTTATGCTATTGAGCAAATCAGCAACATCCATGTAATTCTAGGTTGACATCAAAATCGGGTAATTTAACTATTTTATGTGCCTAACGTGTAAACTAGTCATCGGGCTTTTATCAAAGCCATCGTCTTTGCGTAGACTTGGTGTCGCGACGAGGAACACAACGCATAATACAATCTAACTTTATATGAACCTTATACGAAGTAGTTGCATGTACTGTGTGTAACAGAAAACACACCAAAGGCTTGCAATTATCTGCAGCCATCCAAGAAATGATGGTTCTTGTAGCTGTTAAGTGAAAATATATTGCGTGATGGGGAAAAATGTGTAACAACCCGGTATATGTTGTTTTGGAGGCAAAAGACAGAGCTATGCTATGGAACCGTAACGACGACGAAGAATATGACTGCATGACGATGAAGATGACTATGGAACGACAGGTGTTGTTTAAGATGCCACCTTGTCGACCCATTGCTTCTGGCAGGTTGCACTCTTAGGCAGCACAAGAGCTTTTAACAGTTACAACATACATACGATGGTACGATCATACATATGTATGTGCATATAAATGTAGGTTTTGTAAATTTTTCGCACACATTTCTTTGTTAATTTGCATTGCGAAAACCTATTCTCACGATATGGCTATTGTTTTGTTATGGAAATGAAATGCGAACGTGTTTGATCATGTCTGGGTTATATGCGAAAAATAGGGTGAATGTTGATGAAGTAAGATGTGGATTTATTGTGAATCAAACTGTTGTATGTGGAAAAAGGTTTGAAAAGAGTGTTCCAATAAAAATTGTGGGTTTATTTGTATTATAAATTAGGAACCCTATCTAAACACATTACGTATCGTTACTATTTGTAAGAATAGTTCCTCTGGTACTGAATGAAAATGGAATTAATGAAACACACAGTGTCCCAATTTCGAAGGAATCCATGGCATTCTTAGAGGTTAGATGTTGGTTAGATATTTGCTGGACGAATTAGACGATTAACCATCATTTGAGATAAATATAAGCTTCTTAAGGCGCACGTCAAACAATTTCCAGGGTATTTGGAGGAAAAGTACCTAAAACCAAAAAACCCTCTGTCTCGAAAAGCATTTTATAACCAACTCCCATACGATATGTTCCTGGGTTTTTACGCCATACCCTATCTTCCAATGTACAGTTTCCTTCGAAAAGCAGAATACTCTGAACGTTTAAAACCATTTTTAGCTTGAAGAATCTGAATAAAACAAATTAAAACATAGTCATCAAAATCAACTAGTAGTTGTAATTTGTCTGGCTATTGCTCATGCCTGGGCTTTTTGTAAATTTCATTCACATTCAGGTTTCTTAGTTTTAGTGTGGTTCTTGGCCTGGGTTGCCAGGTATTTTAAATTACCGTACAAATGTTCAAAAATTACCTGATTTTCACGTTTTTACCGTACCCTATTACTTTGTATTTGTGTAAACCTTAATAACTAAATACTATTACTGATTAAATTTGTTGCGCTTCCACACAATTCTGGAGCACTCAATTTCATACAAGTGGATTCACCGATACATTCTGACGTTAATATTGTTGCATTCAGCGTTTCCAAATTCATTTTATTCTTATTATTCGTTTTGATCAAATTAAGTTCCGCAAAAACCGTTTCACAATAAACGTTTGAATGAGGCAAACAAAGAAAATCTAACACAAATTTGGGCAGTACAACAAATACTTGCTTTTTACCCAAATTATCGTCACTCGTGGGAAAATTGGAAGTTTCCTCCACTCATCATCTAAGTCTTGAATATCTATTCCATTACATATTTTGGGACAAAAGCTGCATAAGTATTTGGAGGAGGAGAGGTATTGGTCTCGTTTTGAGACGTCTACTGCCAGCTCGGGTTTAAAATATGCATTACAGCCAAAAATCAAATCGCTTTTCCATTTCTACGCAAGCAATCTTATAAAATTGGGTGCAATTCCGAATAAAACTTTAATTCTCCTGTTCGAAATCGGCTACTAAATTTTTATCTTTAATATGTCGCAAATACTCTTCCACACAATGAGGAAGATAAGTTTTGTCTAAGGGTAGACATTTTTCGTTCATAGAAGGATCTATTTCTTCAATTTTTACGGAGTAAGTAAAAGTTGAATATATAGATCCAAGTAATATGAAAAACCAAACAAAATTTTTGTGGAATGCCCTGACGGAATGTTTTCGTTGCAGCTGTTAACAAAGTTAGGCGCAATTCGTGGCAAATCCTAAAATGCTAAGGGTGCAACTACTCGAAGTTTACGAAACTGCAAGTGCGTAACATTTTCGAAATAAATGTATGGGGTTGATTGGAATATTATTTGGTGGAATTTTCAAAAAGATCAGGTAATAGAAGTTAGCACAAACGTACATAAAATCAGCCATTTATAGAAAAGACCAAAATTACCGTGCGGTAATAGTTTATTACCTTTAACCGTAAAGTGCTTGAAATTACTGTACAAATACGGTAATTACCGAACACCTGCCAGCACTGTTCTTGGCATATCAGTTTCTGGCCGATCCAAATTTCCATCGGTAGCTTTGTCTTCCGAATCAATTGAACTTGGTAAATGCATGACTCTTTCTCCTAGTAAGGGAAATAAAGAATCACGAAGTATATAATCGTTGGCAAAGTCTGAAAGTATATCCTTAAATTTCTCTTCTAAATATATATCTGCAATTTTATTTATGTTTATATGCCGGTTCCAAATACACGAGATGGCTGTAGTAGATGCCAGGAAAAGAGATGGAATAGTCTCGGTAGAACACTGGCTGATCCCGAGCCTATGCTCGGGGTCTACTGAAAGCTGCAGAAAGCTAGATCGTGTACTCCACCAACAGTGAATGACGCGGGTTGGTTTCGAGGGAGTTGGGCTGATAACGTGTGATTAGCAACGCTCGGCCGAATTTAATAAGCAAGCATTTTCCGATCTGGAGGAAATTTGGCACCAAATCAAAAGTGACACCAAATCAAAAGTGGCGCCGAAGGATGAAACCCCCGTTCGGCCATGTCGCGGCGCTTAGACTCCCTGCTTGAATTCCGATGCATAGAAAATTCGGGAAATCATCAAGATCTTCAGCTTTGATCTTCCCACGCATGATTGGAGGCCTATTAAAATTGAGGCGCGTGTTGAGATTCTTCATTCTAAATGAAAAGGCATTACCGATTTAAAGGCCCGAAAGGAAATTATAAAGTATGGCGTCGAGAAATTGATGTTATAGGTACTTGTACAGGAATAATCAGGCTGAGTGCTCTGGATCGAAGGATCTTGAGACCATGAAGCATAACTCGAAGCAGAACGCTCAAACAGTGAGGGAATCTTTCAGGAATGAATCTGCAACTCGTTAAGGGGTTGTTACCGGCCGCCAACTTAGGTAACACGTAGTAATGCCCTTTTCACCCCTTAAGAAAGTTAAAAAGAGCAGTTTCAGGTGGCTTTGCTCACGCGAGACGGGTAGGTTTGGACGCCACCCGCTTTGTCATTAAACTGCTGACTACCGGTGGTTGAAGCGAGAAGATCGCGACATGTATGTCCGGGAAAAACGATGTCAATAACAAAACGGCGGAATCAGCTTCAATTTCACAATTTTTATTTTTGAAAAAACTACGACGATAATTGAATAACACGCTACCTGAACTTCTTGTCAATTCTACCACTCCCTCGCTGGGGCCATTTTGCACCATGTCACCTTCTGGATCATCTCTGGCCAAAATTTCCTTGTCACTTTATATCCTCGACTTGTCGCGAATTACTCCCCCGTCGAAGTCTCCGCTCCACTTGTTGCCCTCGTCGAAAAAGGAAACAGGAATAACCCGATCAGGCACTAGCAATTTCTTAACTGATTACTCATCCAGTCTGATTAAAAAAGAACCGTGTGGTGGCATAGCCACCTCGCATGAAGCCTCACCAGCACATTCATTTTCCGTTTCGGCGGGACTTTTCCGAGCCCGTTGCATGCACCTATGAGCTTTTGCAGGAACCGGCTGTTGCACTTTCCCATCGGGGAATTGCACTTTCAATGCACGGATGCACTCGAGTGGCAATGCCTTTCTTCCCGATCGTTTCGCTGCAACGTGACCCGATTTCTTGCGTTCAGTGGTCGAATGGCTGTCAGTTGACAGTAGCAACCCGGTCATTGTGTTTATTTTCGCAAGAGTTGGAGGACAAGATGCAGGAGCATGAAGCGCGTATAACGGAGGAAGAAAATCGTGTACTGGCTCTAGGACACATCAAGATGTTGCTGTAGTCCGTCTTTTGATTGTAAGCAGGATTGCTGGTGCAATCATTGGCAAAAAGGACAGCGTATCCAAAGTCAGAAACTTTGCCGACGAACTGAATGCTATTCCGAAAGTGAGTTGTCAGATAGTTGTCGGGGTTCAATTAACCGTATAATTAAACCACGCTTCATATCAGGGATGCTTCGCCTGTCAACTTGTAGCTCTACCAGATCTTGTCTTTCCCTGTTTCGCCTACGACCAGGTTAGATGCAACTATTGAGGCCGACGAGAGAATCCACGAAGAATCCAAATAGACAACGAAAAAATACCCGGAATCTGCATCCATGACTTGTAAAATTTGAGAATATTTCAAGTATGCCGTAATTTTCCAGTATGCCCTAATTTAACGGATAAGGGCGTTGAGGCTCCTGCAACCATTGCCATTCGTACGGGATTTTCATGAGAAATCCTCGCTTCCCTTGACATCAATGTCCGTATGCTTATTCGTCAAGAGATCTATAGGTGTACTTTGATCTTGCTTACTTAAAAAAAACTCCTCAAAATTGACAAGATGTCTCCCCGCGTACTGTAACAGGGTGGCATATGAGAAATAACCAGATGCAGATTCCATTTCCATTGATTTAATACCTCTGAATTGGGCGGCTGTCTAGACCTTTTGACTCTGGTAACAGAAAAAGGGGGTGTGGCAGCTATAACGTTCGGGGAGAACTGATTCAAAAACTTCAAATTAATTTTCATCATTCCAAAGCAGCATTAGCTGCCCTGCTCCTTCGCTTGTCTAAGAAAAAGAAGGATATATTTTTGAATCAAGAACCATAGATTTGTAAACAAGCGAGTTTGTCGTTTGCGCACCAATGGGCATATACTTATAACGCCCACTGGTTTGGAGAAACCATGAATCTGTATTCTTACCAAAAATATCATTAATGTCTGGCTGTGACAAGGAAAATAAAGCTGCTGGAGCAGAAGTCGATCAGATATTTTGCTGATTTTTTCCTTCCTATTTGGCACACGATCATAGTAGAAATCTACGCTGTGATTTCGTTAAGGATGTGGTGGCGGTAGCCACGAGGACTTGGGTGCCACTTATTCTAATGACCTGTTCGCTAGAGAACGATCACTTGCGACGAGGGGTCAACACGCGTACAACTCGTGGTGGAGCTCTTTCTCCCCTAGTGGGAAATATTACGGTAAATAATCTTCTGAGGGAGTAAGGCGGTGCTGGCTGCAAAGCGTTTGTTTATGCAGACGATATAGCAGTAGCGGTGTCAAAAAAAAGTTTATCTACGCTTATGGAGAGAGTTAATCATTCTCTTGATATACTTTCATGTTGGAGCCGGGGCTGAAACACAGAAACACGACATAAAAACACACGAATTTCGATGGCATGCATGATCACAGGACCAAGAATACTAAAGTATATCACGTCAATATATTGCGCTTCAGCTCTCTACTCCGTTTTCATTATCTCTTTTTTTTGGAACAAATAGGCGCATCAAATCAGTCCATTGCAATCCGAAAATGTAAGATTCCTTAATTAGAAACGGCCAAACAAGCATCGCTACGTAATTCGAAATATCAAAGCCAATTTCTTTTCTTCCTAAACTTACAAAACTTCCAACAAGCAAATACTGAAAGCCCATCAAATAATCCCATTTTCATCTCTCCAAATCTTTTTCCCAAAATCGAATTCTGTCGGATTCCCAGTAGTTACTTCGAATGTCCTTTCGAAAAGTTCAACATCACAAAATCTGTGATGTAATACTATATACTTACGTATGTATGTAAATTTCATCAGCTCCGGAACAAATCTCGAAATGCACACATACAATTCGCATTACTCATGTCACCGTTACATCGTTTCTAACTGCATCGATTTTTATCGTGTACGGACTGTTTAATGGGCAGCCATCGAATCAAGAATCCACTCACGAATTTCGCACTAAAGATGGCAGATACATAATAGTCCCTCGTAGTACAAATTTGCAATCATATGGAGCACGTAACGCGAATAAGCCATAAGGTAGCTCTGTTGTTGTTGTCGTCGTTGGTTCCGGGCACCATAAAATCTACGAAACGAATTCGATGCGAAAAAGGCACAGTGTTTGTTAAAGGAGACTTGAAAAAAAACTTTCTCCATTCAGTCGTATGATAATGAAAGTAGATTTCCATCTGGAAAATTGTATGTATTTTTGTATATAATTCATGGCGATGGCCGGTTCGTGTTGATTAATAGAATTTTGATGGAAAGAAATGGTTCTGTTCGACAGCTGGATATGAATTTGGCCGAAAAGGAGTTTAGTCAGATGAACGGTTCAAAAGACCCACGCATTATTGTTATGTTGGAAAAGTGAAAAAGTTGGATAAATTGTCTAAATCATAGGCGTATTTACCGTAGGCGTAAATTCGATAATTTAAGTGAGGACATGACATCCCGGGTGAAACCTAATGCAAAAAATGAATCGTGACGGAATACAAATGAAACCAATTCACCAAGTTAATATTTGACATATTCAGAAAAAAGAATAGAAAGCGCAAAAGTGCTTTAGAGCAGATATTCAAATCGTATATTCCTTAATTTCATTCATATGCTTTTACGTAATGTCTTGAAGCTATCACTCAGCTGAGAGCATGCAGATGTTAGAAAGTAAAAGAATTTTGGGAATGCTGGTACTTCATACGAGAACACTTTCAATTTCTAATAAGGCGACTTCACAGAAAACGACCTTTCTGAGTGAAAGTAAACAAATTCAAAAGAAAATTGAAGGCATAATCGTCATATTGTCATGTGCCTTGGGAAATATCGTGGCGAAAACTCGTTGCTGTGCATAATATATTCCTCAATATTGTCCGGAATAAGCTGGAAAATTTAAAATTCACGAGCTAAAAAATTTAAAAGAAGTTAAAAGTTTGCTTGCCTCGAGTTTACAGCAAACTGAAATATTCCATCAGGACATCATTAAACTTCTATTTTCATCGTTTATTAAAGTAATTTGGTCACATGACGCATCTCATCCTTAGGCCACCCGTCAAAGACCGCAAGTTAGTCACCCACCCCTCAAATTACAATCGCCAAGTTATGAAGTAGTACAGTTTTCATCAGTATTTCTTGACCAGTTGAGACCATTCTTCAGTCCTGCTGCGCTTCATTTACCCGCCCTGGGCAAATGATTCCAAATTTCAAAATTCAATTTGTTCGCAAACAAACTCGGCCTGATGTCCTGCCTCGCGCTACTTACAAGCAGGAAGCTCTTTTCTGTTTCCGTTTGTTCTGGGTCCATATTGTGTACTTCGAGCAAAACAGTTTTTTTTATTGGCATTCTACGACAAAACCGAGCTGGCCATAAAGAAGATAATGATGAAAATGATGACTTCTGCCACTGCTTACTGTCTTTGATTGACAGCCTAATAGATTGAAGAATTGTTTCGAAAATGAGGAGGAAAACAAAGAATATGAAAATAGGAAAATCACGAAAAACTCTCACGACCAAGACGGAGTTTGCTATTTGTGTGCAAATGTGACGATGATATTTCTAGCCAGGATGGAAATGAGGTCAAAAGTAACAGATGTTGGTGTAGGTGGGCGAAACGATTGCTCAATCAATCAGTCAGTCGGTATTGGATTGTAGCTGGCTCACGATATCGTTAAATCGTGGACAGACTTTCAGTTAAGGAGACCTAACTATTGATGATTTGATCGTGTCAGATGCAGATTGAATTTCGGAGGATCGTTGGTTGGCAAAAAATCGTTTCGTCAGATATGAAGATAGTTCTAGTTCTTGATAAAGTTAGTCAAAAACCTTGGAAATGATGGAACGAAAGAGGAGGGGATGAAACGAAGGAAAAAAGACGACTCAACATCGATCATTTATACATCTGTAAAGAAGAAAATGCACGAAAAATACATATGTATGTATATGTACTTTGAATGGCGTGAGCTAATATGAATTTTGCCATCGCACGTGTTTCTGATACATCCTCTGATATCCGATTGTACACAACTGCCAAGGTCTCTTAACTGTCTGGTTTCATCATAAAGTCTTCCAACACCTTCGTTAATCTTTCGTCCTCTTTACCTTTTTCTATTCTTTGTCTAAAGTGTGGTTGATTATTCTGCCCTACTAAGCGTAAACGTTCTATCTACATCTTTGTGCTTTCAAAATATTCAATGATTTGTGTTTTGATTTGTACTGGAGACATATGGAGAGTGCATTTTTCAATATTGATTTCAACATACTTCCACCAAAGATGGGTTTTTCAAATTTTTTTAGAATGATGTAATAGAGTATGTAGCCAGGGTTCCCACTTTTGATACATTTGTATCATTTTGATACATTTTTCGTTGAAACATATATTTTTGATAAAATGATACAGCAAATCACTGAATTATGGCAAAATGATACATTTTGTCATCCATTAAATAAATTCATTTTGCTTAAATTTTGCTGAGGGAAACTACTTGGATTTGACAGTGAAGAGATAAACATTTACTACCATCCCCTTCAATGTATTTCTTATGGGCATGCCCATTCCATTTCTAATATCTCAGCGATGAAAGATATCTAATATGTGATTACTCTGAAAATTTGAAGTTTTCAAGCTATTTAAATAATAGCAAGAAAATGAATTTTGAAGCGTTTTAGTTGAAAACAATTTAGGTGAATCAATGTCATCTGCCGCCTTTCATCATTCATGTTGACATTAATAGCTGTACCTTATAGTTTACCTGAGAACGAGGTTTTTCTATAATAAACTTGGATGGCAATGTAAAAAATAACTGATTAAAGCTGAAAAGAGATTAAAGGAGTTTCGGGAAGCAGGAAGCCAAACAATGTTTGTTTATTCATCATATTCATCAAATCATCAGTATTCCGATAGCTATATGGTTCCTTTTCAAGCCGAAGAATTATTTTTTTTATGGAAATTTAAAACAGCGACTTTCCCTAAAAATAATCGGTGCCCCGTATTAATTTCGTGAAAATTTTAGCGTATTCGCAAAGAACCCACATTTTGTAATAATTTTATTTTGTGTGGCTTCAATATTAATGGCAATATACAGATGAAAATAAAGACCCAAATAAACTTTTGGGAACTTTTTGATACATTTTTATTCATATTGATACACTTTTTGAAGAAATGTGATACGGCGGAAAATTTCGTAGTGGGAACACTGTTGTATGTAGCTTTCGAATCCGGTTTTAGCTCAAAAATGATAAAAATGCAGATAGAACGTTTGTGCTTAGTACACTCAGAAATATATGTTTCCGAGAATCAAAGAAAATATTTACTTGTTTACGAGATGTGAAATCTTCCACAAATCAAATAAACTTTTATTTGATGTCAGTAATTTGTATAAATATAATGTAAAAATTTCTTACATTCAACTTTACCTTATTTCAAGCAAGAAATTTTCCTCAAATCTTGTAAATTATTTCTACGAATTTTGTAAATTATGTCTACCACGCGAACATGTGTTTACATTTTTCAACATCAACCACGCTTCAATATTCGACGAAGAAATTGATAGTTTTTATGACTTCTATCAACATTTCCTCAACACAAATAAGGGGTCAATAGCTTAGCTCGCTAAAGGCTGGTACTGAGTTCGAGTTCACGTGAAATTTTGACATTTCCCCATTATCTGCCCATTCTTTCGAGCGAAAATTTTGACAACAGAGAAAAGCAGAGACACTGCTCATTCTTGACGGATAAAATGTCAAGAATTTCAATTTTCGATCGATTTTCTTATTGGAAAGTCATTTGCGCTGCTCAATTTTCAAATTCAAACACCAAATGTCACTTTTTAGCTCGAAAGAATGAACTGCACAAACTAAATTTGCGTGAAATGATTGACAACATGTTTTAGTGCCATCTATGTTTTCGAAGCGAAAGCAACTTCAAAGCAACTTTTCATGCTAAGAAGACAGTACCAAACTTGCTTATTTTCAAGCTAAATTTTCGCCGAAACAGATTTCACGTGAAATTTTGTATGAAAATTTCACGTGAAATCGAACTCAGTACTATGCTTAACGTGTCAGTCCAAAGCAGCGATCTACTGCTCGCGGGTTCGAATTCCGCCGGGTTCATGGTTGCTTTGTTCATCTTCAGTTGTCCTAACTCCACTGATTAAGTGTCACATTATAGCTTTAAGTGGTGACTAGGCATAAATAATACCAGCGCTTCAGAAAATAAGAAAAAAATGTGGCACTTAAAAAAAAATAAAGGAAAAATTGATATCAGCTTCTCCCATATTTCTACCTATTTTTTTATTTGTTTTACTCCCTTCAAAGTAAGCCGCTCATGATATGAAGGGAGGGAGAGTTTTTGCGGGCCAACAACATGTGATGCTTTCAAGCCGTCCCCCATCGAAGTAGTAACCGCGCTCAACACAGCTTAACTTCGGTGATCGTACGTGAACCGATTTCTGCCAGATTTATGAGAACCTTTCCTTGAAACTATACCAAATTTTACTCAGGGTAAGTTCAATATCAGTTCTTTGAAATGAATTAATTCCTTTCTTTGGATTGAGTAAATATTTCTTTGGCGCAGAATCATTACCAATTTTCATTGATAATGTGTTCATTTTTCCTCAAAAAATTGAAGTATTTTTCTGAGTGTAAGGCAGAGTTGCTGTCCTCATTATGTATATTTAAAAAATGCGTTGGTGTCTATTTAACGCTGATTTACTCGAACTCGGTTTGTTTTTATATTTCGTCTTCCATATCATTCTTATAATGATTGTCTGCTGGTCCTTCACCTTACTAATCATGAATCTTGGAGAGATTTCTTTGATGAGAAGAGCGAATTGAAAAGAAAAGTCTTTACGATTCGCACTGACTTTAATTTTTACTCACCACTATTACACGAAGTAGCTAAATAATCTACGATTTGATCATCTGACGAATTTTTTTCTTATTTTTATTGTCTACTCCGTAACATGGATTGTATTTGTTGAATATGACCCGTCAGTAAATAAATAAACATCCTGCAACATTTAACTGACACCCAGGAAGGACGAACTGACGATCGATATAAATTCCGACAGAAATAATAGAAATGAAAATCTTCCAAAGAATCCGCAATATAAGCATGATATAGCACCAGTATGCATTTTCCATCTCTAAATTCTTTGGCCTGACAATTAATTTTTTTTGACTCGTCGCTTTCCGGTGATTTTTTCGCAAGATATCTGAAGCCCTTCTAAAATATTCCTAGATGACATTGCCGGCTCCACTCTTTACATTTCTACAACTACCTTTCTTCAATAGGTGCTAAATACTGTCGAACGGGAACTGAAGCCCAGTGCGACTTTATCAGAACTTGGATTTATGTATGCTTTTGACGATATTTATGCATTTCCTGCTGAAGCTAGTAGGAATATGATGAATAAGCCAGTCCTGCAAGCTTCCAGCGGAATATCAGTTTGGTCCATATTTGCTTGGAATGATTTTGTAGCTTTGGTCTCCAAATATGGTCCGGGGAAAGCTCAGAATCTCGTTTGTAATGAAGATTACGATCAAGTTACGGTGAAAGAGCTCGTCCGAGCGTCCATCGGCACTATCTCAAATGGCACTACCTGCACAGGTTCTAAAGTACTACTTAAAAACTCTGCTGGGACCTACAAAGCTACACGGTCAACCATCAAAGTTCCTAGGAAACGAAAAAAAGTCCCTCGCGAGACGTTGTCCAACAAAAATTCAGTAAACGGGCTCAAGATAAGGTAGGTTATGTTTAGGGTCTGCTCAACCTGCGGAAAGTCAGCTTGTGTCCTCCACGCAGGCTAGTGCAGCATGTGATGTTCAGCTCTCGGCTGGCTTCTATAAGCAGGCGATGTCCGAACTGCGGGAGCTTTGGCGTGGTACCAAATTGAGAGTGATGCCAAAGAATGAGACCTTTAGTAACCTCAGATGCAGGGCATAGGTTTTCTGCTTTCAATCCGATATAAAAGAGATTATCGAAATTCTCATGCTCTTGAACACAAATCTTCCCATAGACGGTTTGAGGGTTATCAAAGTTGGCGAGTAAATGAGTATCGGCGAAATGCTCTGTTTATACTAAATGAGGAGGCAATATCACTCCTAGAGACAAGTAAGAGTATCATTAATACGAGAATGAGAAATTGAAAAACCACAATGCAAAACTCAAAGCAAAAAATTCTAGCAATAGGTCATTCCAGCAAGGGGGTTAATCATTCCTTTAGGAGTTGCATCTGAAGTGGAGTTAAATGCTGAACAATACTGTGTTGGTGTTATCAGTGCTTAGACTACATCCCAGTACTAACTCACTCTAAAAAAACAGGACGCGGACTGCCGAAGTATGTGAGGCCTTGATTCGACCCTCATTAGTAATGATGAAGGTACTTCAAATTAATCTTCACCAATCCAAGGCAGTAGTATCAGTTGCCCTGTAAAAAGGTGGAGGAGCTTATTCTGATCAAAGATCCATGGGTTGTGAATAACTGGGTTCTTGGATTGTATTGATTTATAATAGAGCTAGCTAGAAAAAACCATAAGTCTGTATTTTTCTGCAAGAGTCAGTCTGTGTCCTATGGAATAGCATTAATGTCTTTTTTCTTGAAAATTTTAGTTTTATTGCTATTTAAATCGATTGGAAGATATGCAGGAGCTTCAAGGGTTTGTGTGCCTATTAATCTGTAATGCGAACCATAAAATGTGGGGCAGATCCAATACAAATGTGTTGCCTGATGTTGATGCCCGTATGATAGATTTGCTCCAATAGTGCCTTCTTTGAGTAATGCACACTTGTGTCGAGGAATCATCACTGGTACACCTCAAAGTAGTGTCCTCTCTCCTGTTATTGCTATAAGAAAACTAGATAATGGAGGCTGCGAAGTAATGGCTTAAGCGGACGTTACACTTTATTTCTGCAAAAGATCAGGAGCGACTTGGAGTGTACAGCCTCGCATTGTTGCTTGTCTTTATACCGCTGTCGTTGTGCCGATATGCTTATATGAGGATGTGTTCTGCTGGCTTGTTACTCTTTAGGCTGCCTACTAACTGCCATTTTGGTGACTGAAACTGAGAGAGCTCCAGCTCCAATGGACGTTGACTATGCTAGTTCCGAGTTCATAGCTTGCATTTCTTGTCGGGACGAATCGAATATTGGTATAAATATGGCCCTGGTAAAATAAATAGTTAAAAGCTAGTAAAGGAGTTCTTTATTTCAAACCCAATCGAAAGATAGCATTGATAGAAATGACGTAGAAAACATGTCTAGAAATTCTTTCCTCACCAAAGTCGGAAGAGTCTGAGGGTAAAAACGTGGCATTGCCACATCAGTGACATTAATCAGGAGAGAAACCACAGGTCTTTAGACCATGAGCTATAGGTCACTCGGGTAGACAACAGCGCTGTAGCTGAGCTGAAATATTTATAAAACGAGACGAAGGTAATCGTGTCTTAATGTAGATACCGCCAGAAGCCATTATGTATATACTCCTGGCGCAATGCACATTATTGATTTGGGGATTATGATAAAAAATAGCGTTTGACACAATAGTGCATGGCGAAAAGTTCATAAGAGTTGGCTCTACGCATTATAGCTTGCAAAGCTATATATTATGTCCATCAAAATCATGCACTAAGGCCCTGATAAAAAGTAAATTAAAAGTGAAACTGGCCCCGTTTGAGATAATTTCGGTATTTTGACAATTTTTGGTGATGAAAATACATATTCTCCTTACAACAATATTATCTATTAATTTTCGAATTATTACAAATATTCTGCAGAAGCGGACACTCTGTCCATTTGTCTAGTGTACTTTTACTATAGTCTTGTAGTTTTATTGGAAAGCTGTTATCATTTAGCTTCTTTAATGTAATGTGCCGAGATAAGAGATAATGTTCATAGTGGTTTGAACTATGTTACATTGTTGAGACGAGTTGAGACCATGTGCTTGGCGGGAAAGCCCATAATGTATGGAAAACTGGCTTTTCAGCTATATTTCATCGATCAGGTTACTATGTGCGTGGTGTAAAACCGACCATAAAAGCTGCACTACGTTACATAGGACTGCAAGTGAAATATATGAACCTTAGCTTTTAGTATTTGAACTTTTTCGCAGTATACATATGTCGTGTTAATAAACGAGGTACATTTTACTAATGTTCGAAGAAGAACATTAGTATTAAAATCACTTTGGCCAAAAATTCATATTTCCATATATATATATATATATATATATATATATATATATATATATATATATATATATATATATATATATATATATATATGTATATATATATATATATATATATAGATATATATATATATATATATATATATATATATATATATATATATATATACATATATCATCAAAAAATTTCAGTGGAAAAATCTCAGGAACGCGCCATCCGATTGATCTGAAATTTTCAGGATACATTGGTGTATATGCAGAATAGTGCCAAATGTTGATAATGTTTAACCCTCTGGTGCCGGCGGCCATTTTAGTTATATTTTTAATATACCTATTATTCCGTACACAAATAATTTTTGCAAAAATAAAGTTGACGAAATAAATTTCGAACGTGTTTTACATGTGAATCGGATAATGTTTTGGAATTTTTTAGCCCCATGTGTGCGCTGGCTGCCTAAAAAGAGAACGGGAAAATTTGAAAGTTTTTAAATTGCGATAACTTTTGACAAAGCTATTCAATCATTACAGGACATATTGGTATTATTTAGTTGTAGATTTGTGTAGCTTTTAATGAGCGTGCTGGCAACCCTGTAACTAGGGCAGGCACTGAAAGTGAAAACCTCCAAATCATCGTCTCTCTTGAAAAAATGCCGCTTCTTCAAAAAGAAGCCACTCATATGTAAATCTTGTGCTTTGTTTACATAGTCAAAAAAAAATTTGATATGGTATAACGGGCACGCCTGGTAACTCTTGCCCAATTTACCTATATTTTTAGTATCAAAAACTTCTGTTCACTGAAACTCACGATCCAATAAGCAGAATTAATTGAAATTTGCAGAATGTATTGGTCTCAAATAGGACCAGGTCTGATAGAAGTTATTTTGAAATGCGGGCGATTCTGTGCCAGTGGTGCCATCTTGAAAAATCATTAAAAAAGATAACTGCTTTTAGCCCTATAAATTCTGATTCAATCGTTCGATTTTTTCACAATATCTGGACCTTACTTCAAACCATATTTGGTAGAAATTTGGTGGAAAAATTCGGTTGGAACTGCCAGCTATGATAATTTTGGTGTCTTAAATTTGAAAAAATTAAAATTTGGAAGTGAAAACATTCAAACCATCGAATATCCTAAAAAATGTCCGTTTCTTATAATAAAACCAATCTGTATACAAATCTTATGCTTTATCTACACGTTCAAAGTAAAACTTTGGAAATTTCATGTCGCACAAGAACGGTATCCCTTTCCCAGTTAACCTATATTTTTAGCATCAAAAACTTCTGTTCACGGGAACTCACGAACCAATAATCAGATACAATTGAAATTTACAGAATACATTGAACTTAAAAAGGACCAGGTCTGATAGAAGCGATTTTGAATTGTGGGCAACTCTGTGCCAGTGGTGCCATCTTGAAAAATTACAAAGAAAAAAAACTTCATTTTGCCCTATGAAATGTGAATAAGTTACCAGATTTTGTGAAATGAAATAGACACAGTAGCTGAACCTTATTCTAAGCTCAGTTTGGTGGAAATTTGGTTGAAAAATTCTGTTAATGCTGCCAGCTACGGTAATTTTTGTGTCTTTGGTTTTGAAAATTCGCTCAGGAAAATAAAACTTTTTGCCCTATAACTTCCAGTGCAGTCATGAAATCAATACGAGTTTCATACAATTAATGGAATCTATTATAAACATTATTCAGGCCAAATTTGGTTGAAAAGCCGCGATAGGGTTGCCAGCTATTGTTGGTTTTGTTTTTAATTGCAATATCTTTATTAAGCGGTTTTATCGTAGAATTTTCAAATGGTAATGATATTGTAGTGACAATAAACAGCAAATATTAAGCGTTCGATTATTTGAAAAAACTCGCTGCAGGTAGCCCTAAATTTCTTTATACTCCTATAACTTCGAATGTAATATAACAACGTGAAGCAGATGTGATATATTCTTGGCTTTGATATTGGCAAAAGGTTGCCAGCACGAGTCGGTTGTGGTACTTTTGTACCAATAAATGCTTACAGTTAGTATTCGGAAACATTTACAATGAAAATAAATAACCAATGTTTCAATTCCCAAAGTTCTGCAAATTTTTCGGATCGCAGCCACAAACACTAACTTCAGTTACAGTGCTGCAGGCACTGAGCATTTTCTTCATTGATGTTATATGAGATGCTACTTTCAAAATTTTGTGAAATAAGCAACTGCTCTCATAAACGTTGAAATTCATGCCAGTGGTAATATTTGAAACCTTCCACCATATGAGTTAAAATGCATTCTTGAGACCAAAGTAAAACGTGGCGTTTGAAACAGTTTGGCCGTAATAAGCAGCTCATGTGGTGGAATATGCACTCAAAACCTGCACGATTCTTCTACTGTTCTTCGAACATTAGTGTTTCTAGCGGTTCAGGTGCGCTAGAGTTTTTTTTTTAAATAATGAGATATCCTGGTCTTAGGTGGTTTCTGCATTCCCTCACTCTAAGATGTCATCAATAATTATACAGATCACTACGAAATTGATCTAACTAGAGATCACATAGCCTACCAATAGCATGTCTTAGCATATGACAAGCAAATAGAATATAATGTCATGTTTCCGAAGATTAACATACTAATTAAAACGTAATTTTCATAGGATGCCAAACACAATTATAGGCATTTCATATTCAAATCACTGTTAAGCTTTAAAACCACAACAATGCAACTTATTCAACCTTAATTGTGTATTGTTAATTAGATATAGCCGAAATCCCTCAAATAACAATCACGCATATATATCCGTAGAACGTAGGTTAGATTCTATGGTCATGGAGATTTCATAGTCACTAACCAGCATGTATCCACAGACCAACGATACTCATCCACCAATGATTTCAAAACAGACACGAAAATCCCAATTAAACTCGAACTTACGCAATCCGTGAAATCATATTGTTCCAAACATTGTTTACCGACGCAATCGACGACAACATGTGAGCTATGGATCTATGGAATTGTGAAAAGCCAAAGAAGCAGCTCAGCCCAGGAACATTACATAAAATTGCAGTACAGCACACCCATGACCTTCAATTTATTTCTAATCCAATTTTCAGCGTGTCCCAGGGTGTTTTTCATAGCGTATACCATAAATAAAATTATTTTCTGTGCATTTCATTGAAGGTTTAATGTTTTTTTGCCAATTTCAAGCGCCTCACCTTATTTGATTATCGATTATTATTGCTATGCTGTGATAAGACGGTCGGAATTGGGCATGGCGAATAATGAAAGTTGGCGGAAACAGCCCTGCGGAGCTGAAGTCGAATCCGATGAGACATGCCGACACAAAGCACCTTGACTGAAATGGAATTACAAGAGAATGGCTATAGAAGCCTGCTACGGGAGTTGAATGGCTTCCAAGACGTGCTGAGGCTGTTGCTTTGTCATGCTATTGTTCTACTACTGAAGGGATTTGAAGGAAAATCGATTTCCTACGTCTGACGGAAAGAAACTGTCGAGACGGACGAGAAGCTTTTTAAGTGTTGGATGCAAATCAATTAAGTCCCAATGGTGTTTTGGTGACTTGACAGTAACTAAGTTAGAGAAGTAAGTGGCTATGGCAAGGCTGATGAATTGAATGATGCTTCTTGCTGGTGGTTAGCTTCGGGGGAATTAAATTGTTTTTTGTTGATGCTGAGAACGTGGCAGTGGTGGGGGTTCTAATTGGACTCAATTTGAATTTTGATTGTTGTGAAAGCCTAGGGATTAGGAAAAATTGGATTTAGTTTTAGTTATTTTTAGAGCAAAGTTCCATGATTGAATGGCGCCTTCGCAGCCAGGAAAACAGATGTCAATTTCAAGAGCAAGATGTTGAAACGGCAAGGATGATATCTTTCTTAGCACGGCTATGTTGAACTCTGATAGGAATATTCGCTCTTATACCGCTAACAAAGCAAACTTTTAGGAACTGACTTAGTCAAGGAGATCAACCTAAGTACACTTACAAAAGCCATCATTACACAAAGAAGTTTGCGGTTATAAGTGCGTTATCATTCCAGTTCACACAGATATCCTTTTAGTGTGACAAACTCTAGTGAAATTATTCGCTATCTGGCTTATATAAGCACACTCGTTCGATAGGCCCTCCTCAAATGCTAAATTTGGATTTAATAAGAAGACGCATAATGGGATGATGTGTTCTAGTTGTTAAGCACCAAGCTGGCTAGATGGCTTCCTAGACATCATGTCGACTAGAGCCTACTATCAGTGTTGGTGTTTTGATCTCCTAAGCCTAATAAAACATCCTCGTAAGTCCTTAACGTCTCACAAAGGACACTTCATCCGGATTATGGCTCTTGTCGCATGTGTGCGAGTGTGGGGGTTTTGTCACAAAGACCTCTGACAAAAGAATCCATGATAATCATTTCTATAGTAATATAAGAAGCGATAAGTGTGAAGTGCGAACAGTCAGTCATACGGAGAACATACATTTTTGAAGTTGCATAAGCAACATTCGGAATTAAATTTTCATTAAAATAAACGAATAATTTAAAATGAGTATCTGATTGAGTACCACACGTTTAGACTCTAAAAGCAATTAACTCATCAACTTATGCGTTTTGATTTCAGAAACACTCTTTGAACAGTAACTCAGTAGTCAACCTGATGAATGCTTCGCTTTTCTAGCGAAATCATTTCAAATCAAGATTAATTCAAATTAATTCGGCAAGACGACGATTCTTTTGATGTTTTCACAAGAAATCGATACAGTTGGCACGTTCGTTCGTATTATACACTAAACAAAAATGTTTTAGACATTCTAGCCACACACTTCTACGACTGGAAGCCGTTTTACATTAAAAAAGAGATTTATTAAGAACAATTTCCGAAAACGATTGGCACGCAAAATAACATTGTTTTTTTTTAATATTCCATTTCCATTATTCTTCAGTGGCAGGCCACTACGCTTCTGGTCAACAACGAAAACAGTTATATGCGTTAAATGTATCAGATAGATCGAATGTTACTGCTGAGTTACTTGCGTTAAAGAAATACACAGACCATACTTTGCCATGCAATGTCGTGCTGGAACATTAATTTTGTTCTTGCGATAGGACCCTTGACATTTGCTCGTTTGTTTTGTAATGAAACGCTGATTTAGATGTCCAGTTTGCAGGCATTTCTAGGGCAACAGTTCTCGATTCGCAATTAATCCATGACAAAAGCTATCGTAAAATTGTGTGTATTCAGCTGAAGTGAGTTGATATTGTTTCATTGTTCATTTATGTACGATGTATCTAATTTATATGGGCTGGTTGATCGTTAGTTAAGCTATTCCGGTGAATTTAAGGTAGTTTCAAGAGCTGCGTGAGGCATCTAAAAAATATAATTAATATTTGTAGATTTTATATCTGCGAGGAGGTTTGGTTTCTTGCAAAAATTTTGAGGACAAGTATATTTAATTAAATATTAGGCCCATTTTGAAGGAGTTGGTGCTAGTTATTTTAAAACATGTTGCATCTCCAATGTTCCGCTACGCAATATTTTTGGCTATAAAAAGTTTTCTTTCCCCGTTCATTCCAAGTTTCACTTCGCCAAGTCCAGGTCGTTCTATAATTGTATTTGAAGAAAATAAAATTTCTTTAAACTGAAAATCGAATGAAAAATCTGGCGTTAACGCACCGCGATCAACA
Organism: Nemotelus pantherinus; assembly: GCA_963978885.1. NCBI lineage: Eukaryota > Metazoa > Arthropoda > Insecta > Diptera > Stratiomyidae > Nemotelus > Nemotelus pantherinus. The sequence goes on from OZ022266.1 coordinate 79,027,353, forward strand.
AAACAAAAATAATATATGAAATCGTGTGCAATGAGTGCAAGTGTTATTGTAGCCTCAATCTGCGAAGTGGAAGAATTTGTGAAGAGAGAAAAAAACGCAAATACTGAGTCCGCGAATTGTTCCAAAGTCGCACTGAACGAGGTTTTTTATTTTGCAGTTCAATGAACAATTGAGAAATAATGATCCGGAATTGTTCAAAAATTTTGCACGAGTTACTACAGCTGATTTCGGTTTGTTGTTGAAAAAGTTGATGCCATGAATTGCCGAACAAGAAACACATCTGCGGCACTCAATTTCTCCTGCTGAGAGATTCCCGGTTATTCTGAGATTTCTCGTGATTGTTGGGAACTGCCTTCAATTTTTCTGACATAACTTCAATACAAGCACATGCATGTCAAGCAGGCAAACCTGACAATACCGATGTCAATCGAAATTGGGGGTCGACTGCTTAGCATGGACGTGAATTGTTTGCTCAAGTGGTGTTCACACTGCTGTCAATTTGTTTGACAAATGCTGGCAACTGATTGCCAACAAGCAATTGGCAGCTGTTCATGCACAGTTTGAGCTGATTGATGCCAAAAATTGACTTATCTGCAATCAGTGTAACATGATACTCTCGATTTATTCAATTTAAAGATTTTTATCTTTGTAGTGAAATCGCTTCACTAAAATTGGTATATTGATTGATTGAAGAAGATTTTTATTTCATTTTTCTCGTACATTCTTCACCTATCTTTAAGTATAATTAGCAATGATAATTTAAAGTCTAGCAGCTATACTATTTTGGCCTGCTGGCTCTTATGGTTTTTTTTTTTCATATAAATATTTTTTCCTTAAACAGTTTTTATCTTACACACTAATAATACTACCCAGCTTGTACAAGTGCTGGGGTTACCTGAACAATACTTGAATTAAAATCTACCTTACACTACAATTAAGTTCTAACCTATACCTAATTATAACTAACCTAACCTAATTAGACCTAAAACTGAACCTAGGTCTTACATTTAGCCCCTTCTGTTCGACGGAAGGCCTACATAGCTAAATAGTGCATCCATGAGCTGCCGTTGATACGCTGACTTCGCGGGGCGCATAAATGGCTCATTGGAACCACCTGCATACCCTATTGACCGAATCAGTCCGTTTCCATGTCCGTCAGTTTGTCCGTAGAATTTTGTCGTTAATTCTACAACCCGGTCCCTATGTGGCTTCAGTCCCGACTGCTGATAGAGGGAAGGTTCTTCGGCCACTTTTTAGTTACCGGGTTATAGAACCTGCCAGTGCAGAAGCGTAGAATTCTTCGTTCGAACATCTCTGCTTCGGCTATGACAGTCTTTGAACAGGTAATCCAGGAAGGGGAAGCATAAGTCAGGATAGGTCGGATCAGGGTCTGATTGCAAATGGATTTAGCTTTGGTGGTCATACCGATCTTTTTGGCGAAAAGATGTCTAATGCGTTGATATGCGAATTTAGCAGCTTTGATTTTACGCCGCAAGTAAGGATTAAATTTGAGAAATTCGTGAAAATCAACACCGAGGTACTGAGCTAGGAGTAATCTTAGAAGTTACTTAGAAGGATTGCGAAATACACTAAGCTGTGTCTTACTGCTATTTGGCTTGATGCCCCATTCGTCAAAGTAAAGACTTAATTCTGCCAAGTAGTATTCCAGGCTCCTGGCTGCTTTGAGCGGATCTTGGCTCGACGCGAATAAGAGCGTGTCATCGGCATATTGAAGAATTTGGACTTGAGGTCGGTCCACTGGAATGGGAAGGTCAGCGGTGAACATGGTGTAAAGAATTGGTCCAGTGACAGAACCTTGTGGCACTCCTGACGTCACAGGTCCTTTGGGAGAATCTGCTCCATTAACGCTGACATAATATTACCTGTTGGTAAGAAAGCTCGCTGCGAGTCTTATCACCTCTTCCGGGAATCCAAACTTGATCAACTTAAACAGAAGACCTTCTTGCCATACGGAATCGAAAGCCTTCTCGATATCCAAAGCACACACTACTGTTGGAATGTTTCGCTCATTGAAGTGAGACACGATTTGATCATGCAGGTATGAGATGGTGTGTTTAAAATTGGTATATCTATAGTCTTCTTTCATTTCCTTAAATCTCTTTATTCTTAGGTTTCAAGACAATAGCTTGCTTCATCCCGTCGTAAACCTGACAATCCGTTTTCACTAAATTTAGTGCTGCTGTTATTTAAATTTACCCGGTTTAGTTGCATCTTGGTTGTGTGGAAAACTATTGGTCGGTTCGGTTGAATCAGAGTGAATTTTCAAACGTTAGATTCGTTGTACAAGATAGCAGTAAGCAAACTCGGGGAAGTATTGCTAGACGTGAAATTAGAGTTAGTGGTAGGCACCAGAATCCAAACATATCTAGATCCAGATCGTGGGTTCTTGCCTTCCTTCTTCAACTGAGGAAATTATGGAGGTCATTAGACTTAGCAATTGTGACCCACCAGTTAAGGATTAGAAAGTGACTAAAATCAGTTAGGCATCCGGAGATCGGCACCAGGCCATAGGCGTGCCGTGCCCTAAAATCTGACAGGGGCCAGGGACCGAAAGCTTCAAAATATGCGATGATTTTGTCTTCCGTAAGGTACACGTACTGTTCATACAACTTATATAATTTACTAATACATTATATATTTGTTGATTTATTCTTTGTTATTTGCTAATGCAGAATGCATTATCAAATAAACTTCGTGTCTGTGAATACGTATGAGCTACTATATGCATATAATGTGGTAGGTATTAACTACACATGAATTATTTATTACCGCTAAGAAATGAACGCCTGTATGAATTATACGGGAATAGAATGGAAATAATTAGAAATATAAGACTATTTTTTCGTTTAGAAGCTTAATATATTTCAATTTATACTTGAAGGAGAGGATAGCTTACTTTCAAAATATCTTTGAAGAAATTGGAGTATATTAAGCTTACAAGGAAGAAATTGATCTCTTGCTTCAAATTTTTGTTACCTAGAAAACCTAGAAAAAGCTTAAATAATTTGCCAGGGTGAAGAGTGCTGTTACTTACTCTTTTCGAGCCATTTGGTTTGCAGAGATATCTTTGTAGCCCTTACTGCGTGTCCAAGGCTAGATGAAATATCAAAACCTTGCAAACTAGTGGTTTTTGCTGTTTTTCGTTTTCATGATCCTCTGGGAAACGTGAGATCCAGACAGTGTTTCTTTGCCAATGATTTAATTTTTCCCAAACTACACAAAAGTTTTCTCGCTCTCTTAGTAGTGTTTTAACCGTTCTATTCACAAGATCTATCCCATCCCTAGGAGTTGCATTATTAGTTTGGAAAAATGTGCTTAACATGTTCGCTATAGAAAGAACATAGTGAAAGATGAAAAGATTTACTGCAAACTTAGGATTAGTGATTGAATGAAAGATCCCCAATCCATAAACTGAATCGCCGTATTTTCCTTCATTCATTTCTTTTTCTAAAGCCTTTTTTATAGTCTACTATCGATCACATATTTGCAATTGTGAAATCTCATTGACTAATGAGTCGAGCTTAAACTTCTCCTTTCATGCCTTGTATTTAGATCAACTGCCTCTACAAGCTGCTTCAACAATTGGTGTTTTGATGGCTTCGAAATGTGTAGGTAAAGGGATTCGATAGCATTGAAAAAGGATGTACACGTTTCGATTGTGAAAAGTGTGTCCATCACAATAAGGATAATTTTATGAGATAGACAGTGTACAAATGTGGCTGTTGATTTAGATTTGTGCACCACCTTTTTGTCCTAATATGACACCAACACCATCATAAGACTGTCAAACAACAGGCGATTCGGGAAGTCTGTAGCTGTCTAACAGGCTCAAAATTATATCTGTTAAATACGAGGCATTTCTAGCTCCTGAACAGTCTACAAAGCTTAAGAACCTTTCTTCGACTGCTAGCATCACTTTCATCATGTCCTTTGAAAGCACGTCCTTGGCGACTGAGACACGTCGTAAAGTCGATAACATTTTCCAAATAATTTCGATTCATCTTGACAATATTCCAAGACTGTTCAAGTACCATATCACTTACTGTCTTTCAAGCACTATTTGAGTTTTATTATTGTTGAGTTTTTATTATTGTATGCAGTATGTCCTTCAACACATTGTGCGTGAATTTTACTATCCGGAGAATTTATCCGAATCGCAAAGTTTGGTCGAGCTGAAATTTTGGTGTATTTTTGGCGACAATAGAAATTCTATGGAAAATTTCGCATTGTTATGATTTCACACCGAGTCATCAGATCATCACGAAATTAACAAGACTCATCAATGGGCATAAAAAATAAGTTTCTGCGGTTTTCAAGTAATGCCTGGGCAACCTTGTAGTCACCATAAGTACATAAACACAAGTCTTTCACACCATTGACTCCCTGGTATTTTTTCGGCTTTTAGAATAAAATGCAAATGATATACAGTTAAATTTAAACTCGCAAAATTACCTGGTACTTGCGTGTACGGCGTCTCGCGACCGGATAAAATTCACAGGATATATTGGTCTTGGGTAGATACAGGTCTGACAAAAGTTTAATGAATATGATAGGAACTATGTGACGGTTGAGTCACCATGAAAAAACGCTCGGTGAAATTGAAGTGCTATGCCTTTTAACTTCCGATGCAGTTATCAAATTGTAATGAAATTCACACACATTTAACCTGTTTGTGAACCAAGTAAGTCAAAATTTTGGTCGTAATGTTAGGTCCGCGCTACCAGCATCAACGATTTGATTCGTTTTTGTCCTGGAAATCGGTACCATTGAATTTTCAAATAATAATGAATTCATAGTGAAAATAAGCCGAAAATATATTAATTTCAAAAATTTTAACACAGTCGCGGAAAGTAACTCCAAACACCCTTTTTTTCTTATAACTGCCAACGCTTTCAATGGATCAAAACCAAAGCTATAAAGTAAGTTATTTTAACGGGATACAAAGGTGTAGTCTTTGTTGTGGTGGTGTCAAAAGGTTTACAGCAGCAATATAGGACTTTCCAAGCTGTTCAGTATGGACTTTTTGACTCAAACCTAATAAGTATACTTTATCATACGCAAAAGTCAAAGAAACATGCTCTCAAATATGGAATAAGACGGTGTTTGTTTTGCTTAATGTTAGGTATCAACGTGCTAATTGTATATGATCCCATCAAGAAAGAGTAAGCGCAGCGAAAATTGCTCGCAATAAACAACATTGTCTTGAATAAGTACCATAAAAGTGGCAGTGATGCCATTTTTATTCTCCAAATGACTTGGAAAATTGTAGTCTACGTTAATTACCTTATTGCCTACCATTTTAATACTCAGATTATGTTTTGTGAAAAACATAATTGCATAAAACGCCAGTTTATAAAAGTGTTTTTATTTAAATACCCGTATATTACCTAGTAGGAATGAACAGATAATCTTAATAAAAAAAAAGGATGGAATACCGCAAATAACACAGTGTCTATGTTATAAGTAGTGTGTATGCTTTGGTATAGGCTTAAACTACTGTACTACACAACTCTTGCTGTAACCACAAAAACCAAAGAGGCCAAAACTTAAGTGTCTGCTCTTGGAAATATTTATTTTTCTGGGAGGGGCCAACCTAGGGTCTGGGGGGGTCCCGGCCCCCCCTGGCCCCCCCTGCGGCGCGCCTATGCACCAGGCCCTCATTATTGTCAACAGGCACTCACTGCTATATGAAGATCTCTACATCACAAGATTCGGCCCTTACGGATTGTGAAGATAAACGGGCTAATTCGGAGGAGAAGGCGGTGGACGAACGAGTGTCCGTTGTGCGGTAGCTGTTACGGCGTAGGTGTTTTTTTATGAATGTGTGGACAATCCTTCATGTGGAAAATACATATTGGCCGAGCCCAGGCGAAAGCTGGCGAGCCCGAGTGTGTGGACAGTCCAGACAAGCGACTTTGACATGTCTCGCCGGCGCTCGTGCGACTTCCGATCGGAGTGGGTTTTAGGCACGAATCAAAGCAATTTCGTACGAGCCGTCAAATGCCGTCCACATGTTGGCGGTCTCGTCTGATTTCCGCTCGCCTGGCCTCGGCCAATATGTATTTGCTACATTAGAGCCAAGACATACAGCGCAGCCTAAATGATCATTTGTCGTAAATGATCATTTAAGTGCTGTGTGTCATATGCTAATTTGAACTAACAACCACCATACGACCAAATACGAGCAAATCGCTAATGATCATCAAATTTTCGTACTTTATTGTTAAATGATGTAGAGTTGCCCGATATAATACAGAATTCCCTGGTAAAAAGTCACTTTTCGCATTGAAAAAGAAGAAAAAGCAAACTTTTTTGAGATGTCAAATTTAAATTCGAAATATTTGAAGAATTTTGACGTAGTTCTTGCGTGGTTTGTACTCTAGCTTCATTAATTAGAACATCAAAGAGGCAGCATACACTTAAAACACTTTCAATTTCTCAATTTTTCCAAAACTAATTGCTTTGAGAGACACTGTCAGTGACTGTATTTATCATTAACGCAAGGTCTGTGTGTCAGCAACTTTTAAATTACTAATTTAGGTACAAATGATCATTACTAAATTAGTAATTTAAGTGCCTGTTTGTCTAGGCTCTTAGCTACTGTATGCACATTTTTCAGAAATGAGGCAAAATATTTATAAATTGAATACTTTGCTCACTCTGTTTATTCTAAATTTTCAAAATTCCGTCGTCACAGGAAAAATACGTAGCAATTCATTAATTTACCAATTGCTAAGTACAGGTCACTAAATTACCTATTGTTTGAGCAATCGAGATTTTTGTCCACGAAGACTCCCAACCGAATCAATTCATTTGATGTGGAAAACCAGGTTTGATGGAAGATATTGAAAAATGTGGGCAATCCTGTGGCAGTGGGGTGTTCTTGAAAAATCACTCAAAATATACTTTAGACCTACAATTCACACAGCAGAAGGACCTTATTTGAAGCAAATTTTGATAGGATTTATTTAAACCGGCAGAGAGAGTACCATAAAATTTTTAAATGGTAAGAATTCCAATGATTTCAATTTAAAAACAAAAATTCTCCAATTCTTTTTACCCCTATAACATCCAATGCAGCCAACGAGTCGAAACAAAATTCACTAATTGGCTTAACCTCAGCGTGAAGCGCATTTAGTATACTTTGCTATCAAAAGCATCAGACATTTCTGTTATTTTTGTACTAATGAATTTTTATGTGATACACAATTACCATGAACACAAATAGAAAATGTTTCAGCTCTGCAAATTTAGGAAATTTCTATCCCAGCTTCCGATTCAGTCATTGAATGAAAACGAAAATCATGGCTTGTGCTGTTCTTAACGTGAAGCAGTTTTGGTAGACTTTTAATTTACAGAGCTAATAAAGTGCTGCCAGCGCTGAGAGTGTGCATCATTTTTGTAGTAGAAGGTGCTGATTTTCTAGCGGTTCCTATTTGCCAGAATTATTTTTAAAAATCATTCCGTTTATCTACACAGAGATGTCTAGAAAACAATTTCTGATAAATTGACTTTTTTGATCGACTACAATATGATGCAAGGTGTGACGTGCAGATGGCGTGCAACTCAGACATGCAGGGTAACCAAAATCATGTGAGTTTCATACAATCTCGCACCGACTAAATACCTGTTGGAATTAACGCAGATTGACTGCAAACGACTGGTCGGCATCATTACTGGCCACTGTCTTGTAGCAGCACATACCATGAAAATGGGACTCCTAACCAGCGACACCTGTAGGAAGTGTCAAGAGCCTGGGGTCTCAGAAACAATCCATCATCTCCTGTGTCACTGCCCGGAACTGGGGAAACCAGATAGTGCTGCTTCGGTGAGCCCGAGCTGGTGGATCTCGCATGCGGCAGAGCACAGGTTGAAGGACACCATTCAGTTCGCCAAAAAGTCCGGGGCCTTAGATGGCCACTTGGACTGAAGTTCCTTCCTCCTGGTCCACTTATCTGGTATCACTATGGAAGAATAGGTATATGTGTGGCCTTTTGTCTGCCAGTATAACCTAACCTAACCTGACCTGACCTTTCTGAAATGTATTTGGGGAATCACACAGAAATTTGAAGAGGGCTGAGTGGTTGAGTGTTGAGCTCTGAAGTCAAATCGGTCAGATGGGATAAATGGTTTGATATGGTACTGAGTTTTTCTAAGAACTTATTTTCCTAAGATTTCCGATTGGGTTGGAAAAATTGACGTTGTCCTTGAATCGCTCACATTGATTGAGCATCTTTTTTGGGAAACTCTTGGCTATATGCTGGTGCTGAAAGTACGTGCAAGAATATTACGTGCAAGCACCAATGAAAGAGTGTTTGGAAAGCAAACGCATATATGGCGTGGAAGAGAAATAATTTACTTACAGAAATCAGGCAGCAGATCTTCCTGTTTTGATGACAAGTCGCGCTGACTCAAAAGGTTATATTTTAGACTTTTCAAAATACAACCGATTGTGACGGAAATTAATGAAAATTTCGGTGAAAATCGCCTCGCGAAACATATCTTATTTGATTAAAAATTCGTCAAAACAAACAAAGGATCGTTTGAATTGATATAATCAAAAAAATATGTTTGATTTCGCCTGTAAATTTGAAGCAAATGCTAGAACAGAAAATATGATGGAGCTCCTAAACTGGGTGCATTATTTAATATCGGACATAATTTTGACAATTATTTTCACTCATTACCACTTCTTGTTTTGTAGATCAAGGGCTTTCAGAGTTTTTGTAGATCATGTAAAGTTGATATATCAAGGGCTTTCAGAGTTTTTGGATTCGCTCCGATTTGTCCTAAAGATAATTGGGACAAAATAAAATGTGGTTTTGTCAAAATCAGGTTTGTTGAAAAGCAAATATCCTGTTCCATTAATTTATTTATACCCATCAAAAGAAGTATTTGTTTTGAATAGTAATGATTTCGCGTTTCAAAGAGTGAATGTATTAAGGCAGATAGGGTCAAAAGCGTTTTCGTTAGTAATAATCTTAATAATCCTGTTAAGAAAACACTGGAGCAGTGATTTTTATCATAAAAATCATCCGTGTTAGTTGAAACAAGTACGAACTTCATGCATGTTATATAAACAAGTTCACCCTACATTGGCGCAACTAGTTTAGTGATTGAGTCGACCGAAATTGAAATATTTGTGCATTACATACCTAGCCTTTCGATAACGTTAAAACCTATTTTTCGAAACATCTGTGAACCGCAAAATTTCTTCATTCGTATTCGAAAATAAATTATCTCATCGAATAATACAGTTGCAATGTCGTTGCATCTTGAGTTATTTCATTTTTTTTCTAACCTCAATGCTCGAAATCGAACAGAAGTTTGGATCTTGATGAAGATTTGTACGTTATTGCCAACCATACATCATAGGCTAATAAGCTTCTGGCGCAAACCAAGAAACAATAACGCATTTGGGTTTCGTAGATACGTACATCTGACTGAAATGCATCTTGAAAAACAATCTACCATCCGTAATACGAATTGGGTAATCATCCCGTTAAAAATACGACTAGAAACACTGACACTAATTGCAAACATTCTATCAGATAAATTATCTCATTGCAACTCATAATCCAAATAGGTAGAGTGCTATGAGCTATGGTGGCTATAGCATGTGAGTGAACAATCGAGATACTCAGCATCTGCACTGCGAAATGAAGAAAACTATTTTGGTGAGAAGATATCACGTTTTTCTGGAAATCACGTCATCAGTACGTTATTGCTCTGCAGTGCGAAACTACTATAGAAAAGTTCTTCCTGTGCTAGACTCAACACACAATATCTACTTCCATAGGTGCTTTTGGTTGGGAATCGGGTAGATGTTTTGGCTTTGTGGTTGGTCAATGAGTTAGCTGGCTAGCTCTTGATACCGTGTGCCTACTGCTGATTATCTCGATGATGACGAAGTACACGTCGGACTTTGTACGTTTGTGTATTGCGTGCTGTTTGCCATTATTTTCCATAATACACTTCGTTAGGGCTCGACCAAGCAAACCAAGATTCGTAGTTTACTGGCTTTCGAACTGCGAACTGTGCCTGTGCGGAAGGCAATGATGCGCAAAGTTAATTGAACAGAAGAGAATGATGACATGTACATCATTGATTGGGCACTTCTATTATTACTGCTGTCGGTTTGTCTGTCGGGATGTCTATCGAATAAGAACGACCAAGTCGTAATTCAAAGGGATCTACGCTGATTTGGGCTTTAACCCATTTGCAAATAGTTGGCGAGAAATTTTGAACTGGAATGAAGTTAGAGATAAGGCAAGAAACATTTTAAAATTCTGAGATAAGGTCAAGAAAAAAAAAACTGATCCTACTAAAAGTTGCTATTATTTTACCAACCATTCGTGCAAATATTTTGCTGCCCTGGCTGCGCTAAAAAAAAATCGAGTTTTTACAGTGCTGTATCCTATCAGACTCAACCAAACTATCCATCGTCCCGTTTTCATTTGTTTAAGCACAGCGCAAAGTCGAATCATTCCTAGAGGAATTATCTGAAGATCTGCACAAGGGTTAAGAGCGATTTCTCGAGTCTATCGAGTAATTTGCCAAGACTAATCTAGACAACAGCACCTTGGGTGCCTATATAATCTTCATTTGCTCACAGCTCATAACAGCGAACATCGCACTTGTCGGTGCGATACTGATAATGCGAAAATTTCTACTACCTTTCGATTTTTACGTTCGATTTTTTACACTTGTTGCTAGAAGGTGAATGACTCGCATGTATTGCTTCAACCATCATACATATCTGCAGCTGCTGCGAGAGCATTCAACCAGTTGCTGTTATTTCGCGCGGGCATTATCGTTCAATTTTATGTAATTGTTAAGGAGATTAATATCGCAAAAGTCAAAGAATTAGTCTAGTGATAATCTTTCACATCACTTCGGATTATCAGCGGATCCATCTATGCAGGTATGCGTGCATGATAATGTTGCTGAAGCTCATCGAAATTGCCGAATGCTGGGCTAGAAGTTTTATGTGATTGGCTTATTAAATGGGTTCGGTGTTTTTTATATGCCTATGCATAACATGAATGACGAGATGGGAATGATACCAAGGAAGGTAACTGGCGCGTGAAAGCAAAAATGTGCAGATATTCTAAAATTTTCTGGGAGAAAGAATTGATTACATAGTGCTAAGCATTCAAGTAATTCGGCGTCAATGACCGACGAAAAGCCATAGTAATTGCCAAAAAGTGGAGATATGTTTAAGAAAAATGCATTAGGAAAATAGTTATGGTTCGATGGTTCGCCTCAACTATTTGTGAATTGTGCGAAAGGTTATAAACCTAACGGTTATTGGTGGCAAGGAAATGCCTCTTCAAATTAAGATTATGAAGGGTGAATTTCAAATTTGAAATCGTTTGTTCTCTGGAAATGCGATTGGCATAAATATTAGAAGAATTTGTAGTGCTAGGGCAAATCCATCCCTTCGGCTGACCAAAAACTTTGGCTAGAGAGTTCTGCATGCGTTAGGCAAACGTGTACAATGAGTGAGGGTAAAGAGGCTGTCTTCATCATTATAAGAACGTTGCTTGACCAGAGTTAGTGTCAAATTTTTATGTCCAGTCTTAAATTAATGAAAAATTATGCAGACTCTTAGATGCATTTGAAAAAACTCAAGACTAACTAGTCGAGCAACGCTCCGTCAATGAAAAACGAGCCAGGAAAAACCACGAATTACTTAAAAGACTAAGCGCTAAAATTCAGAAAAAATAGTACTCCTTCATAAAATAAGAAGAGAAGGAGGCTTCAAATCTTGTGTTCAGAAGCGGCTTCTACCTGTAACATTAAAGAAGCCAGCACATGAGCATCTGATAAGTTCTCCAATTCAGAAGACAGCTCCTCAGACATATCGGTTATATGGTAAATCAAGAACAGGACGTGCAGGTCCTCATCGTAATCAGTCCCAAGCAGACAAAACTGAATAATAGGAAAATACCTTCTTTATCAAAAGCCAAAGCATGGGCGAGGAATTCCCACCTCGAGACCCAAAATCTCTGGCCCCAAAAAATCATAATACTTTCCAAATTTCCACTCATCGCAAGCAACACGACCACAGCCTAACCCCCAAATTTCTTTTGAAGAAAAAAATCTCGAGTCTATTCCAAAGGTAGTCCCAATAATTCTTCACCATTCTGAATAGCAGACAATGCTGGTTCGAAATTCTGACTTCGTCTCAACAAAGCGAGTGTACCTTGGCATCCAAATTATGCCAAAATCTACAAACGATTTCTGGCTTATCACAAACTAACTACACATTCTACCTGATTAAGGGAAAACATCTCAACGTTATCATTATTGACAGTATGGACTCACTCCTAAAGAGGTCAAATAGGTCTCGAGAAGTACGGTTTCAACCTGATCGAGGTTTTCTACCTAGAAAGCCATCCAAGCTTATCAAAGTGTTCGAGCTATGAAGCAACATTTTATAACGTTCAAGTTATCTATCACCTAGTTTGCTAGATTACGGCACAACAATCTAGAGGCTGCCAAGAGCCAATGTAACAGTTGCCAATAATTCGGCCACTCTTCCAATAATTGTCATGCACAATCTAGGTGTTGTTAAATATGACGGCATTCTAAATCAAAAATTTTGCACTTAACTTCCAAAGCAGGAGCCAAAGTGCGTCAACTGTCAAGGTGAGCATCAAGCAAACTACAGAGGATGCCCGAAAAAAATTCACTAACATTAAAAAGTAATATGTCCAGCTCTTCCAGCACGATGAACTCAGCTTCCGCTTATCTTATGGGATAATTCTTGATTTAATGCAGGGGCAACTTCATTCAATGATGAAACATGCTGGGCTCAGTGTCAAGTTAAATGACCTTTGCTAACCATCGTCATTCATACAATTCGACGGATATTTTCTACAAAACACAGCATTTCATGCCAGTATAGACAATCACCTCTCCCCATAGCGTCCAATAGCAGCCAGAGTACCCCAAGGATCTCTACTATCACCAATTTTAGACAACTTGTATACAGCTGATATGTACATAGCTAGCAGAGTAAACATCTTTCTATTCGCTTCCTATTCCTAAATGGGTGTCATCACAGATTTGACTGGACTATTTGGTTAGAATTAATCAACCCGACCTGTTGTGTTACGTATAGTTTGCTAAGAACTAGCAACATCTTATTAGAACTAGGCAGACTGAGAGTGGTATACCATTCATTTACGCAATCATACAACTCATTTAGCTGAGTTGGTATTGTTAGTGTCTTTTTGTGGGCGTCTGTTTTCGTATAAACATTTACTAAATCAAGGATGCAATTTGATTCCCACGTGCTAGTAAGTCTGATCTGAAAGTCATTTATATATTATAGTTTTCAGTAATAGCAGCTTTGTATTGAAAATTCATTCTGATTAGCATTTAATTAATGTCAATACAAACCTAATATACTCAAATACAATGTAGGATGCTACAAGGCTAACGGTCAAATTATCAGCATATAAATTAAATGTTCTGTTAACTGAACACTTTCCATATACGGTATAAAATCGAAATGTTGCCTCTACGAGTATATTTCTATCATTGATGATGTTGTAATTTGTTCAAAACCTTCGTACACTAATTTACGCACCCACACGATTCGACAATATTGAGTTATTTCATCAACAAGAAAATCCTCCGTATCAGCTTCAAATCTTGTCCCTGTAATCGTACACGATCCATCATTTGCATCAATAACGTCATCATCAACATCACGATTATCATCTCCGACGGTAAAAAAGCAATGTAGATACCAGATGGAGGTGGTCAGCCGAGTGTTAATCTTCACGATCGCCTTAATCTGATTGTTTTGCTTGGATGCATCGAACTGTATTGAACACGTCATCCCGATCCTGCCTCACTGAACCATATGCATATTCAATTTTTCATCGCGATATTTCCATGTTTTGACCAGTTCCAGTTGCACCGTTGACCGCGATCAACCCACCTACTAGCCGACGACTTTGCAGATCTCACTTGGCAAGATCTTATTCGAAATACAAGATATGATACAAATATTGTATCTGCTGCGTACGCTTGCCGTTGCCAATACCTTGGTTGCGTTTCTTAAGCGATTCATCAGGTACAGCGCAGAATTACGTAAGAAACAGCAAGAAGGTGAAGTTGATTGCAAGCCGGCTAGCTTGATTCGATTGGATTTGCGATTAGCAGCGATCGATGGATCGATCTATGGTTCAGCAAACTGGAATGATACTCACGCGTTTCGATACTAGATTGTTGTCTAGAGCTGGCTTGCTGGCTGGTTGGCATCATTTTTTTCTAGCGGAATTATGTGTCGGTGCCCCCGTGCAGAGATGCTTGATTTATTGGTAAAGTTTCAGTATTTGTTTTTTTCCTGACCGGGTTTTGTAAGTTTTTACTGTGTGAGTTGACGCGACTTGTTCGAAGACGATGATAAGAGTTGCCACATAATTGTTGCGTTAATTAATTTAGTTTCGGTGTTTTTAGTCGATAGTCTATGGTAAAATGTTATGTATATTTTCACGGTCTTCGCAGCGCCACGTGAAAATACCTTGAATCGAATCGTAATGTAAAATACCAAAGAGCTTTCATTCAAGGACTTAATTCATGCCTAAGCGATACTAGAAAAACATTGCATGCGGTAGTTAAAACAAGGAATTCCAAATTACACCAGCCCACATTGGGCGCTGTTGATTTCTACGGTTGATCTGATCCGTATTTGTTAGTTTTCTCATTTGTAAGAAAACAATTTCACAAAAACCAGCTAAACTTAAAAAAAATTAGATTCAGAGTGAATAATTGGCGTCATTGGGATACCATGAAAGTAATTTGCAGCAAAATCGGGAGTTGGTACATGATAATCCACAAATTAGCAATTCATCACTTAATAACAAAGCATTGTAACAAAGGGGTTTTTAATATGGCGCCATCTCAAACAAACATGAGGACAGTATTAAGTCATAAGCGTATTAATAAGCCATCACTTTGGTATTGTTGTCACCGCGCTTTCGTGCCTTCGATTTATTATTACTCTCGATGGCTCATTGTTGTTTCGGTATTTCCGTCTATACTCTTGCATGCTCAAGTTTGAACGTTGTTATCGTTGGTAGTCCAGTTCCGGAACAATCGAGTTCAGATTATGAATAAAGGCACCATTAATCGCAAATCGGTGGTGGTTGCAGTTTTGTAAGTATTTTGTGCGTTCTTTTTTCGTGCCTTCGATTGTATTGCTTCTTATTGACAAAAGAAACTCCACATTTTCACAAAACTTTAATATCAGGAAAACCAAATTCTTCTTATTTTTGCTGTATTTAAGCAATCAGGAGTCATCGCAGTTGCATATCCGCAAATAGTGGTTTAAATTCGATTCGAGTCCTAACAAATCCGCCGTTCGAACGATGAGATGGTGTTTGTTTATTTCGAGCACAAAATTCAATTAGCAGCGTTGCTATAAACTAGTACTTGGCTGAATTCAAGTGAAAGTCGGAATTCGAGTGGATGTACAGAAAATGCATAAACAGACCAAATGCCAGCCAGCCAGCCAGCAAGCCGGTTCGTATTCGAATTTTATCCGAATATTTGATCTTATTGCACACCAAATGGATAAATGAATGGGTCCAAGCGGTACGATTGTAGGAGGAAATTATCATGCAATTTTGGAATTTAAGTGAAGGGTACTCTTATTGTTTACGACAGCGATCGCAATGGTAGCTACTCGTATGGCAGCAGGAACAACAACAGCCGTGCATTTCGAAAGTGCCTACTTGATATTGTTAGTGGTTTGCTTGCATACTACAGTACATTTACTATACTCATTAAAATGACATTAATGAGTAATTTGAGATGATGTTTTTGTTTCAAGAGGACTCGCCTGAAAGGTCGAAGAACATAAATTTTGAATATTATTTTAAAAAAAACAGATTTAGATGCGGCGTGAGGTTGCAGTTTGTGTAGAGCTGCTGGTTGGGAAGCTGATGATGTTAACCGGCATAATATTTATTGAGTTGATATCTTAAAATAAGAATGGATAAGATGGGAAGTCAAGAGGGCACCAGCTCCAAAGTAAACTAGATACTCGTATTTCAAAAAGTGTTCAATGGTATATCTTGTTGATGAAAATAAATTAAAACCAAATTTAAAAAAAAACTTTATACCGATTGGTACTTCGATGGCATCAGTGAAATTGATCATCAGGACCAAACACCTATGAAAAATCCTTGCTCAAAGAACCTTCATGTTTGATTGGTCAGACCCTGAAACTACTCAGATTAAGTAGATTAAGTAACGGTGACTGTTTTAACACAATATTGTCTGTTTGGTTGGTTGGGGTGTGGATGGGTTAGCTGTAGATGCGCCAATAAGGAAACTTGTGCAAATGCTTAGCCCTTGCTGGAAGAAGGATGCAGTCATTTAGTTCATACTTGTTCCCAAGCCTAACCTAAGTAGCTTCGATGGTCCTAAAGATCACTCAGTTTATCGCAGATCCAGGGTGGCTCTTGTGCTTGGCGATTCGATACCTCATTTTGCCCTTTATTCTAAGAAAAGCTATTGTCGAAGAATTTAATAGGAGTTATGAATATTTTTTTATTGATTCTGTTCCTTACAAAGAATTTATTTAAGGCCGTTCACAATACAAAAACTGCAGGATTATTTTCTCAATTTAATGTAGCATCAAAAAGCAACAATCCTTGAATATAATGATTTCATTCACTCTTTCTCGTATCAGATTTCATTGCTTCAAGCTTTGTTGATTTAGTATTCTTCGAAATACTACCATTTTCACCATCGAAATTTCACGCATTCACAAAGCCAACAATACCAGGCTTCGTAAATGACCAAGGAAATGAGATTTCTCTGGATCTTTAACTTCCATCTAACTAATTTCCTGTCCACTATCGCGAACGTCATGTATAGCATTCGCATCGTTTCTCATTTCAGCGTACAATCTAAACAAAAAGATGTGTGCCTAAATTTATTTTCAGCTCATCGTAACTTCTACAGGAGCATTTCTTGCCAAGACTCCCTTTGGTTAGCTTTCGCAACTGTTCCAGAAGCCATTTCCGCTACTCAAATATCACCTCGTTTACTTAATCGCTCTGATGCTTGTCTCCACACCAACGCAAGATGCTGTCTTACAAAGTGTTTTTGCTGTAGTTACGAGTTGTAGTCCTCGAGCTGCGAAGTGAAGAACATTTTGTAGTCTTAGCCTTTAATCGGTGGAGGAGGCGACGAGACAATGGTGCAATGCAGAGAATAATCCGAAAGGAAGGTCAACAGTTTAACTCCCATGAAAGATAAAAGAACAAAGAAACTGAGATGGAATACTCTGAAAATAAAACGGTTGGATGTGTTAAGTTGAATTTGGATTATAAATGCACAGTCGGTTGTAGAAAACAAAGAAAGCGATTTGACCGGGAAATTGTTTTGAGGTTCTAATTATCCAAAAAGCTTCTTAATACACTATCTAGGACCGTTTCGAGTGCATTAAGTTTCAACGATGGAAAATTTTGGAAGCTAGAAAGTTCTACTCGTCTATTTAACTTTCCTAACTCTGTTTTTCTTGTTAATATGTCTGTTTCTAAAAAAAAGGAGTAATCGTTTGATTCAAAAAAGAGTTTGCATTGAATTTGCAACATTAGAATGGCAAGAACGATTTCAAATATTTTTTTTTGCATCAAGGTTCATATCAAACAAAATTTACTTTATGGAAATATTTTTTTTTACAAGAGTCACCCTTGATATACATCAAATACTTATTCTTCAAGGAGCTGTTTTGAGTCCGACATTATACAATATATACACTGCAGACATCCCTATTGACACTCTTTGTGAAGTAGCTATGTATGCAGATGATACTTGCTTATATACAAGCGATTACTGTCCCCGCAAGATTACGAGCATCTTGGAAAATAAATTAGAACAAGTGTACCAATATTGCTTTAGATGGAAAATCAAAATAAATGCGGAAAAAACCTCAGCTATTTTCTTCTCCAAGAAAAGAAAACACACCAATCTTCCTAGCAATCCTATTAACTTTTTAGGACAAAACATCAAATGGGACACCCAAATTAAATACCTTGGGATGATGTTTGATAGAATCCTTTCTTACCGGGAACACGTAAACAGTATTTGCAACAAGATATCCATGTCAGTTAAAACCCTTTATCCCCTCATAAATCGGAAATCACATCTGTCTAAACTCAACAAACTGCTTATCTATCAGCTTGTGATCCAGCCCATTATATCATATGGAGCTCCGGTATGGAGTATGTGTGCCAAGACACACATAAAAAAAGTCCAAATTGCTCAAAATAAATGTTTGAAAATGTTATTGAATAAGCCTTGGCACTTTTCAACTTACAATTTGCACTGCATAGCATGAATACCCACAGCACGGATGCTTCTAAACAAACACACGACTGCATACTCTGCAAAGCTTCGCAACATCAATAACCCTCTTCTTGCATTTGCTACATCGTCACATACTGCACAATGGCATAATTAATTTATTTTTATTTGCTTAGATTTACGCTTAGGTTAGATTAATATTAGCATATACTTTTAGTCTTTATAAGCAAAGTTTTTTTTTTCTTTTTTTGAAAATTTTCTTTGCAAAATCATACTAAGACCAAAAAAAAAACAGCTATGCTCAAACTCGATATCAAAGTATGTAAAGACTCTAACAGTCTGGGCCACTTAAAGTTTCATGCTTGTAACACAAAAGAAATATATTAAATAAAGTTATCTATCTATCTATCAAATACTTATTCTACGACCGCCCTTGGCGGATCTTGCGGTTCAAGCTATACGAGAGCTTCATTATTATCACTTACACTCAATGCAAATGACTATGGAATGATTAGTCTGACATGATTAGTTCCACGACTAATTTTAACCCTGATTTAGCTCAGGTTCATATTCAGAGCTGGGCGAACTCAAAGCTCAGCTAGCGGTCCCTCGCCCGAACCAGGGACTCTCACAATTTAAGAGCCAGTGCTCTACCCACTAAACTATGCGAGCTTACATAGGTAACAATAATAACGGGATTTGAAGGGTAAACTAATCATGCTATCGAACATTATCAAATGATATGAATTCCAATATTGTATTAATTGTTTAGAAAATCAGACAGTCATATTCTTAGGAACAATTATTTTTTTTAGCTCCCCGTACCTTCTTCTACACCATCCTCTCATATGCATTTCAAACTTAATGACAAACACACAACATTTTGACTCAATCATTCAAAAATCATTTATCATGCAGCTCCATTCCCCATATTCATGCGTTCATGTCTTTTTGAAAACGCTATCGACATCATCTCCTTATGTTGTATTCAAAAGGACATTTCGCGACTCCTAACTACAATTAAGAGCTCATGCACCATCATAACCTTGATCTAAATGACACTAATTGTACACACATTTGCTTCTTATACGTACGCTGCAGAAGATACCGTAACTGGGGCTCGATGAAGCCCGATAAGATTCGGTCAATGACGAGCGTCCGTAGAAGCCAGCAGAAGAATTTACGGCAGATTTCTACCGTTGCAATATCACTGAAATCCAGTTGTTAAATCAAGCATGTGATTCTGGCCGTTAATGTTTTGGTTGACTCCCCAGTCATTTGCCGGCTGCTGTTTGTCTGCATCTCTGACCCGCCTGTCTACCGTCATCAAAATGATTAACAAGACATTGATGATGAGCCGTTAAACGGCTTAAAGTGATTAAACAAAAATGCTGTTCACAGACAATTTGGGGCGAAGAAAAAGATGATGTGGCTGCCAATGTCTGTTGTGGATGGTGTAAGGGAATTAGTCGTAAATCTTGTAGATGAATTGCATCAGAGCTAACATTCTTGCAATGAGCAGAGATTGAAATTGTGTTGCAAACAAATAACAATTGAATTTTCGATTTAGGGAGCTGTGCAAATGCTAATAAAACAGAAATTATGATGGTTTTTATCAGTTTGAAAACGTTTGTAAATTAATTGAAATTTTGTATTGCTATTGGAATTATTAGTGCTCTAGTGACAAGCACAGAGGTAGGTTAGGTTAGGTCGAAATGGCTGCCGATCCACAGAGACCTGCCGACCGGCACACATAGGCACAAGAGAGGCCCGTTGTGATGCCATAATAAATTAGTGACTCTCTCCTACTCACTAAAATCAGGAAACCATCTGCTTCCTTTGATAAACCGGACTATCGCCTTTAAATTGACCAGGGACAGTTCCTTCAGGTTTGAGAGAAAGGGTGCACCAAGTGCCGCCAACCTTCTCCTTGCCAAAGCCGGGCACTGGCACATGAGATGGAGGACGGATTCCTCCTCGTCCTCAGAGCCACAACTCCGACAGAAATCGTTAAACTCTACGCCCAGTCGTTGCGAGTGCCGCACTATGAGGCAGTGGCCAGTTAGAACGCCGACAGTGCAACGCAGAGCGCTTCGAGTTAAGCCTAAAAGCTGCCTGGTGCGATACGCATCCATGGATAACCAGGACTGCCTTGCTATCGCACAGGATGATTCCTCTGCCCAGGACTTTCTAGCGTCCTCAAGATACTTTTGCCTGATGGCCAATTTTACGGATGTCATCGGTATTCCTATTGAGGAGCAAGAGACCTCCGGTAACAAGGTTCCAAGCCTTGCCAACTCATCGGCCTCACAGTTGCCCTGAAAACCCCCATGTTCAGGTACCCAGATCAATTGAGCAACCGAATGTCTCGATATCTCCCTAAGAGATGCACGGCATTCAGCAACAATGATGGACACTGTACAAGGACCAGCAAGGGACTTAATAGCCGCTTGGCTATCTGTGAAAATACTAACCAGTCGAAAGCCTGAAAAATTGCCGCAACCTCTGCCTGAAAGACACTACAGTGGTCTGGTAGACGGAGGGACAGGTTGAGACAGAGGTAATTTAGTAAACATTCAAAGTCGAACTGATGTAGGAGGTAAGATTCTTAGTTCAATTGATTCAAATGAAATGACAAGTGACATCATGCGAGAGATAATCTCACCAATATGAAATCTGAGAAATACCTTTTAGCCTCTTCGCACCATTTCCAGCCCCCCTTTTTTATATCATCTCAGTACAATCAGAACGTGAGTACTATTTAACATTGCATAGGTCCTGATACTTGATGTAAATTTTCAAATATAATAATTCTCTAGCGTAGTTTATATATTTTCCAACAAGTTTTACTTTATACCTCCGCCACACTCATAAGTATCGGTGGTATTAAATTATTACTCAACCAACTTAGTAACCAATTCAAACTTCACTCATTAAAATTTTGCAGAAGGTGATGTAGCAACTCCCTTGCGGTAAATTTTCAGGTTAGACATAATGTTCAGTTCACATGCAATTATGCAGTTTGAATTTAGCTATGCTTGCTTTTATTTGGCAGACACTCGGGAGCAGTATGCATTTACTTTCAGCTCTAGATTTGCTCCGTGCACTGAATAGTGTTGAAGGTACCCTCAATAGATTGTAGTGGAAAAATAAAGTCCCACGAAAGCTGCATGCAAGCTATTTTAATGCATCGATGATGTGAACAGCCAGGACGAAGTAGTATAAGAACTTTGGGATGCTAGTTTCTGTTGCCGCATAATTGCCTTGCAATCAAAACTTAAATTCAAAAAGATAGAATGGGAAAATGTGATACACAAAAGTTCTTCTAATCATCTGAGGTCCAAACAGCGTTCGTTGAAATGTTAATGATGATGAGTTTTGAAAATGTTGCTGGTTTTATTACTAAACGTCAAAATATTCGTATAAGATGGTATTGGCAATATCTTGGATTTTGTTGCCTGGTAAGTGTCTGAGGCAGGTATTCGTTACTGCGCCAAATCCTGATGATTAACGTTTATTGAGCCTAGCCACCAGTTATTTAACCTCTCCTAGTAGCTAGAATATTGGCAGCTTTTTCCTCAATCTCTTCACTCTGATCGTAATCCTCTGTGATTGTTGGATTTTCGTTGAAACGCAGCTCTAATATGTCTGCGAAATTTTTTGATTGCTCCCTCGTTATCATTTTTGAGGTTGTTGGGGCTGTGGATTGCTCTTACAGCAAGTTTATTCTTCTGCTTGAAGCATTGGGCCACCTTCTAAAAATTATTATTTCAATGGATCTGTTGATCCCACTGGCAGTGCTGCCATTTTAGCATTTTGAATGCTAGATATGGCATTATTTTTCCCAAAACGGCATTAGAAATTCGGAGTTAGCATCTAGCATTATTTTTAGCATTTAAATTTAGATTTTGGAAAAATCTGGCACTCATCTATTTCCAATCCTGCCCATCATCATCACAGTGTGCTTTCAGTCGCGTTCATGGACTGAAACTTCCTGAATCATGTAGTTGGGGGAAATTCATAAAAAGTACCAGGACGCTCTCATGGCATTTCTTTAGAAAAGACAACCAGAAGTAATAGTTGCCTGATTTAGATGAAGTAAAGCTACTTCCCAGACTTTATCGGCATAAAATCCTATTTATTGTTTGAAGCATACCTCTACGTGGGACCACTTTTTGGAGGCGTTCATCAAATTTCTCATTTACGTGAGCTTAGGTTTTAGCACGATGGGAACGTTGATACTTCTGATCAAGGCAGAAATGTATTTATAAGGCGGTGATCTGTGTTGAGGTATCGGTGTTAGGCGCGGACAAGACGGCGTCTTAAAGATTTGTGCCTATTGTGGAGCTGAATTATTGCGAGTGAAAGATTGCGGAAAGTGAAATTTATTAATTTCGTCTGAATTGATGGGCTATCTATTACCGAGGATAAAAAATGGCTAAAGATTCGATAGCTTTATCGATTTCATGGGAACTGGGAAGTTCAGATTGTCAATAAGTACTTGGACGTCAGTCGCAAATTGTTCGCAGTTGACCCTATTGTAGGTAATCAAGAGGTCTAGATTAGTGGTCAAAAATTAAAGGCCTTGCTTCCGTGGTAATGGTCCTTTTTCTTCTTCACCATTTACCGAGTTAAGAGAGAACCCCAGTATTATGGTTGCGACTTTCGAGCTTGAATTTCGCGTGACTTATAGCATTTTATTATTATATACTACTTTAGCTTTGATACTGATGCTGCAAAAGTTTATCAATATACTATGATGCCCAAAATTATTTGTGCAAGGTATAAATAATAGGTAAAGGTATACAAAAAATACGTGAAACCTATAAATCTGAGATGTTTTTATCGTCAAAATTCTATTACTTATATACAATCAGCTCTTCCATCTGACATTGGATTTATTAGATTACGTAACATTTCCGTTGAAATTGCTCTCCAAATATCTTCTATATCCTGCTAAGTATCATCTGATGATCTTTCAATATGTTGTGGAATTTTCGATTTCATGTAATGCCACACGTATTCAATGACATTCAGCTCTGGACTTTGAGGAGGCCATTTAAGTACAGTTGGACCTATGGCTGATGAATATTTTTTTATAATTGTTGCTGCATTATCTTGTGCATTATCATGTTGCAGAATGAAAATACGATTAACTAGCTTATTAACATTAGAGATTCCGTAAATAGGCTTTATAAGAGATTAGGGGATCTCACACTCAAAGGTTATTCCTTGTATTTAAAAATGGCAAGTGAAACTTTAGTTAAAAAAGGTGATATTTTAGATATTGTGGGGAAAGCAAACAGGGCGTTTGAATATGAGAAAGATAGAAAGAGGAAAATTCTCACAAAGAAAGTGAAGGAGCTGACGAGAGGAAGGGATACCATGGAAAAGAAAAAGAATGCCGTAGAGACTATCCCCAACTATGTGGTGAATAAGTCCGCGGTTCAATTCACAGAAGAGCAAATGAAGCTACTTAACCAAGGTCTAAATTTTGCTGTCAAGGAAAAAACATTCCCAACAGAAGACTTGGTAGTACACATCGAAGCAGCGGTTAAAACCCTTCCCGAAGAGGAGAAAGCACAGATTAGAGGCAATGTGGCTAAACTCATCAGGAAGGAAAATCGTAAGAGGGGAAACACTGGGAAGGCACAAAGAGTGCCCAAAGAATTGGCTGCTAAACCTGTCTTTTATACCAAGCTGATAAAGGAAATGCCGTGGTCGTAATGGACAAAAACGAATATGACCGATTAGTTATGAAAAAACTCAATAGCGGGGATTACCATGAGCTTAGGAAAGATCCCTTACCAGACTCTATCAAACGAATTGAAAGAGTCTTGAAAGAGTGTAAACGAACGATTGGAGAGGTGAACAAGCTGCGGGTCACAAACCTGTCATTGCCAAGAATTAGGTGCCTTCCAAAGATACATAAGGAAGGAAGTGAACTTAGGAAAATTGTCACCGCTACAAACGCTCCAACAAGGAGAATCGCAAAGTGGATTGTAGACGAGTGTAGGGCCTTAGGGAAGATTAGCGATAGAACAGTTAAAAATCGAGACGAGGTAATAGGGCGGCTTGGAAGAGTGGCAACAATAGGGGAAGATGAGCTAGTTGTATCATTTGATGTCAAGGCTCTGTTCCCAAGCGTGCCGGTAGAACAAGCACTCACGTTCTTTGAGGACTGGCTATTAGAGAGGAATAGCTCAGGGGAGGAGGAGGGCTTTTTGAAACTCGCTTTGGTTTGCATGAATGAAAGTTATTTTACTTTCAGAGGGAAATACTTTAAAGCGATGAAAGGTGTTACAATGGGAAATCCTTTATCCCCACTTATGAGTGAGATATTTATGGACAGACTGGAGAAGAAACTTTATGAAGAAGGTTCGCTTCCTCGGGTTTGGTTGAGATATGTAGACGACATTCTAGCTATCGTTAAAAAAGATGCTTTGGGAGAAACTTTGGAGAAGTTGAACCAAGTACATAAGGACATCCAATTTTCAATGAAAATAGAAAAGAATGATAAACTACCCTTCTTGGATTTAATGGTCATAAGGAAAGAAGGTCTTCTTAGATTTAATATCTACCGGAAGCCCACACACACCCAGAGGACAACACCATTCACGTCTGATCATTGGCATTCCCAAAAAGTGGCTCCCTTTAATTCGATGATTCACTGGCTATTAACAGTGCCCATGGATCAGGAAAGTTTTAACTCAGAAGTTAAGTATATTAAAGATACGACGAGGTTTGACGAGATGATAATTGGAAATCTTGTCAAAAAGAAAGAGTATAGAATACAGCGTGATCTTTTAACGACGCTCTTTACGCAGGAAAAACAAAAACCAGCCATAATAGTTCCAATTATTTTTCGTCAATATTCAAAAAAGTTCGGGAACTTCTTGAACGCTTTAATATTAAAGCAGTTCCAATTAGTAAAACTAAAAAAATAGGTACTATACTATGTCACGTGAAATACAAAAAGGATAAAAAAGAAAAATGTGAAGCGGGAAGCAGCTTCAGCGAGGAAAAGGAATACAACATTAGTACGATCAGCAGTAGCGAAGCACATCTTGGAGGAGGATCACAACATAACATGGGACAACGTGGAGGTGATTAAGGAGGTACAGCAGGTACGAAAACTGGATGCGTACGAAAGCCTGAACATATGGAGAACCCCAATGAATAGAAGACTAAACACAAACTGTGCATCACCATTGTTCAGGTTAATTTGAACATTCATTTAAGAAAATTTAAAGAAGAAAATTTAATTAATATAGATCGTTAAATGTATTTAAGTAAAGTAATTAATAAACAATTAGTTGGTAATTAGTATAAGTCAATACTTTAAAAGTAAGCTCTATAAATAACATACCTAAGTCAAATTAAGATTAGACCGATAGACACTGAATAAGAGGGCAGATTACCCTCGAAATATCGATATTTGTCACAAAATTCAATATATCTAGCTTCGAAAGGAAAAATCGGTTTTCTTATTAAATTATTTTTTACAAGCTAGGAGAAAATTGGTACACATTAAAAACAACCCGATATATCTTTAACTTCATGTCCTTCAGCTGTCTTGCAATAGTTGTTCGATTTATTGCTTTTGTCTTTCCAAAATTAATATCTTTTAAACTAGTTTTCACTGTTATATAAGGTATTTTTTTTGGGACTTTCACTATAGTTCGGTCTTCTTTTTGGAAGTTTTCTATTTCTGCCTTGAACATTTTTGAATATACCCTCTCGCTTTTTCTTTTTGAATTTGATAAATAATGGTACTTCTGGGACAATTATATTTTAACGCAAAGTTCTTCGCAGGAATTCTAAATTTATACTCAGCAACAATCATTGCTCTATTTGCTATTGATAATTCTCCTTTTCGAGGCATTGACTACACTCGTACACACGTATCCACAATATAAATAATAAACATCTATTAACAATAGCCCATTGCACTTATCTCACTAGGACAGGATGATCAAAATCAGTAAACGCTACCTTTCAGAACACACAAATAAATTGAGTATTTTCTAGATTATTCAAAAATATGTTATAATATATAAATATGTCACATAACATTTACTACCACTATATGGAAGTGAAATGATTGCATACAATTTAAGCTGTAGAAACCCTCTACAGCTTAAATTGTATGCAATCATTTGACAATCATTAAGCATAATTTTTAATGAAATGTATGTGGTGCAAATAAATTTGGTCATCATAGTAGTCAGCTATTTTAGCAAATGAATTCACAATGATATCAAAATATATGTATTTAAATTTCATCTCACAACTACTCAGGCGCAAGATGAAATGTCAAAACAGAGCATAATCAAAGTTTATTACAATTTATTTGATATACACTACATCCGCTCATTTATCCTACATTTCTTAAACCGGAACGTCCTTGAAACCCCAAAACAATAAGACTTTTATTTGAAAGAAAAACAAACAAATACAATTACAAGCATCCAAACCACAATAGATACTTCTCATGTATCTAGGTCATTCTATTCAAACTAATTTTTTTCGATGCTCAACGAGAAACTTCCCGAATCGAATTTCCACCAGAACGGACTGCACAATCAGCCAGCCTGTTAGATGTGCTTAAAACAATTCGTCGCTTTGAAATTCTAAGCGTTGCGAAATGTTTCTGAAAAATTAGCTAGTGCTTCTATTACAAATACACACTTCATGCATATGCTGGAGTTGGTGCTCAGTGAAACTAGAGTGACTATAACAATGACAGTATTCTGTGTGACCGTTGAAGTTACAAAAGATACTGACGACATCGCGATGAATGCAATTTTGCAATGTAGCCCCAGAGCTAGCGCCAGCTCCAACATCAAACCAAAGTTTTTGCTACCAAAAGGTAACATGACTGGTACTGTAGCTTCTGGATGGGGCTGCGAGGTAAAATGAATGCAAGCAAAGGCGAGCTTTGCATGTCCAATGTTCATATGTGATACACGATGCCTTTATCAGTACTTTAAAATCACACATGCAGTAATTTAATTAGCACTTGAATTGCTTTTCGTGGCATGTGCAGCACAGCATGAATCGATGTCAGCACTATATCTAATAAATATTCTGCAATGTAATTGGGCACATGTCAAGCGAATAGGGCTTAGAGGGCACCGCGAGTCGCTGGAACGAAACGTTCGAGGAAAGGTAAACAAATCATGCAAATTGTCTTCTTGAATTTAGTTGAAAGTGCAGTGTTGAACGGTTGAAAGTAATTGCACTCCAGGCGGTAAGATAATTATGAAAAAGTTGGGACATATTTTTTTGTGATTTATATGACATGGGTGGTGGACTGGTAGTCAAGTAACGGTTCTTATTGAATACGTAAGCTTGAAGCTCGTTTGCATATTACAGTGTGTCACCTGTGCGTACTTACATATGTGATTGAATTGATGAATTTTCGGCCTGGGTAAACTAAAAATGTATCCAGCAGACTCATATTTTGGAAAGTAAACTGTTGCGACACCTGAAGACAGCCGAGCCACCGTCAATGCAACATGAAAATTTATCTAAAAGAATTTCTTTTACTTGCCCTGCGTGCCTTTTCCCAGCCGATTAGCTCAGTCTGGCGTGGGTTGCGGATAGGGTTGCCAACTCTCCCGGAATTCCGGGATTCTCCCGGAAAAATACAGTTCACTTAAAAAATCTCCCGGCTTCCGGAATGCAGTTAATTTCTACCGGAAATTTAACAAAAATTGCTTTCACGGAATTTTCATACTTTCATTTATATTTTATGCTAGCTTTTATATGCTTGCAAATAATCCAATATTAATGATTAAAAATCGTAAATTGCACTAGATTTGTACAATTGATTAAATAAAAGATCTCAGTGGTTCTCTATATGAGCCAATAAATGATGCTTATGATGATATGAGCCAATAAATGTACGACGATTACTGTATGCTGCGAGAAGTGCATAACCTTGTCGCAAGTAAAACAAAGAAGGAAGACTTGCGTTGGGCAAATTTTTTGGAAAAATGTAAAGAAGAATCGGGCAAAGAAATAAAAAAACTTGTTACATTCGCTCTATAGATCCCTATCGGAAATGTTGACGCTGATCGTGTTTTCAGCGTAGTAAACGAACTGTGGTCAGTAGATATATAATACCAGTTCTGGCGCACTTAAGAGGAGCAAAAAGGGTGCAAATAAGAGGAGCAATAAGGACATGGTGCCTTCGATTATCGGCCCGCGCATGACGTAAGTGATGATCTTTGAACTAATATACAGCTCAACTGGGCTTTTAGCTTAATAGGGTTGTTAATCAGTTCAACTACCCTATTGATCAGCTCTACTGGGCTGTTTATCAGTTCGAGATCATCGCTTATGTCATGCGTGGGATGCGCGTGCCGATAATGGCAGGCACCATGTCCTTATTGCTCCTCTTTGCTCCTCTTATTTACTCCTCTTTTGCTCCTCTTAAGTTCGTCAGAACTGTTATTATATATCTACTGTGGTGAAAAATCTTAATCGGCTTAATGAAACACATGTGAAATCAGAAATTCAGGTATGCACAAATTTTAATTACACATGTAAAGAATTCTATAGCTTTATCCTTGCAAATCAAAAGACATTACAAGCAACTCGCTGTGTAAAGAAACATCATTTTAAATAAATAAAATTGTTTTTCACTTATTTTTTTTATTTTCCTCCCGGATTTCCGATCCACTGAGTTGGCAACCCTAGTTGCGTACGGAAGATCTTTCAGGTGCTACGGAACCAGACAATACAACATTTAACACATGGTACAATTCAAAGGGAAGGGAAGAATATTCGTAAGAATCATTAAAATGAGCAAGTTATTCAATGGTCATCATGTATATATTTGACTCATAAAAAAAATTAACAAGCTAAAGAAAGGAAAATAGCCAAAAATGAAATGAGGATTATGAGCAATAATATTTTAAATAAAATTAGGTACTGTAAACAATAAAGAAAAGAATTTCATGGAACAAAATAAAAATAATAATATTTCAAAAAACGAAAACGAACTGTTATTGAAAAAAAACAACTGTTTTTTAAAACTGTTTAACAAAAAAAGGTTGTTTTGTTTATGCTGCGCGATAAAATAAATATTTGAAATGTATATGTGTAGTTCAATTCAGAAGCATCGTTCATAGTTTGAATAATCTTCAATTAATGCAGTACAATGATTTTTGACGTATTATGTTTTTCTTATACATATTTCATGTATTATGTCTTCAATCATCGTGTCGTAAACATTCATTGCTAGTACTCAGCGCTTCCAAACTGAATTGATACTTGTATTGTCCCAATTTTCCAATATATTATCTACTTGATCAACCGTACAATACATCAGTCAGTACACATGGTCGTAAAGAATCAACATACATGGTCGTATGCCATCGCGAGCTGGTTCTGGTAAGCAGCATTCAAAACAACAGCAACTGTTGTGGTTTTCAATGCTACCTACCCTAACCAGCTCTTGATCAAGATGCAAAAATACATACCTAATAAGTCTGACAACCTTTTCATGCTTTGCCTCTGAGCATTTATTTCCCGCAGCTAAACAGTTTTTCATAGCCAAACAGTTTGTCGTTAAAAACCAGTCTGTCGATACGAAACAAATCGCTGCTGCCAAACACTGTTTCTCTACCAAACAGTTTTCTGATGAGAAACAATTTTTCATTCGCAAACTGCTTTCCACTACCAAGCAGTTCGTTTTCACAAACGAAAAACGGTTCATTTTAGAAATGTTGTTCGTTTTCGAAAAAATGATTGTTTAAGAAAAATTGTTTGTCGTTATTTGGAAAAACTGTTCGTTCGTTTTCTGCAGCCAAACGTTTTTTTGCAAACTGTTTGGCGTTTCTTAGCCCATCACTATATAACGGTACTCAACCCCGGCCGGAATCGAATCACATGAAGAAAAAGCAACAACACTTAAAATAAGAATGTTATCAAATTATATGCATATTAAGAATAATACTCAAAGAATAATAAAATGTTAATTATAAAAACTGTATAATTTATCCAAAAGATGGTATTATCAAGGAAATAATAAAAAATAGATATTCAATAAAGCAAAATGGAAAATTTTATGATAAAATTACATTCCCCGCACCATCGAATTTAAAAAAAAGACGGTATTTGACTTACCTAATTAACGAATTGTTACTATTTAAAAATCAGTTGAACAGTTTGATGATATAATTTCATAGAGTATCAAACTTAATTTTGATTGTAAGATTTCCTTTCTGCCGCAATGTTTAATATGTGGAGCTAATATTTCATCTCTCGAGTACCTATCTGTTTCCCATACATCTAAACATCAGTGATAAGTGATGGCAATTGATATACAGCGGGCGTCTCCTAGCATCCCTTAAGATCTGTTTTCTCGTAATCACACCGATCTCCTTTAATCCCCCTTCCAATATTTTTCATCGAACGCCAAATTGAACACCAAAGGACACTTCTTCCCAACAGCCAGTTCTCAAACGCAGTTCTTCACTATTTATTTCAATTTTTCAAACAAAGAAAATCTCCGTCTTTCGTATTTTTTCGAAAATCCAACTTTCTTCCTCTTTCAAGCTCAAAATAAGACTCGCCGAAAAATTTTCACTATGCCGTTAACTACACCGTAGTTTTTACTGGATCCTTTCAGTTTTTCACAAATGTATTTGGATTTCAACAACAACAACAAATGACGCAAACAACAACAACAACAAATGACAAAAACAACAACAATTGAAAACAACAAATGATGAGAACAACAACAACAAATGACGACAATAACAACAACAAATGACGACAACAGCAACAACAAATGACGACGACAACAACAACGAATGACGACAACAACAACAAAAAATGACGACAACAACAACAAATGACGACAAAAACAACAACAAATTACGACAAAAACAACAAATGACGACAACAACAACAGCAAATGACGACAGCAACAAATGACAACAACAAATGACAACAACACATGACAACAACAAATGACAACAATAAATCACAACAACAAATGACAGCAACAAAGGATAACAAAAAAGGACGACAACAAAGGACAACAACAAAGGACAGCAACAAACGACAACAACAAACGACAACAACAAACGACAACAGCAAACGACAACAACAAACGACGACAATAACAACAAACGAAAACAACAAACGACAAATGTCAACAGCAAACGAAAACAACAAATGACGATTACTGGCTCCCGGTGTGTGAGATCCCTAATTCATATTCAGGTTCGGATAGGACACCGTGCACCGGGCTGCGCGTTAACCTAACTCCGCATTGGCACCTAAGTCATATCAAGGGCGAATTGAGTTTTATCTCTATCATTGCCAAAATTTTTAGTTGTACAGCTTTGCTTTGCTGCCATTTTTTATATTAAAATAAATGAAAATATATATAAATGAAAAGATAGCAGATGCAGTTTTTTTGTCAGAAGAATTGCATAGATCCCCCATCTACATTCTACCAACGCGTCATCTTCCTCTTTAAAATAGTATAATTTCTGTGGTGACAAGGGGATAAGTCGAAAAGTGGCGAAATGGAGTTTTCCATGGATTAAACGTAGACGGAGAATCAGTACATACTTACGAAACGACTTAGCTAAAAAAATTGTCCAATTTTAATCATTCCACAAAAAAAATATACGTTGTCTATGCTAATTTATAGACAAGAAGGGAACCGTGATCACAAATTAATAACCTTTATGAGTAAAAGATATCGTTGGATATAAGTCGAGGATGTTAAAATTTATCACAACTAACGTAAATAAAAATCTCCCACTGCAAGTGGTCCAATCAGTCAGGTATGCACTATGAGCTGATGTCTGATGGAAATCAGTGCATACTTTCTAAACCACTTTGTTAAAAAAAAAATTTCAATTTAAATCATCCCACAAAAACTATTCCATCGGAGAAATCTATCGTGATAAAATTGAAAAATGTCCCATCTCTGATTGTTGGCAACGTCGGTTGATTACTCGCGAATCAGGGTCGCAACCTTTGACAAAATAATTCAGATCTGATGTCTCTATATATTGGTACGCCACGAGAAAAAAGTCCCGCTATTTTTGAACTCCAGAACGTGACTTAGGCGACCAACGTAAGCAGAATTTATCTTATTAATTTATATTTAAGTTTAAAATTGTATTGAATTGTATTATGCAGGAATTTTAAAGCCGTGGAAAGAGTCGAAATAAAGAGTTTAAAACACCAAGAGTTTAGATTCTTCGTCTGCTTTCTGGCTAGGAAAATTGGACCCTACAGCACGTGAGTACCGTGGCAACTACTCGTCGCCACAATTCTTTAAAATTCGTTGTCTGCGATGTCCGCAAAAAACCAAGATGGTTTCAAACCATCCAGATTGGTTAAACGAACACCACCTCTGCAGCAGCCCAACACGTTGTCCAGCAGCTGTAAAATATGCGAAGCTCCTGATAGTGATCGAATGGTGCAGTGCGATAAGTGTGATCAGTGGTTTCACTTTAAGTGCGTGGATGTTGATAGCAACATCGAAGAAAGTGATTGGTGCTGTGAGACCTGTGCAGCTCGGCAGCGAAGCCGAAGCGCAAATTCAAAGGACGTCTCCATTTCATCTTCCCACAACTCCAGTGCATCAAGGAAACTTAAGCTTGAAATGCAACGATTGGAAGAGGAGAGTGCAATGCAAGCCCGACGTGACAAGGAGTACCTGGATAAAAAATATCAACTTCTGTGCCAAGAAGATGAACTGCGTAGCATTCACGAATGTGATCAAGTTGATACAATCGAGCAGCAGCAAGAGCGAGTGACAGATTGGCTTCAACAAGGCGGCTTGCGTCAACTAAGTGCTTCTACCGGTATCAATAGTGCTGGTACTACAAAGCCCCAACAAATTGAGTCTGTGGTTATTGATGCGCGGAGCTCCCAGAAACCTTTTGCTTCTATAGCGCCCCCAAATCTGCCAATGGAATCCAGCATCGAACATGTCGAATACGCAGCAAAACAACATGCTAGTCAGTCGTCGAATGCTTTCACTCAAAAACCAGTTTTGAAAGGTAATCAACACGCCAAAAACTTGAAACTACTTAGCAGTAATCACACAGCCTACAATGTAGCATCAACGGCAGCACGGCTTTCAAGCGATTCAGTAATGACACGTCAATACAATAGTGGAAAGTGTGTTGTTTCTCAAGCTGTGACAACCAGTTATCCAGTCGCCGAATATCCGACAACAGGTTTTGTTGGTTTTCCAGCTATGACAACCAGCTGTCTATGCTCTTCTGCAGTACCGCCAATTATGACAGCAAGTGTTCAAAACAGTGCTAACATTATTCCACCAAACTCTACAGTTGCACCATCGATCCCATGCAACACGATGGAATGTTTAGTTACATCATCACAACTGGCTGCCAGACATGCAATGCCTAAAGAATTACCTATGTTTGGTGGTAAGCCCGAGGATTGGCCAATTTTTATTGCCACCTATGAGAACTCGACAAGAATCTGTGGACTGTCGAATGAAGAAAATTTGGTTCGATTGCAAAAATGTTTGAAAGGTGCAGCTCTGGAGGCAGTCAGAAGCCGACTTATGCAACCAAGTGGAGTTCCAGGCATAATTTCTACGTTACGCATGCTTTACGGCCGGCCTGAGTTAATTATAAATTCACTCTTGTCAAATTTAAGACGACAACCGTTGCCTAGAGTGGATCGTTTAGATACGCTAGTTGCTTTCGCATTAGTCGTGCAAAACATCTGTGCAACGATGGAGGCTTCTAACTTAAAAGATCATCTCCAAAATCCCACTTTGTTGCAAGAGCTGACTGAGAGACTTCCTCCTCAGATAAGACTTAACTGGGCGATATTTAAACAAACCCTCCCAGAAATAAACATTCTTACGTTCAGTACTTGGCTTTACAATGTTGCAGAAGCAATCAGTGATGTGACGTTTACTACTAAATTTGCAAATCAAGAACATTTGCACGACAAATACAGCGGAGGCGGTCGAGTCAACGCACATTGCCTTGTAAAAAACGACATCAATCAAGACAAGCAAGTGAAGCGACAATTTCGTGCTACTAAGTGTCCGGTTTGTAATGGAACTTGCTGTGCAGTTAGCTGCTGTCAGTCGTTTTTAAAGCTAAACCTTAGCCAACGATGGTCAGCTGTTCGCGATTTGAAACTGTGTAGAACATGCCTAGTTTCACATAAATCAAAGCGTTGCGAATTAAATAAGCTTTGTGGTGAAGATAACTGTATGCTTAAGCATCACCGCTTGCTACACAATAACAGCCAAACTAGTGAGATCGCAAATACAACTACTTCCCATGAATATAAGTCGCATGCTTCTCATGACATCGCCCATATAAATAACGATGATGTCGAACAAGACGTTCTCTTCCGCATATTACCAGTCGTACTTAGCAATGGTAACGTTTCTATCGAAACGTATGCATTCTTTGACGACGGTTCATCTTTGACCATGATGGAAGAAGAAATTGCTGGCAAACTTGGTCTCCAAGGACGGCCCATGCCGCTTTGTCTAAAGTGGACTGGAGACACAAGAAGAACAGAAATGTCTAAATCTGTTTGCTTGAAGATTTCCAGCAAAGCCAATAGAGACAAGAAGTTCGTAATATCTAATGTTAGGACAATAAAAAATTTGCAGCTTCCCGTGCAATCCATTTGTAAAGGAAAGTTGGAGCTAAAGTACCCGTATTTAGCCAGACTGCCCATTGATTCATACGAAAAGGCTAAGCCGACCATTCTTATTGGCCTGAACAATATGAAATTGGGTTTGCCACTAAAGTCAAAAGAAGGCTTCGAAAACCAACCGATAGCATCAAAAACACGTCTTGGGTGGACTGTCTATGGCAGTTGTGGCAAAAATTTCACTGAAACTGGACATATTAATGCTCACATTTGTAACTGTGAGGATAATATTGATAGCACAATTCATCAGATGATAAAGGAATATTTTTCAGTTGAGAACCTTGGTGTTTTGACATTTGGACGGGTATTACAGTCAACAGATGAACGAAGAGCATGCGAAATTCTAAAATCTACGACTGCGAGAAATGGAAATTCCTTTGAAATTGGGCTGTTGTGGAGGTATGACAATGTCGTACTCCCAGATAGTTTTTCGATGGCAGAACGCCGCCTGAGATGCCTTGAGAAGAAAATGTTGAAAGAGCCAGAGCTAGGCAAGAATCTCAGTGATCAAATGAAAAGTTATGTTGAAAAGGGCTATATTCGAAAATTACTCCCCAACGAACTCCGGAACCATACTTCTCGTACATGGTATTTACCAATTTTCCCTGTAGTGAATCCCAATAAGCCCGGAAAAATACGAATAGTTTGGGATGCTGCTGCTAAAGTACAAGGCATATCACTGAATGACATGCTACTTAAAGGACCAGATCAGCTCATTCCTTTGCCTCAAATACTTCGGCGATTTCGTGAGAAGCCAATTGCCATAAGCGCGGATATTCGCGAAATGTTCCATCAGATACGGGTAAGAGAAGAGGATCAAAACGTTCAAAGATTCCTTTGGCGAAATAAAACAACTGATCAAATAGACGTTTTTGTAATGAATGTGATGACATTTGGTGCCACATGCTCACCTAGCTGCGCTCAGTATGTGAAAAACATAAACGCTGAAGAATTTAAACACGAATTCCCGAGAGCTTATAAAGCAATTATAGAAAATCATTACGTCGACGACCTGCTTGACAGCGTTGACAGCGAAAAAGAAGCAATTCAACTGGCTAAGGACGTCATATTTATCCATTCTCAAGCAGGGTTTGAGATACGGAACTGGATATCAAATTCATCTGCAGTCATTAAAGCACTTGGCGAAAAGTGGTGCGTCGCCAGCAAAAATCTAAACATAAGCTCAGATATCAAAACTGAAAAAGTACTCGGTATGTGGTGGTGTACTTCAACAGACATGTTCACATACTCGCTTCAACATAACAAAGCTACTGAAGACATTTTAATTGGAACTCGTCGACCAACAAAACGTGAGGTTCTGAGAACACTCATGTCAATATTTGACCCTCTCGGACTAATATCTAACTTTCTAGTCTACATTAAAATCTTGTTGCAGGACATTTGGCGATCACAAGTCAACTGGGATGAGCAAATAAATGATAATCAGTATGAAAAGTGGATGATCTGGATAAAATTATTACCACTTATAGAAAAGGTGCAAATTCCTAGATGCTACCAGTTTCAAGTATTTGACAAACAAAATGTAATGCAGTTACATACGTTTGTCGACGCCAGTGAGAATGCTTATGCAGCAGTATCGTACTTACGAATTGACAACGGAAAAACAGCTTATTGTGTGCTGGTTGCAGCCAAAACTCGCGTCGCTCCTCTTAAACCACTATCTATCCCGCGGCTGGAGCTTCAGGCAGCTTTGATAGGAGCGAGATTAGCCAATGATATTGAAAATAGTCAATCGTTTGAAATTTCCAAACGTGTGTTTTGGTGTGATTCTCAAACCGTGCTGTGTTGGCTACGATCCGATCAAAAAAACTACCGGCAGTTTGTTGCTCTACGTGTGGGCGAAATACTTGAAACATCAAACGTAACCGAATGGAGATGGATACCATCCAGATCTAACGTTGCAGATGAAGCTACAAAATGGCAAAAAAATCCAGACCTAAGTGCAACAAGCAGATGGTTTAATGGACCAGCGTTTCTTACGCTAGAAGAGAATCTGTGGCCCGAGAATCGTTCGGAATGCGAAAAGACATCTGAAGAACTGAAACCACATTTGATTCATCGCGAAGTTCTTCAACGCAACCCCATTCAGCCTGAAAAATTTTCGAACTGGAAGCGACTTTTGCGCTCAACAGCATTTGTCTTCCGCTTCATACATAACTTGAGAGCTAAGATAAATAAGGTTGTAAAAAATACTGGGCCACTTTCGCGAGATGAATACATGCAAGCAGAGAACTTTTTGTATCGAAAAGCGCAGTTGGAAGGTTACACGGACGAGATGGCTGTATTCGCGAAAGCCAGTCAACCACACAATTTTAAAGACAAGCAGGTTATGGTTAATAAGTCTAGCCAAATTTACAACCAATCACCATACCTGGATGAAAATGGAGTTCTACGTTGTCGTGGAAGAATCGACGCAGTAACAGGCGTACAGCTAGATACTAAGCGACCTATCCTTCTGCCGAAAGATCACTATATCACCCGTCTAGTTATTCGAAGCTATCATGTTCGTTACCATCATCAAAACCACGAAACTGTCGTAAATGAGTTGCGTCAACGGTATTGTATCCCAAAGCTCAGGGCACTGCTGAAAACCGAACGAAAACATTGTCAGACCTGCAAAAATTCAACCGCAGCCCCCCAATTCCCAGAAATGGGGAATCTGCCACCGGCGAGACTAGCGACCTTTACACGACCATTTTCGTTTATCGGCATTGATTACTTTGGACCTATGAACGTCACCGTTGGACGTAAACACGAAAAACGATGGGGAGTTTTGATAACTTGTCTCACCACTCGTGCAGTTCACATTGAGGTTGCGCACACTTTGTCAACCGACTCGTGCATAATGAGTCTGCGAAACTTCATCGCCAGAAGAGGAACTCCCATTGAGATCTACAGCGATAACGCCACTAATTTTCATGGAACAGAGAAGGAACTTAAGGCCGCACTACAAACCGTTGACAGAGAAAGTCTCGTAACACAGTTTACGAATTCCGGCACGAAATGGCTGTTTATTCCACCCGCTGCGCCACATATGGGTGGAAGCTGGGAACGCTTAGTCAGATCAGTGAAGCGAATACTCTACCAAATAATGCCGACGCGAAATCCATCTGATGAATTGTTACGAAGCATGTTGATTGAAGCAGAAAATATCATTAATTCTCGTCCACTAACGTATATACCGCTGGATGTTGAGACAGATGAAGCACTTACTCCTAATCATTTCTTGCTGGGTTCTTCAAGCGGAGCAAAACCAGCTGGTGAGTTTCCTGATCATCCTGTCTTGTTGAAAAAAAATTAGATGATAGCTCAACAGTATGCAAATAGCTTTTGGAAGCGATGGATACGCGAGTATCTCCCAGATCTTACACGCAGGACGAAATGGTTTCAACCAGCAAAACCAATATCAAAGGGTGATATTGTCATTATTGTAGACGAAAACAATCCCAGAAACTTGTGGCCAAAAGGACGAGTAATCAACGTAACGAAAGGGAACGATGGACAGGTGAGAAGGGCAACGGTGCAAACAAGTACAGGTATTTATGAAAGACCTGCTGTAAAACTTGCAGTCCTCGACGTTGCAAATATTGATGGTAAGCCGCTCCAGCAGAACGACGTACCAGGGGGGAGTGTTGGCAACGTCGGTTGATTACTCGCGAATCAGGGTCGCAACCTTTGACAAAATAATTCAGATCTGATGTCTCTATATATTGGTACGCCACGAGAAAAAAGTCCCGCTATTTTTGAACTCCAGAACGTGACTTAGGCGACCAACGTAAGCAGAATTTATCTTATTAA
The DNA here is from genome assembly GCA_963978885.1 of Nemotelus pantherinus. Lineage (NCBI taxonomy): Eukaryota > Metazoa > Arthropoda > Insecta > Diptera > Stratiomyidae > Nemotelus > Nemotelus pantherinus. The sequence goes on from OZ022266.1 coordinate 79,066,230, forward strand.
TTTATATTTAAGTTTAAAATTGTATTGAATTGTATTATGCAGGAATTTCAAAGCCGTGGAAAGAGTCGAAATAAAGAGTTTAAAACACCAAGAGTTTAGATTCTTCGTCTGCTTTCTGGCTAGGAAAATTGGACCCTACAGCACGTGAGTACCGTGGCAACTACTCGTCGCCACACTGATATTCTGTTGTTTATTTTGCAAGAAATGGGTTATGTTCTTAACTATTGTTTCTTGTAGTGAAAGCAGTCAAAATGACTGACTTCATTACTCCGACTTCAGTATTATATTCAATCGGACTTTAGTGGTAAACTTTCGCAAGATACAAGGATAGCAGTCCTTCTCTTAGAACGCGATGTACAAAGAGAAAGCAGTTATTTCTAATACTCGATTTAATTTTTTCTTCTACTGAAAAGTCTCTGTCTTTGACTTATCCTCTTATTCCTTGGAAGTACAGAATTACTCCACATCTACCAAGTACAACTTAATCCCTTTAACACATGAATTAATTAAATCTCTGAACACTTTCACCAAATGTTTTAAGATTTAGAAGCTATATGCAAGATCCGACCTCATTCGCCGTGACTTTCTTGATTTCAGTTCTTAGCAATGACTGTACTTCAGCAGCTTCTTAATGCCTGGTTTGCATAAACAAACTAGCTGAGCACTAAGAGCGAGCTTATGAAATTCTACCAGAGATGCAAAATTAATTAAGTGCATACCATTACACTGTGCACAGTATGAAAAGTTCACGCAATTCAAAACAAACAGAATGTCGGTATACGTAGAAGAGATTGCACCACATACATCTATTTTTGGATCCCGGGACGCGTGTAAAATCAAGGTCCTTAGCTTGATGCTCAGAATTTCCTAGCTGACTGTTAGATTTTAATTAGATGGATTGTTATTGATATAATTCTGTTGAGCTTAGAGATTGAGTTATGTGAAGCAATGTTTCGATGCGGGAGTGGTTATTGCAGTGTGGTGAAGTTATCGTGGTGAATAACTTGATGAAAATTAGAGATATACAGTGGGTAAAAAAAGTTAAGGCACAAAGTCTCAGTAAGAACAAAAAATTTATTTTTAATGCTACTTTAATAATAAATGATGATTCTTTTGTGTTTCATTAAAAGTTTTGAATGTTTACTTTGAGAACAATATCGAAAAAAGCTGGAAACGAAACAAATTTCACAACATTAACGTAAAATTTTTCATTGGTGATCCAAAATAGCGCAAAAAAAGTTAAGGCACAACGCAGTTTTATCTAATATTATTTGTAATTCCTGTAAAAACATACCCTTAAATGTACTTAAAATCATGCAAATATGATACATCTATTCAGTCTAGTTTGGAAAGTATTTTGTAAAGGTAATTTTATTGCGGGTGTTATTAAAAATGAGTGTGAAAAGAAAATCGGTAAGTGCAGAGATCCGTGAGTGTATTTTGCGACGTTGGAAAACATGAATGTCGTATTCTGAAATTGGCATAATAATGGGAAAATCAAGTGAGATATCTAATAATAAAATATAAATTAACCAAAGCATACTCTAAATGCCCCAGTTTTACGAATTAAGGTCAAAGAACAAGTTGAGCAAGAAGTTTCTACTCAAACTAATCAAAATGTAACTCTAGCTAATCAAAATGCAAAACTCTAGCGTACCTGAACCGCTAGAAATACTAATGTTCTATGAACAATAGAAGAATCGAGTGCATATTCTACCACACGTGCTCCAACCTGTTTCGAGTGCAAAACCACTTTGATCTTAACAATGAATTTAAACTAATAGGGTGAAAAGGATTTCAGGACTACCACTTGCATGAATTTCAAGATTTAGGAAAGCCAAACACTGCAAAACTTTGAAAACAGCATAACATAACATAAACAAACAAAATGCTTAGTGCTTGCAACACTTTACCAGCACTGCAACTAAAAGTCTTTCACAATTGACTCACATCAAAATCAAATAACTCTATCGATATTGAATTTATCCGATGATTTCGTCGAAAGTTACAGGGATAGAAAGATGTTTGGGACCGAACAATTTCTAGAACTGAGAAAATTTAAGCATTGGTAGCTTATTTTCATTATAATTATTCGCGATATGAATACTTAATGTAAGCATTTATTGATACGAAAATAGCAAAATAACGCCTCGCGCTGGCAACCCTTCGCTAGCATCTAAGCCAAAAATATTTCACACCTGCCTCACATTGAAATCAACCTACCCTGCGAGTTTCGTTTTGATCTGATGACTGCATTGAAAGTTCTAGGGTTACAAAGAAATTTCGAATTACCAGTTGAAAAACTTTTCGAATTTTCCAAAACATGATGTTTGTTGTTTATTATCACTACAAGATCATTACGATAAAATCGCTTATTAAAGATATTGCAAATAAATACAAAACCAACAAAATCATGGATTTTTAACCAGATTCCGTTTGAATAATGCCTATAATAAGTTCCATTTATTATATGAAATTCGTTTTGATTTCATGACTACATTGGAAGCTATAGGGCAAAAAGCTTTATTTACTTGAGCGAATTTTCAAAACCCAAGACACCAAAATTACCATAGCTGGCAGCATCAACCAAATGTCTACCAAATATGGCTTAGAGTAAGGTTCAGCTACTGTGTGAATTACATGAAAATCTGGCCAACTGAATCAGAATTCATAGGGCAAAAAGCAGTTTTTTTTTCTTTATAATTTTTTGAGATGGCACCACTGGCACAGAGTTGCCCGCATTCCCAAATCGCTTCTATCAGACCTGGTCCTACTTAATAGCAATACATTGTGTGAATTTCAACTGTATCTTAGAATTGGAGGAGGGCTACCGTTCTTGTCCGATGTGAATTTTCAAAAGTTTTGCTTTGGCTGTATTGACAGAGCATAAGATTTCTATATGAGTTGGCTTTCACTATAAAAGACGAAAATTTTTCAGGAGAGTCGATGGTTTGAAGGTTTTCAATTTCAATGCCTGCCGCAGCTGCAGGGTTGCCAGAACGTTCACAAAAAAGTGCATGAGTAAATTCGAACATTAGTAAAAAGCGTATTTTAAGGGCAGATTATTAATTTAAAAAAATTAAATGGTGAAATTCCGTTTTGCTTAAGAGTACGTAAAAAAGCCAAAATCATTCTGGAAGTCCATAATTTTTGTTGATGAAGTAAAAATTAATCTTTTTGAATCTGATGAATGGTGATATGCAGAGTGAACACTCTGCCATGGAACTGTATGGGGGCATCTGGTCCTGGAAATATAGAATTTATGAACGGTACGATGGTTCAAACGTGTTACCTAGGTAGCCTTAAATGAAATATTGAACAATTTGCTTAAAAATTTGGCATTTTGTACAATTTAGGCCTGCATCAAGACAACCATCCGAAGCACAAGTTGGAGCAATGTCGAGTTTGGACCATGTGTAACTGTCCAAAAAAATCCCCTCAATCACCGAACTTAGACCCGATCGAGCATTTGTGGCAGAGTAGCACTGCGAAAGGTAAAGAATAATGAAGGGCTCCAAGATATTATTGATGAATGGAACCATATTTCATCCACTTTTTGCAAAAATGTAGTGAAAACGATGCCGACACGACTACGAGAAGTCATAAAAATACGTGGAAGAGCTACAAAGTATTAGTGCTATGCAAGTTGATTTTTTGAAATTGATCACTTTAAAACAATTTAAATAATTTCAGGTAAAACTGCGCTGTGCCTTAACTTTTTTTTACGCCATTTATTAAAGTTGAATTAAAAATAAGTTTTTTGTTCTTACTAAGAGTTTGCGCCTTAACTTTTTTAGCCGCTGTATTTCGAACTTGCAAAGTTCTTATCGAGGATGGTGTATGTAAGGGGACAGTAAAATTGATGGTGTGCAGATGATTTCAGGAATCAATGAAATTATGAAAGTGAATTCATAAAACTGATTTTCACATCAATCTTCAAAATTGTTGTTGCGGTTTTATTGCATGAATTTGATTTAAATTAAAAACGTTTCTATCTACTTCCTCTTACCCCAGTGTTTGTCAATGTATAAAGGGCAAATAAGAATGAGTTAGCATATTCAACATTGTTGTATTCCATTTATTAACCTATTTATGTTGCATAATTTTATTATTGCTTACGGATCACCAACTATCGCATTCCTTACTAACCAATTACTAAATTGATGTTTTTAATTTGTCCGGTTGTAGCTTGATTTCCTTTATTTTGAAATATATAAAATAAATTTTTATTGTTTACCTTCCCGCTTTTCCTTCCTATGCAGTGATGATAAATAAAGATATATCATATGCTGACATTATTTATTGACTTGAAGTTCAAACTGACTCACTAAAAACACACGAGGCAGAATGACAAAGAATTAATTTTCCGTAGTGGTGGGAGCTTTTCGGAGCACACTTTTCCACCTACCCTGGAGTGTGGTAGATAAGTTTGTTTACATGTTTTTTTTCATGCACCTCTTAAACATAGAAAAACAAACTTACAAACATTCCAAGTCGTAATCAGAATCGGATAATATCAACATGCCGTGAGAAAGTGGATGCTGTTAGTAACAAATGTTTAGATCAATATATCTCGAAAACGGTTATGGTTACAAGAAAAAGTTGTATAATCCTTTTTGTTGAAAATTTTCTAAGTTACAAATTCGTCATACATGGTTTTTCTGAAGACGTGACCGTTACTGATATATTTAGGAAAAGTCACTTTTGGTGACCTTTGACCCCGTATAAAAAGTAACGCAGCACTCGGATCGATGGGGACTTTTGGTATTTTGTTCAACACGCCAGTACCAAGGTTCACACCAAAATTCAGCTTTCCCCTAATTTTTCCGAAGTTTCGCCTTTTTTATGTCGGATTTCACTGGGCTAATAAGTGTTGTGGCAAAATACATATTTGCCGAAGAAAAGTTTAATATCTTCTCTTTCGAGTTGGATCTACTTGGAAAGTTGCCAAACCGCTGCAGCGTCGAAATCTATTTTTTTGCAATATCTTTATTCATTTTACCACATAAAGCGTCAAGTTCTTTTTGGTTTTGTTATGGTGAGCTTTGTAAGGAATCATGTGATCATCAACGCATATATTCTTCTTTAAGGGAAGAAAGAGAAATTTATAATGAACAAAGCTAATTACTGGTCTTAATTTGCAGGACTAATCTAAATTGTTTGACCTTTTTTCGTGCACGAAGTGTAGATAGCTCGGTTTGCTTAAAGCTGGTTCATAGATTATGAAAACTTTCAAAAGTTGCCTCAACATCATCTCTAGGTCGTTCTGAAAGCTCAGAGTTCCTTCATCGGTCAACCCGATGCTAGAAAAATGTGTTTTTCTATCGATAAGCATCCAAAAATACAAAAAGTATGTTGTAAGGGAAATAGAAAAAATAAAATATAAAAATGTAAAAAGAAAATATGAAAAAAATATGTTGTAAAAAGAACAGTAAAAGGGTTCTTTCGATCTAAGGAACGTAGAAATTATATTTATCAAAGTAGGGTCTCTGAACTTCAAGCTTAATGCTTATTGTGTTTTGCGTAAACTTTTTGTGTTTACTTCTTTTACACAATGAGGGAACCGTAACTAAACACGCGTCGTTATTAATATAATCTTATCACAGAAAAAGATTCTAATAAACTGATTGGTTGCCACAGGTCTGATCCAGGGAAAATATTTAAATTGACTTTAGTAGAAAGGCTAGTAATAATATAATTGAAAAACAAACTTTGTTGGTGGTTGAGGGAAAATTACTCCAATTATGCGTCCCAGATATGAAACGTAGATAGCAAATTAGTTAAATGATTTCTTTATGAAGCACGAATTGCTTCCAAAACGCACTTTGTGACCAATATAATAATCCTCCATGCGGGTCTAGTTCCCATCACTTGCTCGAATTGTGCATTCACGTAAATCAAATGTCAAAGACCTCTCAGTTCTTTACTTCCAACGGTACATCATGACTGAAGCTTCCTTGATTCCATAAAGCCAGGAAGTTGCAGTGGCCAATCGAAATCCGACACTCATCGGTCAACAAATGTTGTAATCTTAGCCAGCAAGAAGTCGTAAATGAAATATTGAAGCCAAGCCAATATGTGTAAAACTCGAACGGTTAATCCGGATTTCGCTCAAGATGTGACAACTCACCGAACATGCGGTATGCAAAACGTTACACACCCCACAAATTCCATTGCAGCCTGCGGCATATCTGCTAACGATGATGACGGTATCAAACGCTAATGCAGTGGTTTTTGAGTAAGCATTGCTATGCATTACTGGCCCGAAACAAGGAGGAAAGCCAAGAATGAGCGGAATTAGACCAAGACCATGTTCCATTATGACCGATACTTTCGTTGAACATTGGAATGATGATAACATGCATTCTTGTTTATGCATGTGGTTACGACTTCACGCGCTATTGAAGAATTTAATGAATTCACCGTGAAATGCTTTCTTTTTACAGTTGCAACGATTCTCACTTTTTTATTGGATGTTAGACATAAAATTTTTCATAACCTATCTCAGAAAAGATTTGAGTTGAAATAAATATCGAAAATCTTGAGAGGATAGTAATATTTAGGTGACAGATCCAGCAACTTTTTTTTTTTTTTTTTTTTTTTTTTTTTTTTTTTTTTTTTTTTGGGAGCGGATGTCAAAAACCTTCAATAGGTATCTTGCGAACTAAACAAGATTATGTGAGATTCTTACTCACTAAAAAACGTCACCCGCCGACCACGTAGGTCCGAGCCGGAACCGCTTTCGCATTACTTCAACTCGGCCGTGCTACTTCCACCCATCAGGTGTCCCATTGGCTTACTTCCGTTCTGTCAAGCTTTCAGGAGTCTATGAGACATCCTTCCTCTTTTTTTAAGCGCAATACCAGCTCCACATATGCTGACACAGCTGACCAGGCGTCTTCTGACTGTAGCATCATCTCCACGATTGACTCCGGCGTCACAGGGCCAATTGTAGAGAAAAGCATGTGTCGCTCTCTTCTGAAGCGGGCGCAATGGAAGAAGGTATGCAAAGCGTCATCACTTTCCTTAGCACAGTAATTACAGAACTCCGTCCTGACTTTCCCCATTCTGTGAAGGTATTTCCTGAAGTAGCCGTGGCCCGATAGGAACTGGCACAGGTAGAAGTTTATTTCACCGTGGTCGCGATTAAGCCAAGGTTTTAAGGCGCGAATTAGCCTAATCGTCCATACTCCCTTCGAGCTCGTAGCCCAACGCTCCTCCCAAAGCTCAAGCGTTCGCGCTCGTGCTTGAGCAACCAAGATTTCTCTTCCCACTTCTGCTCTGTTCAGGAACACTTCCCTGCGTTCGTTCGCCAATAGATCAATTGGGATTACTCCCGCTATCACTAACACGGCGTTTCCTGAAACTGTTCTATAGCTGCTTGCAATTCGCAGCGCTCCCCTACGCTGGACGCTCACCATCCTAGCTCGATACTTTTCAAACCTTAACGCAGTGGCCCATATCTCCGCGCCATACAGCAGCATTGAATGAGCCACTGTCATAAGGAGCTTACGTTTACTCGGACTAGGACCGCGAACGTTTGCCATGAGTCTCCCAAGCGAGATAACAGACAGTAGCGCCCTATCGCATACTTTTCGGATGTGCTCCCCATAAGCCAGCTTCGAGTCCAATATCACTCCAAGATACTTAGCCGATTTCCTGGTCTCAAGTACTTCAGAGCCAACCGTCATGGGTATAATGGTTGGTATTCTTCTTTTGGTCAGCATGACAATCTCAGTTTTCGCGATCGCCAGCTGGAGACCATGGCTTTCCATCCAGGCTTCGACCCTTCTCATTACTTGATTGAGTTTGAGTTGGGCGAGATGAGGATTTCTCGACGTGATGACAGCGGCTACATCATCAGCATAGCCCACCAAGAGCACGTCTTCCGGCATTTCGAGGCGTAAGAGACCATCATACGCAACATTCCATAGGTCTGGCCCGAGAATGGATCCTTGTGCTGCCCCAGCTGTAATTGTTTTGCGTACAGTTCCCTGATTCGTTTCATAGATCAAATGGCGATCTTTCAGGTAATCCCGTACCATCGCCAGCAAGTATTCCTCTATTTGAAAATGTCGCTGAAGAGAATCCAGTATGTCTGTCCATCTCGCCGAGTTAAAGGCGTTACGAACGTCCAGCGTTACCAAAAACACAATGGGTCTAGCTCGATGACAAGCGGCCTCTGCGCGATCTACTGCGCTAATTATTTCGCAGATGGCACTTATTGTTGAGTGGCCACTGCGAAATCCATGTTGGTTTTTCGAGAGGTCACCTGCTCTTCGTATAGCTGCCTTAAGTCGAGGTTTCAGCAGCCCTTCCAAAAGTTTCCCCGCAGTGTCCAGCATGCAGAGAGGTCTGTACGCTGATGGTGTGTTAAAATCTCCCTTTCCCTTTGAAATTAGGGCAAGTCGCGCCACTTTCCAGGGTGACGGAAAGACACCCGCTAGTAAACATTCATTGTACATGCGTAGCAATGTTGACGGGTGTCGTTCCACAACTACCTTTAGGACTTCTACTGGAATATTGTCCGGACCTGGGGCTTTTCGGTTCTTCATTTTGGCACTCGCGCTTCGTAGTTCTTCTTCAGTGAACAAAGGGATATCTTCCTGGCGGACTGTGTGGTTGTTCTCTGCTCTTACATCGTGCGCTGGGAACAGTGAATCTACAATATTCCTCAGGACATCCGCCTCCATGGGTGGGTCGGAACACATGCGGCCCAGCCTACCCGATACTATTTTGTAACCCTGGCCCCACGGGTCCCGGTCCACTTCTTCGCATAGAGTTTGCCACATTTGCCTTTTCCTCCGTTTTATAGCTATTCCCAGTTCTTTTTTTGCCTTTTTGTGGGTGGCGACAAGTAGCAACGCTTCCGGTCGTCCAATAGACCGCTGTGCCCTACGCCTGCATGCTAGAGCTCTTCGTCTTAGTTCCGCTATCTCCTCAGTCCACCAATAAGCGCTCTGTTTGCCCGGTAGTGACTTTCGAAGTGGCATCGACGCATTGCACGCTCGCCGAATTTCGCCCATGGTCGAATTTACAACCGTACCTATTTCCCCAGAGCCCATTGCTACCCCTGCTTGTCCTGCGCTGACTTCATCAGTAAAGCTGTTACCTAGTGACTCCAAAAGCTTCCCCCTATCCAACTTTGAAATATTCCACCCGAGTATCTTCCGTCTTAAGTTCTGAGGGGCCGGGCTTTCCTCCGACAGCCAGAAAGTAATATAGTTGTGGTCACTTCCAGTGTACTCCTCCGTCACCCTCCAATCCTTTGTCATCATGGACAACGTCTCCGAGACAAGAGTTATATCGGGAATGGACTCACCGAAGCCTGGCCTGCGGTAAGTTGGTGTTGAGCCCCTGTTCACCACGACCATACTCAGCCTGGACACCATTTCCATAATTAATCTCCCTCTTGTGTTTTGAGTCGGCATCCCCCATTCCAAGGCTCTCGCATTGAAGTCACCAGCTACTACCAGTTTGCCAGGAAGGTCTCGAAGAGCGTCTTCTAATGCTTCTATCTTTCTACGAAATTCCATTATTGGGTCGTTCGGTGAAAAATAGCAGCTGACAAAACTGATGCCGCAGTTTTCAATCCAAACATATCCATCGCCCGAACCTCGCCGATCAACCCGGACTTTCCGAGTGTCTGCAACCCATAAAGCTGCATAGCCCGAAGTGTCTGAATACCATGTCTCTGGATTTCTCCTTCGGTATGGTTCGCTGATCATTGCGATTTGAGCTCTGGATTCTTGCATAAGCTGCGTGAGTAAATCATCCGCAGTGCGGCATCTTTGCAGGTTCCCCTGTAGAACCCTCATCTACGCAGCAACTTCTTCTGCGCATCGAGCGCTTCTCGGAAAGCTTTGCATGCTCCTGATCCCAGAACATGCTTCACATCTCCTGTTTTACCTTTGTCGTTGCACAGCAGGCAGAATGGCTCCGCCGAGCATACCTTTGCAACGTGTCCCACTTGTCCGCACTTCCAGCAGTTAGTGCTACGGTCTGGTCCTTTGCAACCTTTTTTGGTATGGTTGTATCCCATGCACTTGAAACAGCGCACAACTTCAGGTCGCTTCCTTACCCTAGCGTTAACCCAGCCAATTCTAATTCGTCCAGTATCAACTAGCTTCAAAGCTTTTGCTTCGTCCAGTTCAACGACGGCTTTCCTCTGTTCCCTTGTATTCGGGGGAAATAAGGTAACTTTTACGTTCTGAATCCCCTCTTCTCGAATCGCTGCTATCACTTCCTCTTCTGTCGTAAGACTGTCGAGGTCGAGTATCTCGATTTTGACTTTGGAGACGAGCCTTTTAACCTCTCCGAAACCCCCCACAGCTGCCTGGATTGCATCACCGAATTTCGAGATGTCTTCACACTTTGCCAGTGTCACAAGTACCCCACCGTCTGCCGTTTTTCTGATTTGGCGAACGTGTGCCCCAACTTTGCTTGGGCTTACTCCTGCCCGAATATGCTGAAGGACTTCTGCATAACTCTTCCCTTGGGTAGGCTTTATTACCACGGCTTCCTTTCTTGTCCTAGGCGATTTCGTTTTTTTCCGCCTCGGTTTTTTCAGGTTAAGCTCTGAATTTGACGCCAAGCTCTTGGTTGATCCAGAATTTGCCGCTTTATCTTGCCGGCCGTTACTTTTACGTGACTTTTTCAACACGGTCACCCATGTGTGCTGTTCGGTGGTGCCTACTTCAGTTCGTGCTCGAACGATATTTTCTTTGTTAGGACTACCTTCAGGCGTTCTTGCCCGTTTTTGTGCTTTGGCTTGCACAGTGCATAGAGTTTCGGTAGTATCCTTTACTCCGTGCTCTCTAGGCTGGGCTCCCTCAATTTGCCTCAGCTCTAGCTCAGCCTTCTTCCAATTTTCTCTGCAAGCTTCTACAACTTCCAGAGCCTCTTCGAGTTCAAGAAGACCGTCTTTCACCTGCCGCGATATATTTTTCTGCACTTGGGATGCAGCTGCTATTTTTTTAACTATTTCCCGGCACTTTCGCAGCATCTTTTCTTCTTGTGCCCTTTCTTCAGCAATATAGCTTCCCTTTGAAGAAGATCGTGCCGTCGTCGCCGGAGAGGTACCCACTACAACGCAGTGCCTGCGTATGTTTCTTTGGACCAAACACCGTTCCGCACGCGGAGTTTCTTCACCCACTTTATTTGTGGTGGCCGCGCTAACTACCACAGCAGAATTCAGGGCGCTAGATGTTTCAGACTGCCCCTGTTCTGTTCTTGCGGAGTTTTTTCCCACAGGTGGTGTTCTTTGCACCTTTGGTCTACCAATAAAAGGATTTACTTCCTTCGTCACTGGTGTGTTTCCGTCTGCTTCGTTCACTTTATCGTCATTACTATTATGTTTATTGTTGATCATGTCTTATGGGTCCCCCCTCAGAGCCGCTATCTAGGCCCGGATGGACAGTCGCCTTAATGATCCCGTGGTTATCTAATGCAAGCAGGGAGGCCACGCGAGGGTTGCGAGGCGCCCTTATGGGGTCACCTGCGCAGAGCCAGATCAGCGCTAATCAGGAGTGCAACTCAACTGAACCTGTCCCGCCAACTCAACAGCGCGAACTTCGAACGTACTCTGAGGCCTGCCAAGGTTTTAACAGGACGGAGGCGGAATGATATTAACCTGGAGCCGTTGGCACTCGGATGTCACTCCGGTGTTACTAGGTCCAGAATACCATAGCCACCAGCCCAAATGCATCAATTCCAAATCATTAGTCGAGATCTTTGTCCGTGTAAAGTAAGCCAGTTTGTGCCAATGTAGAAACACCATATCTGCATCGCTGCCCTGCTGGCGGCAGTGCCACGACGCATCAATGGTGAGCAGGGGAGCTTGATTACCGCAGCCGTCAAATAATGCTGGAAACATTACCTGGGGCCCAGCTGCGCAGTTCTTCAGGATCATGAGATCAAGCTTTCATGGCATGGTTTTGGTCCACGGCTGCTTATTCGTATGAACAATTTTTGGCCATCTAGTCGCAGTCACGTACACAGTTAGATGTACCAGTGGTGTCATCTTATATCGCAGCGACCACACAGTTAAACCGCACTTCGCACTTAATAACCCTCCGAAGCCGTCGTACCACTGTGGGCTGCCCCTATCCGCCACCTGGGGACGCGTCCAGTAGCAGACCAGCAAACTGCCCTGGAGACAGATCCAGCAACTACGACAACCTTCTCTGAAACAATCAATCTTTTATTGGATTGTAATGATTGCTGCCTTCTTTGCACTTTATTGACCCAATGTGGATATTTTGCTGATGTTTTTAGGTTTCGTTCAACACGTAGCCTTGGCATAATAGCCAAGTGCCCATCATGCGCATATGTCACGACAATACATACTTCTGATGAGAGCCTACAATCAAAAATTAATCAAGTCACCCACACCGCCTTCTCCGTATTTTTAATTACAAGACCCGACCATCACCGTACGTGTCACATGCTCAATCAAACTTCACTCATACAAATAATTATCGACTCGAGTAACAATGACCACGATGACTGTGAGTAAAATGTAATAATACATACAAATGTAATAATACTTCAATTGACCGTCTTTCCTCTACAAAGATATTTCTATAATTAAAAACAAAATAGGCGGCCAGACTGGAAAATGTGATTTTTTCCTCAAAATGACATCGAATTATCTTGTCATCTCCATTATACCGCGAAGAGTACAATGTCAATGTTTTCTTTCAATGCCGATTTTCCGTTTGTCGGATAAGTGCCTGCGGACAAGGTTCACAGTAGAAATCAAACCTACTGGCTAACCGGTGTATTTTGGATGCATGCCATCCCACTGACTCTAGCAAGGTCTCGAATAGATGGCCGCATCGAAATTCCCTTTCACCCTAATTTGTCGCGTGACTTATTGCGTTATTCACGCCACATTCACTATGCTTTGCAATTCACTCACGGCAAGATACTAAAATAAATTTATGTTTATAGGCAAGACAATGCAACCAAGGCTAGCATTATTCTCGTCATCATCAAAAATCTTTGCACCTCATGCACGTTGCCATGCAATTCTGGTGTGACTGATGCTTGAACGTTGCATGCAGCCAATAGAAAATGGGTGTTAAATTAACGATAATGCAATATAGTTGGAAAATTGCATTAGGTCTTTAGTCACTTGAGAACTGAGTGTTCGATACTGTCATGGCAAGATAGGCTGGACAAATTTATGGAACAATAAAATGGTCAAGGAGTCGTTTCCCATCTTTTGTCGATTCTGAACCATGAATGGAAAAATCAGGCCAAAAAGAATTGCGGAAAGTCAAATAATGAACGCATCTGAAAGTGGATTAACAGATAAGAAGCAAAAAACCATGAAATCCTCGCCAGTCAGACATCACATCCTTTCCGTGCTTCCTTGGCGTAACGAACTGACAGACGCCTTTGGTCCCGCATTCCGTCCCACGGATGCAGACTGATTTATGTGACGCACAGGCACGACAGTAAGACACTATAGGAAAACCAGTCGTTACAACGTATGGTCAGCCTCCACATGTCTGTCGAATCGATGGATAGCCCAAATAAAATGACATTAAAAGGAACTCAGTAGATAAACATCGAAACCAGTAAGCGAGAATTAACCTAGGATATTTCATTCATTTGGAATGTTTCGATTGTTATTTGTTTGTTATTGTTGTTATCTCATCGAATTGACCAGTATTTGTGTTTGTATCAACCAAAAAAAAATCGCACCTTTCAGTGTTGAATGAAGGATAGTACATTTTATGTCAAAATAATCACATTAGAAGAGGGTGCTACTATGAGGATCGTTTTTCATTAACGTGCGTTACAAGCGAAGAAGAATTATTCATTAAATTTTAGCCTTTTTATTGACAGAAGAGAAAATGTATAATCTAATCGACTTAGCATTTATATGTGCATTAAACTATGTTGTTACAGAATTTTCCCAAGCATTACATTTTTCATTTAAATAAAATTACGATATCAATTTAACATCACCAATTCCAACCCTTATAGGAAACCCACAAAGATTTTCATGTTTACTTTAAACGTTGTCTGGTCGATAATGCTGGTATGGCAGTAACCAGTTCTCCAATCCTTCATTCCTACGTTTTGATTCTTGTTTTTCCGCCGTGAGATTCTGTTTACCTTTTTAGGTTGTATTTGTTTGGAGAAGTACTTGAAGTTGTTGCATGCAGTTACTATATAGCTGCGACGACGACGAAGTCGACAGACGACGAAGAACAACATTCCTCAATCGAGCGATGCATGGACATAATTTAATGAGAACATCCACTAATAAGCGTCAATTGAATGGTCATATCTCGATGATAATCTCTCACCTATGGAACCAACAAGATGACCAAGAGCCGAACGTATAGCTTTCGATGCCACAGATGAAATAAAAGGAACGGGGACCTTGTCGTCAATGGCCATCGAGAATGAAGTGTACATACATACAGATGGATTACAAATAAATACAGATTTTCGAATTTAGAATGTTTCGATTGTTATCTGTACTTTACATAATTCCTAGGAACTATTTTCGAGAGTCACTTGAATTATGTTTTTGGGAAATTTCACGTTAGCGTCTTGGGTGGCCCAAGACGGGCTTGAGCTCTCCATTCGACTTTCTCTTAGAATGCTTGGTTTTTGAACAAGAAATTCCTTGAGAGTCTCAGACATTGTTTGCAGTTTTCGTAATGGATGGATGGATGGATGTAAGTAAGAGCCTTTAGTGTATCCGTCTCAACGAAGGAGAACGAAAATTTGAATCCAATAGACAGCCGACCGACCCTCTTTTGTCAATTAACATAATCGAACCGAAAAGTTTTCGTTCCTTGAACGTAAAACCCTTATCATTCGATGAGGATCTGTTTAAGTCTGCATGTATTTTCGAGATCACAATTCAAGTTTACTCAGTGTATTATCGTTTGAATAGAATCGTGTTGTTTGTTTAGGTTCGATTAATGTAGAAAGTTTTCGACTTGATTAATTTGAGTAGGCGGCATACTGCAAGCTGAAAGTAGAATAGGGCTCGAGTAGGGATTCGAGGAGGATTTTAAGGAATTCGAAGTTGTTCGACAAGTGCATGTTTGATGGAATTTAATTGAATATAAACTGCCTCTAAAAAAGATTGCATACTTAGTAACGGATCATAAGTTTGCTGATATGGCAAGGTGATAAACGTTGGTGATTAACTAATGGGACTTATAAATTTGACTCAATTAATTGTTGTAGTAGAACATGTTTTTACTACCTTTGATAAAAGTTTGAAAGAAAGAAAGTAAAATTCATCTCTCCTCACTGGAAAAAAAAATTATTTCTGTGTCTGCATTCTAAAGCTTGGGTCAGACATCGCTACTTTTACTGCGCAGTTTTTAGGTTGCAGAATCAAAAACTGCTAACTCTGTTCACACATAGAGGGTGCAACCCGCTACATTTACTGCGCGCAACCGGGTAGCTGCAACTTCTTGCCAAGAAAACTGCAAAGGTGTTCACACATAACTCGCAGTTTTTGCTGCGCGCAGTATTTTACTATTTAGTTTGTTATAAAGTTTCAACCAGTTGTGTTAGGATGTATTTCGATGATCCAGAAGTGTTGGCTGCGGCTTGTTTAGTTATAGTTTTAAATAAACGAAAAAAGAAAAGCAAAAGCAGAAGCTGCTGGGTGAGGACGTGGATCGCAAATAGAGAACACTATGGGGCTGTGCCTTGTTTGTTAAATGAATTGCGTTTAGGTGACGAAGCATTTTCTAAAAACTTTTTGAGAATATAGGGTAGTGATTTTGATGAACTTCTACAACTGGTGACTCCTTTAATAAAGAAAAAAGACACTTGGATGAGAAAATCAATAAGCCCAAGTGAACGATTAATCATAGCGTTACGATTTTTGGCTGCAGGTAAAAATTTTTTCAGTATATCTACATTTTATCATGTTTATAATTTGTCTTCTTTTTATCCTAAGAGGCTATAGTTATAAATCTTTAATGTACCTATTTCGTGTGCCATCAAATACTATTTCTATAATAGTAAAGGAAACCTGTGAAGTAATTTTCAGTGCATTAAAGTAAAAGTATTTAAAGGTAAAAAATAAACAAAATGTATTTCATAATAGTTTAATGAACTTTATCAAGAGTAGGAATAGTGACAAAACATACGCAAATATTCAAAAATAAAAAACATTTAAAAGAAACTATGTTTCATTAAATAAAAAACTTATGAGTTCAGACATTTGTAGAAGTTTTTTTTTCATAAAATTACCGTAAAAAATATTAAAATTGCTGTCACTACCGTACACACAATACTGATACTTCTCAAGGCACTAATTGAATCGGAAATAACAAAACGAAAAGCTGCAGACGCAGGCGCAGCAAAGTTTCAACCAAATCAATATTTTTTTGCTGCACTTGCAACTCATTGAAAAGCTCTTCATACATTGCTACTTTTTAAGCTGCAAACTGCAACCGCAGTCTGGCTGCAGGAGCAGTTTTCAAGGTTTCTACATTGAGCGATTTTACAGTTATTCCCAATTCGGGATTGGGAATATACCGAAATTCGTGAGCTTTCTCTACGTGTTATTGTATTTGTGTGTACACGATAATTCTGTGTACGTACACGTAGATTTTCATTATGGCGGCATCTGACTACTGCTGTTCACTTCGTTCGAGCATGTGCATGGACGCAGCTTTCCGATATGGCGGCTTCTGACCAACGCTGCTTGCTTCGTGTCAGCACGTCCGTGTAGTCAGATTTCCAATATGGCAGATTCTGACTTATCCTATTCACATCGTGCGAGCATGCTCGTGCAGAAGATTTCCCCTAGCGGCATCTGCTGATTGGTGCTCATTTCGTAAGGGCGTTTCCATACAGGGAAATTCTTTACATGGCGACTTCTGAAAAACGTTGTTCATTTCGCAGGAGCGTGTACAAACGGGCACACTTCTAATATGTCAGCTTCTGACGAGTGCAGTTCACTTCGTAGATGCGTATTCATGTAAGGGAATTCCAATGTGGCGGCTTCTGAAATTCACCGTTTACTTCGTTGAAGCGCGTGGAAACAGGGAAATTTGTTTTATTGATGCTTCTGGCGAGTGCTGTTCAGTTAGTTGGTGCGTGTCTGGTGAATAGCGACGTCGCCACTTCATGCATCAACGTTACATGAACCACTTGCGATGATGGTTATGTGGTTTAGGCATTTGGTGGCACCGCGGCCGTGAATTGCATTAATGTTCTAAGCACATTTTAGCACTTTCGATATATTCGATGATTTGTGTTTTGATTTGTACTGCAAATAAATAAATATTTTCGTTTATTTTAAGTTAGCTGTATAACCATACAGCACACAATTTTAGCAGGAGATCAAGAACAGAGGTCATTTTTGAATATTGATTTTAGCATACTTCCACAAAAGATAAGTATTTGAAATTTAACAGAATGATGCAGTAGAGCAGGGGTGGGAAAACGGTCGACCGCAAACAGTTCGACAGTCGATCACAGACATTTTTAATAATTTAGTAGGTTAATTTAAAATGTGAACTAAAAATTTAGTTTACGATTTATTCAGTACATTTTGGAATGGGCCTTGGTAGATCCAATCGGACAGTCCACGCAGTTTCAGTTCACACAAAAGCTCGCAGAGCCTTAGTGGCGGAGAAGCCAACGGGAAAATCCGAGATCGATTTGTGCAATTTATAGATTTATATCATTTTAGTAAAACTGCTTCACTAAATCTCGTATACGTATACGGTTGTTTCATTTCCTTAAATCTCTTTGTTCTATACACCTTGCCTGCATTTGCATTCGTCTCCCTGCTACCGAGATAGTAAATTGTCACACACAGCGTAACAAAAGTTAATCTCAATTTTAGATAAAATAAAATAAAAATCTTTTCACGCCAATGTAGTTTGTGTAGTTCATTCTTTCGAGCTAAATAGTGACATTTGATGTTTGAATTTTTAAAATTGAATTGTGTAAATGTCTTTTCAATAATAAAATCGTTCAAAAATTAAAATTCTTGACATCGTATCCGTCAGAAATGATAAGTGTCCCCGCTTTTCTGCATTTTCAAAATTTTCGCTCGAAAGAATGACCAGATAATGGAGACATGTCAAAATTTAGCTTCACGATTAACTCAGTACTAGCCTAAAAAATGAGCTGCACCTACTAAATTAGCGTGAAATGATTGGAGACATGTGCCAAAGCTATTTGCATTTTCAAAGCGAAAGCATGTTACAAGCAATTTTTCACGCTTAAAAGTGAGTACAACTCTTGTTATTTTCAAGCTAAATTTTCGCCGAAATATATTTCACGTCAAAATTTGCATGAAAATTTAACGTGAAATCGAAAACAGTACTAAACTTTAGATGGCTTAGCACAGGAAGATTTTTGCTAAGATTTCTAAATCTTTTGCCTGAAATTATTGCATTTTTGGACACATTGGGAAAAAAACATGAACAATTGGAAGATCCAGTATGGGTAAAGATATTAGCATTTCTTACAGATTTTATGGGCCGTTACAGCTTGCCAAATTTACAATTACAAGGAAATGGAAAATATTGTTGACTTGTTGGGTTCGGTAAATGTTTTTAAGTAAAATTGAAACCTTTTGCTTCACAATTAAATAGGCAAAATTTTTAAATATTTTTTGAAAAACATATTAAACTGACTTGTGAATCTAGCTGAAAGCTGAAAGACATTCTTCAGTTCGCGAAAGAGTCCGGGGCCTTCGATGGCTGCTTGGACTGATTTTTTTTCTCCTGCCGCATTTATCTCGTAGCAATATGTACCAATAGGTCCATGTGTGGCCTTGTGCCAACTGGTACAACCTAACCTAACCTACAGGTGCATGTAATATTGAAATGTTTTGTCCTCAACTGGAAAATTTTAAACAAGAATTCGAGAGACGATTTGCAAATCTCAATAAAATTCAACCGATTTTTGAATTTATTTCATTTCCTTTTAGAGAATTCGATAACGAGGTTATTTCATCAAATCTAGCATTGTGCTTCAGTGCTTACAAGCCTAACTCTACAATACTTTTTGATGAAATGGAGAGTCACTCATATACATCAAAAATTAATTCAAAATATTTATTAATAAAGTACATTGCACAAAGTAGTAATACAATGTATTTAATATATTAATATCAATAAACACCTTAATTTAATTTTTGTTTGTTTTTAATTTAACCCATTTTTCGAAGTTGATCGCGCATAAATTAAAAAAATTAATTTCGATCATACCAGTATTAGGTTTTCCCACTCCTGCAGTAGAGTATGTAATTTTCGAGTATTACTGACGCAAAATTGAGCAACATTTTGAAAGAAAGTTTATGGGAATCAGGGCAGAGCGAGTGTTTGATTTAATTTCTAATTATATTTATGAGAGAAAATATATTTAGAAGAACCAAGACAGCACATTTTAAATTAATAATTTAAAATAAGGGGCATTTCACGTGAAGCAGGCAACGAAAAAAAGTCGAGGCTCTGGATTTCGTTCGAACTTCAAGTTGCCACGAAGCAATCACACAAAATAATATCTCTCAGATTTATGACAGATTTTGGCTACAAATTGAATTGTAATAGAGAAAGCATTGCGGTTATTCCATTATAGATAACGTTTAATTCATTTGAACGTTGAATATTTGTGAATTTGATTAAATTGTCACACCAAAGCTAAGTTGGTGCCATTTTGGAAATAAATGTATCAAAGTTATGTCTTAACAGTACTGTTTTGATCAGACATAAAAAAATATAATAATATTTTGTGCTTCCACCAGACATTTCGTAGACTTACGCGACACATTGATGTGTATTATATATGAGTTTGAGTGGATTTTAGTGATGTGTATGCAAGCCAATCGTTGCAGCGCGTACGTATGCAAACATCTTTCACAGGGTTAATGCTGCTGTTTTTTTTTGCAAAATGTAAAACAGTTAATTGATTCACTGATTTTCGTAGTCAAATAAATATTAAGAAATTCCCCAATCTCATAGGATATGTCTCGTTCATCAGATTACTTTTATGATGAGTCATTTTTCTACCAACAATGCTACCATCAAACTTTCATATTATAAACCTCTTACAAAAAAAAACAGTTACAATTGGGAATTTCGGTCACAGCGGACAACCCAAAACGATTTATATCTCTTTAGCTTTCGATGGACTCATCTAGTAAAAACGTAATTTACAGCATAAATTGTTGTTGAGCCAAGTTAGCAATGCGTTATCAATATTTTGCATTTTCATCACAATTGCACTGCTTGATACTTCTAACGAAATTTCATATGCTATACATTCTATTTTCCTTTGAATATCAGTCTTTATAGTAGTTCATATGCACAGTAGTTTTTAATTAGATACAGCGCAGGTGGCATTCCACTCAGATGCATTTTCGGAATGATATTGCATTCCGATGCATGCTGTTTGGTGGATGGCCACCAAACTGTTCGACGAAGTGAACAGCGGCCGCTAGAAGCCACGATATTAAAAATTTCCCTTTTGGACACGCCCTATTGAAAACAAATCACAATCTATGTGTTTGTAAACCAGATTGCCGCTCAAATTTCTATGGTTACACGAGATCGGGATTTCAAACCGGTTTAAATCCGATCTTCGTGTATCCATACAATTTGATCCGGCACACATACATATGAACGCTTCGTACAAAACCGGTATTCGCAAATCAAGCTCCTGAAGAGCTTCCGTGCACGTACACAGTCTGCGCACACATACATGGAAATCGGGCTAAAGTTCACGAATTACGGTATATTCCCAATCCCGAATTGGGAATTGCTGTAAAAACGCTCATTGATCACACATCGCTACTTTCTGTCAACGCAGTTTTTGGTGCTGCGCAGCGCAAAAAGTAACGATGTCTGACCGTAGCTTAAGTTCACCTCATCTGCACATATATGCAATTTAGTATGCACATCATCTTGAAATTTTTATTCGCTAAATTCAATTTTTTGGTTTGTAACACTTCTTTATTCTAGTTAATCGAAAATCGCGCAAAGCTCCTTTGAAAAATTAACTACACATTTCATACCACTATTCAAAGGTTCTTAGAATTCTTAAAATTAATTTATCCTCCATCATAATTTTTCAAAGGAACTCTCAATCTTAATTAAAAGCTTTTCCACAAACCCATCATGAATGTAGAATAGAGAAAATTCTTCCCGACAGTGGAGGGTAGAAAATAGTAGCTGAGATAAATTATATCTTAATGAGTTTTCCGTTCTATTGAATATAGTATGACGATAGCAATTTTCGCATAGGTCAATTTTAGTTTCTATCGGTTTTAGTAGCACAATGTCATCACATATTGAGGACTTATTAATGTCATGGCAAAATATGCAATACTCCATTGACAATTTTCTTGAATAATTTAAGAGCTGTAAACCAATCAGCTGGTGGGAATATCTGTAGGGAAATAGAAGACCAACGAGGCATTACAAAGTGAAATTTTGATTAATACATAGTTCTTTCAGGAATCGATTCCAATCGAAAATGTAGCCGTATACTATTCTGATCGCAAGGGTAATATTTGTTTTTACAAGGCAAGAGGTGATCAGTTTGAGCTCCAATCCGACAAATATTGTCGGCATATGGTATGTCTTCATTTATCATCGTCAACGCCGCAGTCAAAAGTATACCAAAATTTGCTTCAAGTCAACTTTAACCCATCCTGTACATGTGGTTTTAATCCGATGACTAGACTAGAAGTTATAGGGACAGAAATTTTTTTAAGATTGCCACCCACGAAAATTTCAAAATGTTCGAAACCGAATAGTTTGGTGTTAAGTGTCACTACAAGATCTTAGATGTTCGAGAATTCAATGGTAGCAAATCTTTTGTAAGAAAAAAATACAAATACCATAGCTGGAAGCAAAACCGTGATTTTTGAACCAAAATGCTACCAAACTTATCTTACTTCACTGTCTAAATTTTTTTAAAATCTGATAAATGCATTAGGACCCGAAGTGTTTATTTTTGAAATAATTTTTCAAGATGACAAGGAACCACTGCCACAATTTTGCACACAACTTCAAATTACTTTTATTAAACATCGCCCTCTTAAAGGTCATTATAAACTCTTCAAGAGGATCGCCGATTTCTAGGTCTGTTTTCAAGTGTCAGCTACAGAGTTTCCGGCACATTCATTAAACATCTTAGAAGCGTATTTCATTTGTTCGTTTATGTACTGTGTAAACTTTGTAATGGTTCAATGACTCTGTAAGCAGTTATCATAATATGAAATTTTGCAAAGGTTCTTCGCACTCTTTTAGGCATTTTTACGCCCGAAAATTTCCAAAACGTTATTATATTTAACGTTATAAAATTTCTTTTCCTGTTTTTGAATTTTCCACACATTTTGTTTTCAAAGAAATGGGATCCCTAGTAATTCACTATAATACCCTCTGCCGCCGAAGGGCTAAAGACATTTTACTGTGAATCGAAAATGCTTTACAGCTCATATAGAATAATAACTTTTGAAAATTATACGAAATACAAATATGAATTATTGGGCAAAGTGACACCAATATTAGGATATGGTATTGATGTCATTGCTTAATGATCTAGATTCCCACACGAATGCTTTTCCCTTCGAATTTCTTTAGACTCACAATTTTGTTCTGTTGCGCTTGAGCTGGTGGTCGTAGCCTTTCGGAACTAGCCGTCTTGAGGAGGCATGGTCATAGCAAAAATACTAATAAATAGTCAAATAGTACGTGATTGAACGATATTTGCCTGATGGAAGAGATTGGCAGAGAGTGAAGGATTTACCATCAGCTGGCACCTAAAAAGAACCAAAACCAAAATAAGCTCACTTTATCATACGCAAAAGTGAGAAAAGGATATCCTCAAACGACAGGTGAGAATGTATATATCGGTGCTAGCTGATAGGTGAGAGTGTGTTGGCGTGCGTATAATCCCAACGGGGAAAATAATGCTTACGGATATATTCGGCAAGCATTTCGCGTAATGCGTGGAAGCATTACCGGACCATTACATGTTGTTTCTTTTTAACATTGCATGTCCTAGGCTGGGAAAATTTTTACAAGGGGAAACTCATGCTTTTAGCTCTATAGCTTTATGTATAAGAGCTTTTTGGAAAGTACGACATCGTACTCTCGCATTTATACGCCTAAATATGAATTAAAGCTTCGGCCGATCGTGTCTCTGCATGTGTGATTTTTGCATGCTGAGTGATTGTGACGCTCATTAGAAATTCTAATAGCGCATGCTCTTTACTACTAAGGGGAATTGTTTTCAAACATTTTACTTACCCGTGCGTGATGACTTGAAATGCTCCGAAATTTTGATCTTTCCGCTTTATATAGCAGACTACCCATAACCGATTTATGCTCGCAAGTTCTTTTCCCCTTGTTTCTGCGAGTGATGTTCATTGGCCAGTCTTAGACTTATAACATATGAGCTTTTTCCATTGCATCATTCCCCATGCTCCAAGTCATGTATACGAGTAGATCCTATAATTGCTGGAAAATAGCTTTGGAAATTGGAAATTCGCATTACTAGCATTGTTTGATTGATGCATTACGCCAGAATAAATTACCGCGATTCCCGTTGGGATACGATTTCCAATCAGGTTGAGTCGAATCGGCCAAGAAGAAAATGTATAAAATGTTGGCCGGTCGCAACTTGCAATATGACAGGTATTAAGGTACTATCCAAAATCGTATCAGTCGAAAAAAAGGACCTTTAATCCGCCATCTTGTACACCATCTTTTGTAATCGGTCTTTTATATGAAGGTCAGACTTAAATACAAAATTTCAAAGTTGCTAGATCATTTTTCTCAGTCTTGTTTGTAAGCGAGCGGATACAAAAATCAGCAGAACACACAATTCTAATAGGTAGTTTACATGTTTGCATAGAATTCAAAATATTTTTGGTTCAAGTCAACTATGGCAACTAAATGCATTTGCTGTGCATCGCATTCAATCTTTAAAATGATCAGAAAATGAGCACAGAAAAGAGGATTCTTATATATCTCAAATGCTTTTCACTTCCTCAGTTTGCATTGATGATTAAATTTTATCCCATTGTTAATTTGGTGTCATAGTGCATTAAGAGCTTTATTTACGTTACCTTTCCGAGCCGCATAATAGACGTGTTTTTGTGCCTTTACCTAAAGCAGAATAAGGAAGGATAGATTGGTTTGCAAAAAAACTTTACAGACTGGGATCATTTCACCCGCTTAGGTTACTGCAACTGAAATAATTATAACCTTCAGTAACAGTTTTGCAAATCGTTTGTTTATAAGTTTACTTTGTTGAGTTTGCTAATGACGTCTAACGCTAATCCAGGAGGTAATCATTGAACGTTGTGATGTACATGATTTCAAATGCAAGTTTAAATCTCAGCGAACATTTAAGCTTAAAACTATCAAGTACAGTTGTTTATGTTTGTATGTTTATTTATTTTTTAAATAAAAGGCATAGTGTTCCGGGCCAGGCCGGGGCAGAGCTCCAGAACCAACAAAATAAAGGCCCAAAGAAGCGGAAACTAAAGTAAAATATCAAATATTATCTGATATTTCTACTAATGCCTAGTACTATACTCTTCGCGAAACGAATTCAACGGTCAAATCCCATACAAAAGAGCTTTACTGACGAATTGAAAAGCTCTTTTTGTATGGGATTTGACCGTTGAATTCGTTTCGCGAAGAGTATAGTACTAGGCATAACCGTTGAAGTGGCTCCCAGCGAACTTGTATCCTGCTTCCGACTTGCTAAATAAAACATAAACATTTGATATGTAAAATGATACTTTGTAAAAATCGAATCGAATTCGACACTTACCTTAAATAATAAAATTGTTTTCTGATTCAAAGTAGAAAATGTAAATATTAAGATTATATTCTAAATTCAAAGTCATAATTCTCAGCCAAGTTCATGGTAATAAAAAGTAGTGTTAGAAGACAATGTGACTAAAAACAATTTACCGCAATTTTTATTCTCTCTCGTGGTGTCAAGCAACAAGAAACGAATAAGCTTGAAATTTCGAACCGTTCGTGATCGTTGATTATTAAAATCTAGAACTGTTTCATAAGTTAGCGAATAAAAGGAATTGTATTTGAAATTTGAACCGCGAGTGTATTTCTTATTTGCTCAAAACACATAGTTTTCCAAATTTGATAATTATTGTTTGACTAGTTGGTATTTACTGTTTATTTTTAAAATTATTTTTCTTTTATTTTTTCTTCTATTGTTACTTATTTTTGGGCGTGTTGGGTCAAATAAATCCATATACTATCTTTCGTAACGAAAATATTGATCGGATTAAAAAAAAAACTGTTTATTTACTAACCGAAATTTGTAGTAACTATGGCAATGCATATGTGTCAAAAAAGCGAAGGATAATTGCTGATACTATTGGGACATGCTTGCTTTTCCTCAGGCATTTCAAAATTATTTATTGATGCTTCCTTACATTTTTGATTAAAATTTTCCGAAATGTTTCACATGTTCCGAAAATAGTTCACATAATCGAACGAGTTTGAATGCGAATATTCACCCAGTTAAATTCATTCTAGCAATGGTATTTCGAAATGCTAACCTCAAACTGAGCTCTAATGAAAATTCCACTGTCAGTAGTAAATTAATATAATAGTGAATAAATAACATAGCTCCGCAATGCAGAATTTTGTAATAGTAAGCATCTGAAAGGGAATTTTACATGAGCTCATCTATCATTGATCGATACTTTCACGCAATACATTATTATCAATCAATGATGCAACATGAATTCCAACAAGCTTTTCAGCAATTCAACCAATTTCACAATCTGCCTTCAAACTAAACCATATTTTTAATTACCCAGGAACACATTATCACCATAACCAACTACTCCATGAAAAAATCTTACTCGGCTCAGTCACTTGTTTAATTAATTTCGCCAGGGCAATC
The DNA here is from genome assembly GCA_963978885.1 of Nemotelus pantherinus. NCBI lineage: Eukaryota > Metazoa > Arthropoda > Insecta > Diptera > Stratiomyidae > Nemotelus > Nemotelus pantherinus. The sequence goes on from OZ022266.1 coordinate 79,092,144, forward strand.
AGCATGTGGTGCCATATCGCAAAATAAGTATGCACATTATGTTCGCACGGACCCATTAAAATGGAAATTCTTGCATGCTCAGAGACTCCGTGCACAGGTAATTTCAATGAGAAACATGCAGAAAATGTATGTGTAGGTTTAAATGAATAAAAATCTGGTAGATAATTAGTTTACACCGTACAAGTATAGCATTTGATTTTTTGAAGCTTCAATAACCATAGTGGCGAGTTGTTGCCGACACGCAAACAAATAAATTCGAATCTGCAAGTGAATAATATACAAACACGTTTATATGGATATATGTATGTACATATATGCATTTTGAGATTGATCAGTATCGATAATAAATGAGTTTCTTTCCACACCGAAGATGACATGGCTGATGAAATCAAGGAAACTGTTTCTTTATTTTTAATAGGCACGAAACAATTACATCCATCAAATACCTATGTATGTATAGAAAGTTTGTGGCTACATAATTTCGGGTTTCGTGGAAAAACTATAGCGCTGAATTATTTAGCCTGAAATCCAGAATCTTAAGTAGCCTACAATCACATTTATTACTTTACTTAATCACAGCGAATTCCCCTCTTATCTAATTCCATGCTATTATGCCTATCTGCAAACAATAGATATTTATTTTATCGAAGAATCTGTATCCAAGCCCTTAAAACGATTCTTCAACTGGTTTATCTACAACAAGGATGTATTTAAATCTGTTGACAAAAGAATCTTACGATAAGCTCGTTTTCTCAAGAGGTGCCCTAAGAAAGCATTTCTAGTGCAAGAATTTCATGCGAAAAAGTACTTATCGGAACCGAAAAAGACAATAAGTAAAGACTAGACACCATAAAACCTTCTTCAGTCTCACAAGTCTCTTTCGTCTTCGCTGAAACAACCAAGCAGCATAATAACATTGCGAAACCCGAAATGCGAAATACGAACCTGCAGACTGCAGAACAGACAGAGAAACCTATAATAAACCGAAACAAACCGCAACGAAAAGAAGCAAATCAACGCCAAGTTCCAGAAAAGCAATGTGAGTTGAGTGTTGGGTACTGTTTACTGATGCCAAATGTAAAATTTTCCCACGGTATCAAGGACGGAACGAATTTGGAGATTGTGATGTTCAATGAATGTCACGTAGTAGAATTGCTCATAAAATAAATGTGAAGTATTAAGCTTGGAGCACTATGACTCAAAACTTGGATTATAAATTTGGATATGGAAGTAGCTGAGCTTGTCAAATCCAAGTGAGCGAATTGATGGAAATATTGTTGGTTTATTATTACATAGAGCGAAAGTTAGTATCTGAATGCAAAAGTTCTTTCATATATGAGCTTGGACTAGAACAAAGTCGCACTGTTTTAAAAGATATCAAAGTCTAGAGGAGTTGTAACGGCTTAAATTAATTCCAGGTTAGCCAAAAAAGGATGCAATTATTCGCTTCTAGCGCAAAGATGAAACTGATCGATTTTTCTTTGGAGTCTTACTATCGTTTCAAACGATTGGATTTCTCTGAATTACGCAACAATAAACCTAAAAAATGAAATCTGTGTCCTCTTGTCAAGTTAGTAATTTCAAAAAAAGCACGATGCATGTACTACGAAATATTGTACACACATATACCTACAAACATGATGAAAAGCAAAGACTACAAAGTATATTTTCTACACATCCATTACATTTATTCATGCCACTCGAATGAAAGATATGAAAGTTAAGGGAATGATAAGAAGTCTTCTCGCTATATCAGAGTGTATTCTTCTCGCTTTAAGATATTTTTTATACAAAAGCATAATTTGAAAACTGAAGGATATAGAAAACAGTAGCAAAGCTTTGTTTTGAAGAAAAGCAGATAAACGTGTCGATTTTTTATTTAGCATTTCTAGACGAGTTGGCTCCACTCCAGAGTAAGAAATCCATTCCTAGAATGTAAGAAATCCATTCCTAGAATGCAAGTGTCAGTGATGTTAGCGACTAGAAATAGTAAATCCGCTGATTGTACTTGACGCTAGATCTCTCCGTGGCTGTTCATAGTGAGTATTTTCTGTTCTTACTTAGTGAATGGTTTTTCACAAAATACAGTCGTAGTTTCGACCTTGTTGCAACGGTTTCAATAGCTATAATGCCGTGCTCTCGATCGACTTTTTCACTCAGACATAATTCTGCGTCTTCACAATGTAGCCTAGAAACGGGTATCGTTGCTCCGAGTCAACTTTAGCTCCATGATGTTGGCTCTTACATATTTACTGCCTCCTCAGCTCGAGGAAGAAGATTACTTGCTAGTTCTGGATGCTTTCTTGGACGTCTTCAGGCTGCTTAGATTGGGCAATCACTTGTCCTTTGTTGTCACCAATCGCGGTGTAGATTTCCTTGTTTGTTGTAGCTTTAGCATCTTGATGCACCGTTTGTCTGTGACTCCTTATTTGGTCACATCTGCACTCTTCCAAAGCTATTTCCTGAAGTCGGACTATTTTATTTTTGGGTGCTTCAAAGTTTAATGCATACACCAATAAGTCCTTAATAATCAAGCTGTTAGTCGAACTGCGTGCTGGTACTCTCGATCTTGCAATGCCTTGATCAAGACTTTTGTCACTTTATCACTTCGATGTTTCAATTTCAATTTTCTGCACCAACTGCTGCTAGCGCATTGATCAAGGCTGCGAAATTTGAGTGTAGCTCAACTGAAAAAGCTTGAAGGACCTCAGTTGCTGGGCCTCGTAGTGCCCAAAATCAATGATATGACGTGCTCTCGTTCATTCCAGATGCTGGTTCTTACGGAAGCTTCGAACTGGATTTTAAAGATGCTCCAAGCTGTTTCGCCTTCGAAAATCGCAGCTTTTTCATTTCTCGATTTGGTGTTGTCCCCAGTCAGAATTGAAAATAGTGTGCTTCTTACCATTATTTTCATCTCTTCCAAGCTGCATTTATGGTACCACACGCTATGTACATAGTGCCCTGAGCTATGCAGTATGGCTCCCAGCGCCATAATTACATGGCGCAAAAATTATGGCCCCACACGCTATATTACATAGTGCCATGAGCCATGTAATATGGCTTCAGTTGAAGAAGATAACTCCAATTATAACTCGGGGCCATAGTGTGTAAGGGGACGTATAAATGTGAGTATCAACGATAGAAGCACTGTGGCCAAATTTGGCTAATTCCCGCCAATTGTGCTATCTAAAAGTTCAATTGGCGGGGGAAGATTTTTGATTTCGGGGGCTGGTGGATTTAGGGCTATATAATGCATTTGAAAAACTGAAGTTGGGCTGTATATTGTTTATGAATAACTGAAGTTGGGCTATATATTGTTTATGAAAAACTGAAGTTGGGCTATATATTGTTTATGAAAAACTATATTTGGGGTGTATATTGTTTTGTAAAACTATATTTGGGCTGTATATTGTTTTGAAAAACTATATTTGGACTATATATTGTTGTTGAAAACTCTATTTGGGCTATACAGTAAAACCTTTAATCGTGACACATCGAACCACCTGAATAATTGAACTATAAAAATACCGTGCATACAATTTCTTGAAGAAAACTAACTCTGCACTGAAAAAGCACAGCGATAGACGCCATGTACTATAGTCCTCTACGCCATGTACCATAGTCGTCCACGCCATGTACTATAGTCCTCCACGCCATGTACTATGGCCCTCCACGCCATGTACTATAGTCCTCCACGCCATGTACTAAAGTCCTCCACACCATGCTCTAAAGTCCTCCACGCCATGTACTATAGTCCTCCACGCCATGTACTATAGACCTCCATGCCATGTAATGGCGTGGAGGACTATATTACATGGCGTGGAGGACTATAGTACATGACGTGGAGGGCTATAAGCATAGCACCTGCTCCTATGTACTTTTCGCCATGTACTATGACGTGTGCGGCTATATTTTATCACAATCCCCAACTCGACTATGTACATGGCGCCAGAAGTCTATAAATTATGGCGTCTGGCGCTATGTGTTTTTTCAGTGCACCAAAGCATATGATTTGATTGTCAAAATTTAGTCAAAATTTCCAAAGTTTTCTTCTAAATCTCTTGGTTTCTTTCAGCTTCATTCTTCTCGAACTTACTGACCAGGTTTATCATCAGGTCTATTGATTGTAATAGCAAGAACTTTTTGAGGTCTGCTGACTGTTGTTCCATATTTGTTGCATCAGAATCAGCATTTGTATTGTTATAGTCTTCATTTTCGTTGTCCTCAAACTTTGAACCACTCTCCATGTCAGCCTTCTCTAACGTTTCAGGACATTATCCTGCGGATAGTAGCGCGTCTGTTAAGTGGGCTATTATTTTGCTTTACTACTCAGTTTGAAGCTTTCCACTGCTCTATTTTCTCCTATAATACAACCAATTCATTTTTTGTTTGTTTTTCAACCAAGATAATAGTGTTCTTTGGTTAGAACTAAACTATTAGGATTCACACAGAACAATGTTTACAGTTAACTTCTTTCAAGTCCAGCGTAATTCACAGCGAACTTATTTCATTGTCTTTGAATTTACAGTCCATCAATTTTATCTCACAGCCTTTCACTTTTATCTGACTGTTTTCCCACTTCTTCAATCCCACTTCTGACACCACTGTGGCACTTTTCAAATTATTGCTCACCAATTTAAATTTTACGAGAGTAAAAACACAATTTTATTATTAACAAAATGAATATTAATTGGTTTCATACTTTTCAATTTACAGAATTCACTGTATGAAACTCATTTTAAACTCGAAACTTTATCGCTGTCAATACTTGAGACTTCCAACATCCTTAATTTGTGCACTGATCTACTATCGCAGTCAACTATCGTTTCAGCAATAGCTGACAAACACGACTTTTGCTGATCAACTAAATTCCTTGATTACGTTTCACCGCAGCTTTTATAGGAGATCCTATCATCCTTTTAAGTATTTTTAAATATTTTTTATCTACTGTAATCTGCCCTAACGGATGAGTAGTTTTATATCGATCGTTATGCACATACGTTCGATGTAAACCTTTTATGAATGCTTTGGAATGATTTATTTTTAGGTAAACAAAGTTACTTATAATTAGAAAGTGAGTTTGTTTTTTTGCAGTTAGTTTTTGTTGTACAATGCGAAATTGTATTGCACGGGCGTAGGTTCGTATTCTAAGAATTCTTAATGTGCATTTTTAAACAGTGGTCTGCACAATTTTCGGGTCTTTACAATATTAATTCTTCCGACCGAAAAATTACCAGGCAATCTAAGACTGATTTACCCGATTTTACAGCTACAGATTTTGTTGGTGTTTTATCATCGGAAAAGTTTAGTAAGCTTAGAAGATTCATCTTACTATAAATGGAGTTCCCCAAAGAGATGTTTTGAACATATCTTGCGCTAATTTGATCACGTATTCTCTTTTTCGTAATTGTCACCGCTATAATAACATGCTGCTCGAAATTCATTTACTGTGAACTGTATTATTGGAAAGTTGGTTTATGGGGACATTACTGTACAAACAAGGTACAATTCTACACGGTGACAAATATTCGGATAAAATTGATCTTCACGATGGTGTACTATTATGTATCCTAATATTCGTATAGATTAGATATGTTGACGTTGGATAAAATTGTTCTATCCTATTTTGGAATAACTTTTGTACGAGTTTCGTATAAACAGGTGGTTTATACCAAGATCGGATAATATTTATCATAAATTCATATTAAAAATTCATAAAAAATAAAACGAATTATTTAGAATTACTTTTGCGTCGCAAGTCGTGCAATTAGCATTTCGAGTTTGTAAGTGAAGTTAATTGGAAGTGTTTATTAAAGTGTTTATTAAAGTTATTTGTGAAAATTATTTGGTAGCCATAAGGAACAACTTTAATCACTACAGGAATATTGTAAAACTTTGATTTTGGTGAATAAAGTATATATGAATAAAATCTATCGACTTTTTTTTTTCAAATAATAAAACAAATAATCGTTATCCATCTCACAGTACATAATTGAATTTAATGCTCGAAAGTTTTACTTGGTGTACTATGTCGTGTTTTCACAACACCTTCTTTTATCTTTGAATGCAGAAAGATTCAATTGTTTTCATTCTTTTTTCATCATAATGGATAATTGTTCCCAATATATATATTCATAATAAAAAGGAGGGAAAAAAAACCAGAATAAGATTTTGGGTTAAATGATTTTGGGTTTTCGAAAATGAGATAAATTTATCGTGTGACCTCGAAATTAGAATAATATATTTCTTATTCTAAATGGTGTACATTTGATAAGAATGTGGCGTATTCATTTATATGCGATTCGGATACCGTTTATAAGAGCGTCTTATTCAATTTATATGAATAATTGGTATTGATTTTATCTTATCAGATAAAATTTATCTTATCAGATTAAATTGTTTGATCTTAAACAAACTTATTGGATTGATACTAACTTTCGTTTGGACCTATATGCATTCCAAAATTTATCAAATTTATCCGAAAATTTCTAACCGTGTATACTGTGACAAGGTATAATTCTATGCCTAATAATAGTTGAGATGATACGTAGCATACAAAAGAAATTGCAAACATGATTCAGGAAAAAACCCGAATTGCATTCCAAAAATATACAAATTTACACTACACAGAACTACATTCCAAAAGTACACAAAAGCACACAATCTTGTAACCTCTCATATGAAGCTCACTTATCTACATTTTACTTGCTTGCTATCAACGCAAAAAACCATCTGATACTTTAGCCTCATTAAAACCATCACTAATGCTATTCCTCACTAATTACGATGGAATCAATCGATTTCTACTTCTAATTTGATCACATCATTACATTTCGCAGATACTTGAGCTATTCATCTTCTCTCAAGACGATTTACACAAATCTTTTGTTAACTCAATACGTTTAAACCAGATTATTTATCACTGATTCAGCACCGCATGCTGGTGTACGTTTTGTATTCATTAGACATTCAAATCAAGACGTCTGAAGACGAGTTCGACAGCTAACATGAGTTACGTTTCAGATACAATCGAATTTCAATATCATTTCATTACGTTGAACTGATTTTCGTATTGTAATGCTTTTCGCGCAGACTTACCACCTGGCACTTTTCAAATGATGGAAAAAGAAATTTTCCGCAATTATTCATAAAAGAGATGAAAACATGACTTAGATATTTGTGAGAAAGTCAGAAATGGACTCACGTGAAGAAGGAACGGTTTAGGTTTCGGTTTGAGTTCAGGAAGCGTTAATCTTAATCGAATTCTCTGCGAATAAAATTTTGCGCGAATTCAATTGAAACAAAGTTCAGAAACAAATCTCTTAAACAAACTACAAATTATCTTGCGGAAATCAAAATAAAAAATTATATCTGTCAGATACAGCTGTTTAGAGAAAGTATCTTAACTGCTTCCAACTTCGAAAACTCATCCCAAATTTTCACTAAAAATTAATTTTCTCGACAAAACCAATCAGTAACCACAGTCGAAATCAACTATTCATCAAAACTTTTGACTTGGTTATTTTCATCTTCGTTCAATTGAACTAAATTTGAAATTTACAGTATGAGTATTGAATCGGTTCGATACATACGCATCGTTTTGGAATCGATGTATCTTTGTGACTTGATTACGAGATTTTGAATCTACCGCGATCCAGTTCATTAAAATCGATTCGCCGGCAATGTTCATTTCAATTCTATTGATTTCGTGCATGAAATCGTTCGATCAATGGAAATTCGATTAAATTTCCAGGCACTCGTACGAAAATAATTGCAGCAAGCAATTGAGGGAGAAAATAAAAAAATAGAATTCTATCATTTTATAGTTAGTAAATTTAAATGCATCAGCCAGGAATGCAACATCCGCAATTCGATCAGCTTGATGAGCTCAATGAGATAAGTTCGATGGTGGAATAAGAGTGATAAGGTGTTTTGAGGAAAATACACGGTTACACAGTACTACGCATAGTATTTTTTGTTTTTGAAGAAATGGTAAAAAATCATACAAGCTCTGACAGCATTTGCGGTGGATTTATATTGCGGTTTGATACGAACGTGGAGAATTTTCGATTTCATGGAGATTCGATGTGCAATATTCGAATTACTGCAAGCAAAATAGTTTTCCACATATGGTTATGATTTAGCAAAAACCCGACTCCAGGCGCACAGGTAAATTGGACATCGAATGTTTTGGTTCGGATTAATGAGAAATTGTGGAAATCACAATGATTGTTTTTAAAATACTAGTAAGAATAAATATTATGTAAAAGTGGTAGGAGGCAATGCTCAATATTTTTTAGCAAATTGTTGGCACTCTTTAATAATAATAGCCGGATTATTTTTTTTCAATGCTTCAGGCTTTGTTTAGTTACATCATATGCATCATAATTTTTCAGGTCACTACTTACAAATTCAACAGTTTATTGCTAATAGCTATGTTATGACGAGCTTCAATTGTATGTCTTGTTTAACTGTACTGGATCTATAATGATACAACCAGATCCCCTACAGCTCTCGAATGTTTAATATTGGAAACATTTATCTAGAGTAATGCCTTCCGCCGATCGCAAGTCTAACTTGTGATATGCCGGTCCCAAACCCGGCGAAAGGAGGAGAGTTTGAGGCAACAAGGTAACTCTATCCTCAGTAAAACTTGCATAGTTGCAGCCTGATGGCTGAATTACACCTAAGCGTCACAGGTCATTAGGGAGGATTAGCCACGTTGTCAGACGTGCAAGATAGTTGTGTGAACTTTGGCACGAGCAAGTCTCCTGAAGCAACTATCGCCGAGGTAATGATGTAAAAATGCTACTGGGAGCATTTTTACATCATTACCTCGGCGATGATGTAAAAATGCTACTGGGAGATTTCAATGCAAAAGTCGGGAATGAAAGTTGGCATAGGGGGACCACTGGAGGACACAGCCTCCACGAAGAATGCAATGATAACGGCCATCGTCTAATTGACTTCGCTTGCAGCAGGAACCTAGTTGTAAGCTCAACATGCTATCCACATCGTCGTATTCACAAGCAGGCCTGGAATTCTGCAGACGCACATACCGTCAACCAAATCGACCACGTCCTTATTAGCAACAGATGGGCGTCAAGTGTTATGAATGTTCGGTCGTACCGCGGAGCTAACTGTGACTCCGATCATATCCTGGTGAAAACAACATACCTGTGCAGAATTTCCTCAGTGCACCAATCGAGATTCAGCCCTCCCAAAATCTTCGCGGTTGAGAATTTGCTGAACGATTATACGACTCAGGCATATACAACCGCGCTTGAGGAAAGAATTCCACCAATGCTGCGCGACTCCAGCAACGTAGGTGTTCACGAGTTCTGGGAAGAGCCCAAAAATACAATCACGAATGTGGCACAAAACGTTGTGGGATACAAAGCCCGACGAGCGCGAAATGAATGGTTTGACGAAGAATGCAGAAACTCACTTAACGCAAAGAACGAGGCCTACAGACAATGGGTCCAACGTGCAACCAGAGCCAAAAAGGAAAAATATGACGAGCTACGGCGAATATCCAATAGAATAATTAGGCGTAAGGAACGGAAATACTTTGACGAGCAGTTGCTAAACATTAATGTAAACCTAGTTAGTAAGAACACCAGACAAGCGTACAGATTAGTAAACACTATCAAAAATGGCTACCAGCCCAGGATAAGCCTCTGTAAGGACAAAGATGGAAATATTATCAGCGACACCGAAAGTATTAGCAAACGATGGGCGTCCTACTTCGAAGAGCTTCTGAATCCGCCATCAAACATCCTGGCAGCAGAAGCTGAGCTCCATGATGATACCGTTGGTCAACCCCCATCCACACAATCCCCTACAGTAGAAGAAGTTGATCTTGCCTTGCGTTCACTGAAAAGGAATAAAGCGCCGGGCGCTGACGAGATACCAGCTGAGCTACTCAAGTCTGTTGGGGCGGGTTTATTAAGTGCGCTACATCAACTACTGCTGCGAATATAGGAGACTGAGGTGATCCCAGACGATTGCCGCAGAAGCATCATCTGTCCCATACATAAAAAGGGAGATAAACTGCGGTATGAGAATTACAGAGGCATCTCCTTAGTCTGTATGGCCTATAAAATCCTGTCAAAAATCCTGGAGTCTAGGATTAAACCATTCGCGGGAGAAATCATTGGCGAATATCAAGGCGGTTTCAGATCTGGTCCCTCCACAATCGACCAGCTCTTCATGGTCAAGCTAGTCTAGCAAAAGTGCTGCGAATACGACGCCGACGTATACCAAATCTTTGTCGACTTTAAACAAGCATATGACAGCATCAACCGAGGCGCTTTATATAACATCATGCTGCAATTTGGTATACCAGCCAAATTAGTGAGACTTGTAAAGATGGCGATGATCAACTCCGTCTCGCAAGTCCGGATCCAGAACAGATTGACGGATCCTTTTGAAACTCTGGGTGGCCTGAAGCAGGGTGATGGAATAGCGCCCACGCTCTTCAACCTGGCACTTGAGTTTGCTATTCGGGCAATGAACCTGAACACCACCGGCACGCTACTTTTTAAGTCGACACAATTGGCAGCGTACGCGGATGACATTAACATCATGGCTCGAAAACTGACCGATGCAGAAGAACTTCTGCTTAGACTTGACACCGCAGCAAAGGAAGTTGGACTACGAATCAACGGGGACAAAACGAAAGTTATGATGCAATCTAGGACAACGACGCCAGCGCACACGACCATCAACGTAGGGGACCTTTGCATCAAAGTCATGGACAACTTCGTTTACCTGGGTAGCAATCTATCGAGTGACGCCAACGAAACTGACGAAATCAAGCGACGGATACAACTAGCAAATAAGACATTCTTCTCGGTCCTCCCCATTATGAAATCGAAATATGTGCACAAAAAAACTAAGCTCGGCGTTTATAAAACTATCATACGACATGTGCTGTGCTATGGTTGCGAAACATGGACCCAAGCCTCCGAAAATAGGATCGACACCTTCGAACGGAAAGTTCTACGGCGGATTTTCGGGGCTGTTCGCGACTGAGATGGATGGCGCATCCGGGAGAACAATGAGTTGTACGAACTTTGCGATGAGCTGGAAGTCTCCAAGATCGTCAAATTACAACGGTTACAGTGGGCGGGGCACGTGCAACGCATGAATGACGATCGCATGCCAAAACGTGTCATGAACGCAAGACGAGTCGACGGAGCGAGGCCAAGAGGAAGACCAAGAGCTCGTTGGGAGAGCTCAGTGTATGTGGACGTCGGGCAACTGTTAAGGCTCCAAGACTGGAGGACGCGGTCACGTGACCGAGAAAATTGGAGGAAATCAATCCAGGCGGCCAAGCCCCAACATCGGGCTGTTGTGCCACGCTAATGATTATGATGAATGCCTTAGAGGTCAACATTTTTTTTCTTCAAGAAATTGGTGGGAAAATTATGGAAATTAGTACTTCCTGCATTGTTTTATAAACCTGCAATCAGATTAGCATAAACTTAAATATAAAAGATTGTCGAATGTATCAACCGGACTGAACTCTCGAACAATCATTTGCACTAGTCTTCTAAATGCGAAGTTTGAAGTTTTTATACTATTTAACGCGTGATTGCCTTTTCACAGGCCAGCAAGTTTTTCATAGCTTGATTTATGACCGCATCATCCAACCTAAAGCATAAATTTTTTTACGTTCTCACTCAAACGTATGGAAATTACTTCTTCCTAAATATTTGTGCTTTGCAAAAAAAAGCGCTGAATTGAATAACTTTTTACACTTCCCCGAACACATACCTGTCGTCTCAGCAATTTGGATACAATTTATTTCAGCTACTTATACGCACTGAATAACCTACCGTTGCAGAAAAGAATGTATCTTCACACCATCCCTGATTCATAATTCTTTGAAATTTTCTGCTTTCTTAGATCCTATTATTGTGGATTTTTCACATACTCTATGGTAGTAGAGCTAAATTACGTGGAAATTGAATCATCTATAAAATGAAAATAAATTCAACGAGATTTTTTCCCCATAGAATAAATATCATCTTTCGAATCAAGCTTTTGTATTCTAAAAATGACTTAAAATAGATTCTGTTTTCTTCTTCTTTCGAATATCTGCCTCAATTTCGGGGGTGTATTATATGATGATGTATGTATTTTATGGTTGTCTCATATCAAGTCACTGTGATTTTTCCGTTAAGTTTTTGTGTGCAGGCATGGAGATAAGCAGATTAAAATGTCAATCGTCAGAAAAACTTGGTTGGCAACTTTGACAGAGTAGGATATATGAATTTTCAATAGGGTGTAGAAAGCAAGAGGAATATGTGAAAAGGGTTGAATATTTTGGGATTTTTTTTTGTGAATGAAATGTCATAGTTTTGTGTGCTTTCGATTATGCGTTCGATAAGACGAAAATTTAGTTAGTTATAGTCAAAAGGTTGTAAGATTTATTGAAAGGATAAGAAAATACGGAAAATATCGATAGAAACGGAAGACGAGGGATCATTGCTTTCATCATAAATATCCGGTGGGAGATTGAAATGGATTCAGCTTTAGCATTGATTCAATAGCATTGACGCATATGACATTGAAACAATGAAATAAAATTTGTCATGTGTAGAGATTATGGAATAATAATAAATTTGTTTTACAAAAATAATAAATTCGTATTAAAAAAATTATGTTAACTAATTTTAATTCATGAAAATAACTTTTGAAGGTGATGTTTTTTTTTGGTAAGGTTTAAGTGCACTTTAATTCTGCTAAATATTGATTAATTTTGTTATAATTGTACATGAATTTGCTCCCATCCTCAGCAGGTTTCTTTGGCATTTGAAAGGTCTATCTAAGTAACGACTAAGTCAGGATGTCGTCTCGTTGGTTTTCCGATGAAATTTGCTGGTGCGTCAATTTTGTCAGCTTTCAGTTTATTCCGACTAAAATGGTACTGAAAATCGATGTGCTTTGTTCTCTTGTGTTGCTCCAGATTTTTGATCGGGTTCAGGACATTTTGATTGTGGATGAAGAGTTTCGTTTTTAGTTTGTCTTCGTTTTCTAGTGCTGCAAACGTGCGAATCAGTTGTTTGACCCAGATGATTTCTCATGTCGCCTGGCATAGTACAACCTATTCTGCCTGGATGGTTGGAAAAATGATGACCTTTTGCTTCTGGGAGTTCTAGGAGATGGTGTCCTTTTTTTTGCTGAAATACGTTTCTTGTGGTTTATTTTCAGACCGCAACGTTTTGATTCTAATTAATTTTATTTTATTTTCTGTTCTTGTTTATAATGGATTCTATCTTTTCTTTTTCGCTCAACTTAATTTTTCTTTATTATTTAATACTTTAAGATTTTTCGTATATTTTTAATTGTATATATACTTACATACATGTTTGCTCTTCAGATCCTAATTTTGTTTTGGTTTTTTTTTGTTCGACTTATTTCTATTTCATTGAATTTACCATTTTAATTATTTTTTATACATTTATATTAATATTTACTCATTTAATTCTTACAATTTTTATTTTTTCCATTGTATCCTATCTGATTTTGAGCTCATTTCTTGTTGAATTGATTATTCATGTTTGTAATGGATTTTTTTCTTCTTTTTTGCTTTAGTTAATTTTACTTTATTTTATTCTAACTTTAATTATTTTATATACTTATATTCATATATAAGTATCCAATCTGTAATTGGGCAGTTTTGCCTGTTGTATTGAATACGCACCAAATAAATAAATGAATAAATAAAAGTCACCAATATAATCTGCATTACTGTTGGTCCGACACGCTTACCTCCCCCTCCCCGAAATAAAAGACCGCTGCAGGGTGTATCATTCAGCGTTCCAGTGCGTCATCTTCGATTGACCTAGGCGATAGACTCGCAAATATCGTCGAGAGTCAATTTTCGTACTCTTTTGTTTGCTGCATGTAGATTTTTCTCTGAAGCTTTCCATTCAAAAGTACGCTCCTAAGTTTCTTCGACGGTATGATTGAGAGGATGATTCAAATGGAGTCAAAGCGTACGATGAAACTCAAAGTCTTATTGTTCTCTAGTCTGGCCTTTAAGAACAAGACCTGCCATATGTTCGGCTTCTGGGCTGCCAAAGTTTCCTAATACCTCTTAGGATCATCTAGTTTTGCTGTGAAAATGGTTCTATCATGTTCCTTTGGAACAAGTTGGAATTGGTTTTGAAGGTGAATATAACACATGTAACAAACGGTGAATATAACATCTCGGGGAATTTTAATGTCATCCTCTCCAGGGTGCCAAACACGATAGTCTTTTGTGTAATCATAGTTTATTTTAAATCGGCTCAGAGTCCTTTTGACCTGATGAGCGTTTGTCATATATTCTTGTTTCAGTAGCTTGCAGTTTAAATTGTCCGTGCGGATCGTGATTTTTTGTCAAGCGGTGCGGCAAGAGAAAGGAAGCTATATTTCAAAGAAGGCATTCTTCATGTGCTTTTCGGTGCATGATTTCCCAGTGAAAACCATTATGTTAACACCTATCACGTTATATGGATTTGTCATTGCTGGTACGTAATTGAGAATATGGATCCAGATTTGGCATACGTCCAGATTTGCCTTTTTTCGTCTCTCCCACAAAGACGTCGCTTTGAAGGTGCCCATTTTCTGGTCGTATTGGTCTCTGTTGTCTCGTCGAAAATACCGTAGCAAAAGTTGCAATCTTTCCGTCCAGTGTGCCGGTTTTGCGCAATCGCTTCAAAAACTTAGTTCCCATATTCTCAGAGGTTTCTTCGTCGCAGTTAACGTGTTGTCTTTTGCTTGTGAATTTTGCATTCCGAGCCGAGTTTCTTCGTGGTTGAGTTTTGTTTTGGTTTGTCAGTGTTGGCATTGATCCCATTCAGTAACAAAGTGATTGTAGACCTTTGCTATGGCCATTAAAATCTTGGTGATAATAAACTTCTAAAACTTCCAAAGCATACCTGTACGTACGCATTACTTCTACTCAATATTCATTCTCTGTCCGTCGAATCGCCTGTCCAAACTGACTGCTTCAATTCGTCGAAGGACTATTTGCAAGCACCGGTTGAATGTTCCGAACATTCTAGACAATAATTGAGTCTTTTCGTCTAGTTACTAGCTCACTCAGATGTTGGAATCGATTTTCGGCAGCACTTAAAGCTCCTCGTTGCTTAGGGCGAGTTTCATCGCTGTGTGAATGAAGTCGTTTCACTTTGACTTTGGAACAGCAGACTAGAATTGAGAGGACAGTGGTAAATATGGTGTAGAAGAAAGATACGATGATGGAACCTTGTGGCACTCTCTACTCCAATTAGCCGTCGTAGAATCCTCTGCAAGTAATGTAACCTTTTTTCTAAAATCTAAGCTTGGTCTGCTTGAACAAATGACCTTCATTCCACACAGAATCAAAGACCAAATGTAAATATCATCCATTGTAGGCGCGTTCCGCTCATTGATTTGAGATGCAACCAATCGTGCGAGTATGAGATAGCGTGGTGCGTGAATTAAGGTGAATTGATGTTCTAACAGGGTTAGTAGTATTTTCAAATAAACACAGTATGTAGTCGCGTAGATGATGGAAAGTCGCGTAGATGATGGAATAAAAGTACAGCAGAAATAGTTATAAAATTGAGCTATTTAATTTATTTAAAATTTAATTTCAATAAATTCAGTAAATTGTCAAAACAATTTCACTAAATTTTGAACAAATTTTCGATTCAAAGTTTTGCCGCATATTTTGTCCAAAAAGTAAATAAGCTATTTGTATTTTGAAAAGTATTTTTCAAAAATTATCTACCACGAAAACAATTGTTCTATGTGTGTCTTTACAATATTGTATGACTATACCTTTCCTTCCTAGATCGGCAACACTATTAACATATCGTGGTCAGTTGTAGTTTTTTATTCATCAAAAATGTAATTTTTCCTGTCTCATTAAAACTAATTTTTCTCTTACAGATTATTCACGACATCTGACAATCTAGTGGCCAAACAATGGTAAATGTGAGTATCTAAAAATTACTTTTATTTTTCATTCTGTTTACGTTGACATTCGTTAACAATTTTCAAACTTTACTGTCTCGAATATATGTACCATAAGTAGAGACATACAAAACAATTTTCATGAGTATAGAACCAGAAGCAAATGGACTGCAATGCCTAGATATAAGTTCGTTAAAATAAGAGACGAAAATGGACAATAGTTTCAATTTTGATTTAAAGTCTTGGTAATTGAACTTTTTCCTTTCCCCTTCTTTCTGTCGCTTAATTCATGTCGAAGTACATTCAAGTCGAAGGACTCTCCACTAAGTTTTTTCCCCGTTAGCAAATATATTTTCTGACCAGCGTCCTCGTCACCAGCACCCTACTGCATGTGTAGTGAATCAGCATTTGGACTCGAAATTACATAATAAATATTTATGATCGTCTACAGTAGTTTTTGTTCCCTGGCTCTCAGAACATTCAATAAGAAAATAACAGAAATAAAAGAAAAACATAAATACTACCCAAGAAGCTTACATTCATCTTAGCTTCTATGAGGGTAAGTATGTACTTATACACTGGACGGACGTACTTTTAGCTCGCTCTCTCTCTCTCTCTCTCTATCCAATATTAAAGCATACAAGTTAGCAAATAGAGCTTTTTCTCTCTGGTAAGGACAAATGAACTATTACATCTAACACGAAAAACAAAATGTTTACTCACTCGAGCGTGAATGGCGATATGACGTCCTTTTGAAATTGTGTGTTGTAGACAGAGAAAGTAAATTTCAGTTTCACTAGGTGTGATCAAGAATAAATTACTTTTGTCTGACTGAATGTTATAAATAACGAAGAAAAATTACATACATATATCGATTTCACGTCAAACAGGAAACAAAATCAAAGTGACAAATACACAATGGTTGAGAGTTTGTGACTTGATATTCGTTTTCTTTGTTTGTTTGGCACAAAAATACATCCAATTTGTATTTGTGTTTACATAGTATGATCCATTAACTTTAGTGATATTTTTGGGAGAAATTTTTCTGTTTTATATTACTTCCAGTAAAATTATAGAGTTGGCTCCTAAAATTTTGTGGCTTGTATTCTGCTTTCAACGGAAATTTATAAGTAATTATAGCTAAGTCGAATCATTTTTCATTCCTTTTGCATTTCACTGACAAAACACTGACACTTTGTCGAAACTTCAGTCTTGTGAAAATATTTTCTCGCAGCCTTTGTTACCTTGTTCTATAGCTGCTGGCGCCAAGTTGAATCCTTCTTTTTTCCTTTCCGCTGTGCTCGTGGCTTGTCTATGAATCAAGGTTTATTACATTACTCGCTAATTTCGGGTCTAAATTTCATTTCTGACAAGGATGAGACGAAACGAAAACTAAACAATCCACTTTAGAAATTTTATGACAAACAACATCCCAGATATTTTGTTGATTCAGACCGTCGTTATACAGTTTATTGTCATCAGAAAGCTTATTCAGTCTGTGTTTTACGGGTGTTGCTGGCAAATTCATTAGCTGTAACGAGCAGCAATGTTGGGGTTGGTAAGCCATTACGGAAGGAAGTGTAAACGCTGGCGTTGATTGTTTTTCATCTGATTGTAGTATTTGAGAATTTATTAGCTTTTGATCTGGTTTTATCGTTTTGTCAAAGGGATTTGGAAATGGTTGGTTCGTAAGTGGATTTAATGGAAGATACCAATAAAAAAAGCCTTATTTGGAAAGCTGTTATAGCTCGAATATTGATATTTCCAAAACAAGCAAGCGCATAGGACAAATACTAATTTTCGAAGAAAAGCAGATAGAGTAGAGAGTAGATTTCGCTGTATATTATATATGGTTGAAATGTTTGCTGAGTCGATTTCCTGTACTTACGACGGTATCATCACACCACACCCACGACAGGTGGCTCCGTCTAGGTTCAGAGCAGCAAGTCGATCAGGTACCTGGGAGTGACCCTGGACACCAAGCTGACGTATTGGGATCATATCCGCAGGGCATGTGACAGGGCTCTAGTAGTCGTCACTTCACTCAGTAGGCTAATGGCCAACGTCGGTGGACCCAGTGAGACGCGATGGAGACTGCTGATGGTAACGACCGATTCCATCTTGCTATATGGGGCCGAAATCTGGGGAGATGCGCTCCGAACTGAAAAGTTATGGAAGCGCATTACCAGTGTCCAGCGCAGCGGTGCCCTGCGTATCGCCTGTAGCTACCGCACAGTCTCAGAAGTATCGGGAGTAATCCCGATCGACCTACTAGCGCGAGAACGCAAAGAAGAGTAGAACAGGGTAGAACTGAGGCTCTGACGCACGCGCGTACGTTTACCTTCCAACTTTGCCAACAACGGTGGAGTGAAAGTGCTAAAGGACGCTGGACGGCTAAGCTAATTGGTCTCGTTAAGCCTTGGCTTAACCGGAGCCACGGAGAGGTAAACTTTTACCTTTGTCAATTCTTGACAAGGCACGGTTACTTCAGGAAATACCTGAACAGAATGGGTAAGGTGGTCACACCGTACTGCCGGTACTATGTGACTGAGCTCGATGATGCTCAGCATTCTTTATGTGCAGTCGCTTTGTAAGTTTGAGACGCACCATTGAGTCAACGATTGGCTTGGCAAAGTCTGATATAATCACACCAGATACATAGCCATTCATTCATAACCATTCGGCAGTGAAAAAGTGGCCATATTTTTGATTGTAATAGTTACCCTAGACTTTGAGAGCTACCGCCCGAAAATTCAAATACTTTAGAAATTCAAAGAGTTGCTGCTTGAAATCACCGTTGAAATCACCGTAGTGTAAAACCACAATTATGACAAATGGCTGCAATTGCGGCTGCAGTCATAGGTACTCGACGAAACTGTTGTGGACAGTTCAGTACTATTCCTTGCATTCTAGTTTTCTGACGAAATCGCCGCTGAGAATTCGTCGAAATTATGGTTTTAGCCTTATTGTCTGAATTTCGATCTGATGATTGAATCGAGAAAGATATTTAAGGTTACCGTTCACAACAAAAAGAACAAAATTTGCAATATTAAAACTAAATTTACTTATGCTCATTACAGAGTGATTGCAACTTCAAAATTTTCTCGTAGCTTAAAGGACCAAAATCATCGTAATTGGGCAACCTATCGAAATCGGGCAACCCAACCAGAATTCAGTTAAATATGCCTTACATAAAGGTAAGCTTACAGTGTGTTCCAGATAAAAGCGTATAAAAAAAAATATTTGATGTTACGAAATTTAGTATACACATATTTATTACTTAAACCGTACTTCTATGTTAATTTCACAACTATGCTCATATGAAGTCAAGTCACCGCTGTTATCTATAATTGAAAGACATCTTCTTTAACAACTTTGGCTCAATATTTTAGATTAATTAGCACTTATACCTCTCCAAATATATTTTAAACTTTGAATAAGATCTTTTTTTTGGATATTTTCCGCTTTTCGCTTGGTATTTAGGAGCGACCACACATTTTCAATGGGACGCGAATCTGGGCTTAGCGATGCTAACCTCAAGGCTTCTATCCCACTTTCTTCCTTCCAGGATGTGCAGAAGTAACTTCAATGTTTGAGATCGTTGTCTTCTTATTATTCTTCTAGTATCCGTTTTGGGGTCTATAAAGCAACAGGCTTCAATGTGAATTCAACATTTAGAAATCTGAACAAAACAATCAATTTTCCGAATACTTTTATAGAGAAGCACCCATAAACATGCACCCTTGCTGGTTGTTTGATAGTGCATTCAAACTATCTCTCATTTTTGTCCGATTCTTCAATCATTCCTTTTGTCCATTTCTTCTTCCAGCAATTGAAAATAATAAAATATGTGTCATTGGTTAATATTACGTTACTCCAACCGCGGTCCAAATTCTCACGTGTCTGTTTCAATATCTTCTGCCCTTGTTTTCCTGTTAGTAGCGGTTCGGGGTTTGTATTCCTGGTTTCGATGCCAGATTCTTCAAGACAGAGTCTAATTGTATTTACTCCTTTTCTTCGAACTCTTTTTCTTAGTAGTTTTATCTTAGCCTATCACAGACTTAATGCCGCATTTAATCTTAATAGCTCAGCGACTAATTTATTGTAT
The DNA here is from genome assembly GCA_963978885.1 of Nemotelus pantherinus. Lineage (NCBI taxonomy): Eukaryota > Metazoa > Arthropoda > Insecta > Diptera > Stratiomyidae > Nemotelus > Nemotelus pantherinus. The sequence continues at coordinate 79,112,209 of OZ022266.1, forward strand.
ATTTTTTTTATGTACTTCTTTTAAGGCCTCTACTTGGCTAATCATTAACATCACCATGATGTAAATTGTAATCCACTGCTTTACATATAAAGCAAAGTTTTGGTACGCTTTGCTCCTGCATTACACTCATTCTGGGTCTTATAGAATGGGTAACCAGTACAATAATTTTGAAACGCTTTTAATACAGAGCACTCATATCTTAACCTGTTGTCTTTACATTGCTTAACCTGTTGTGACGGGAATCAGTGAGAAATAACCATGCAGGGGAAGACCTTTACAGTTTTTCTGCAGATAGTGCCTCTTATCTGCACATTCTCGATAAGCCTTCTAACTTTGTCTCTATATGCAGCTATGTGTTAAACATTGGCATATCTCAAAATATACATAAGAGTGCGGATATAAATTTGTTAGATTAGCTCCCTTTGCAATTAAAGAGAACATAACACCCGACTGGCAAGCTTTCCGTTTCTCTTTCCTCTATCCAATGAATTTCTCCAAGAGCCAGAAATGACACGAAATTTAGAAGAAACAATGGAGCTCTTCACCATAAAAATCTCTCAGGCCAAAGGTACCCCCACTAATCAAAACTCCGATTAAGGACAAACAAGATCCCTCTGAGCTCCCAAACTCCATCAAAATCATCAAAAAGAGGGAAATTATATTAAAAATCAGTTAGAACTAGTAGCTACCCCAGATTGACGCAGGAAGTGAGCCGACGAAAAAATATCACTCGTAACCTGATCAGAAAATTCAAGAATGATCACTGAGAGCACTTAGAAGTAGCATTGATAGTCGTACGCTCTAGAAAATTTCTAAATATTTTAGAATTATGAACAAACCGGAAATTTCACCCATCTAAGCGTCCTATGGTCTAAAATTTAGTAAACCTGATATAGTAAACATTTTTTGGATTCACTACCACTTCCATTTCAAGAGAACTCTTCTTCGGGCGACTATCTTGAAGAAGAAAAACACTCTTAGCAAGTCGCAGCACATATAATACATAGTACAGTTCAAAGGGAGACCCAATTCCGTCAAAATCATTTGAAGAAATAAAAAGCTTGGTTCACAGTCTCAAAAAGAAAAAAATCTCCAAGCCACCGATAATATAACTAACCTGTGGCCACACCATTTGTCTTTTAGACAGCTTCAGATATTATCAAAACCCTTTTTTGTCTCCAAGAGTATTTTGATTATAGGAAACTGGCCACAATCAGTGTTAGCCGCAATTTCGAAAAACCTTAAAATTTTTTTTCAAAACTGTCAACTTATCAGTCTTCTATTCTCTATCGCCAAACTCACGGATCACATGTTCCCCTCTCGCTTAAAATAGAAAGTACTGGTAAAAAATCTTCTGCCATAAGAGCAGGTTGGTTTTAAACAAAAACTTTCCACAGAGCTCCATCTAGCTCCTGTAATCCAGCATATTACAAAAGATCTCACTAAAAGAAAATGAACAGAACTCATCATATTCGATGTCGGAAAGGCATTCGATAATGTTTGGCACGCTACGCTTATGGTCAAACCAAACTATCTCTCCTTACCAATTTCATTCAACTCATTGGATCCTTCCTTCAAAACATAGCCTTCCAATTCAAAATGGATAACGTCCTCTTATCCAAAAGAACTATAGCAGCAGGAGTTCCACAGGGGCCCACTTTGTCGCCAATGTTGTACACAGCAGATATTCATAGAACAAAGTGAGTTAATACTAGTATCTCCCATTTTGCAGAAAAATCGTGTATTTACACGCAAGCCGCAGCTATTACCTTAAATATTCAACGTTCCATCAGTTTCCTTATGGAATATTTTCCGAAGTGGAAAATAAAACTTAAATGGGATTTGCGTCGCCCTCTACCTTCTTCTCAAAACGTCTCACCTAAGTAACTCAAATAGGGCCCTTTTCTACAAACAGTTTTCGGACAAACCACCAAAATAAACCAGAAAAAAACTGCAGTTAAACCAAAATGTTACGCTCAGAAAAATATTGAGAATTCGTTGGTATGTCAGAAGCATTGAACTTCATAGCGATGTAAGTATTGAGACAGTTGACAACTACATTCGCACCTGCCCATGAAAAATTCAACACGACAAACCATCACAACAACAGATCTCTAAGAGCAAACATGTTTCAGGAAACTCTATGATTTGAAGGATTTTTTCACATACCTAATGTAGCTACAAGGTTGTCGACACATTCATCAAAAATCACACGTATTTATTACTAGTAAGTACTTATTTCTAATACATAAATCAAGCTAAAACATTATCAATTTTTATCCTGCTTGTATTTTTTTTCTCCGATTTCTTTTTTTCTACAGAAATAAAGAGGAACCTGAGTATGTATATTAAGGATTCAGGGATAAAGCATTCTGATACCCAAATCTACCACTGGTACGCATTTCATATCCGTACTTTCATCCGTACTTTCGAAATTAATAAGATCAATCCAATTCATGTATACTACCAGAACGTTCGTGGACTTAGGACTAAGCTAAGCACGCTGAATCTCTCCTCTACTCTTTCTTCTGATCATATAATCTGTTTTACCGAAACATGGTTTGATACGCAAACCATAACAATAGATATTTACGATAACGAGCTGTTCCCGTTTCATACAGTCTTCGCCGTGATCGAGCTACATCAGGTAAAAACGATGGCGGTGGTGTGTTAGTTGCAGTCCACAGGTCTCTTCAAGGAACACTTCGCATTGATTTCTCTCCGTCTCCCATGTTGAATGTATTGCTGTGCGCGTTACCCTTATGTTCCTTGTAATTCCCCAGTTGCGGTTTATAACAAATTTTTTGATGAGCTATCCACCTGCCTCAACATTAGCTTCCTTACTGCCTTGCCTTATCTTTAATATGTGGTGATTTCAACTTACCGAATCTGATATGGAATCATAACTTTTCTTCCATAATCTCATCCAGCAACATTTCCTTGATAACCTCATCCTTTTTATCTTTGTGTTCACTCTCCCAATTAAACTGTGCTCCCAATGTAAATAGCGAAATACTAGACTTTGTTCTATCTAATATTCCCCTCATAATATCAGTGTTCATACCGCCTCCTTCCCCTATGTCCAAGCTGACTTACATCATCCTCCTCTCTCAGTCGCACTTCATGTTGATCTTCAGCCCTTTAGAGCTCCTTCTCGAGCCATGCGCTTTAACTTCTAAAAGCTGACTTCGTTAGTATGATGACTGAAATGAACTCGGTTAACTGGTTCTCCTTCTGTCGCGGCCTCACTGTCAATGACCTTGTCATACAATTTCACAACTTCCTATCCAACCTTATCGAAACGTCCTCGCAAGCCTATGGCCGCTCCTTGGTTTCGTCGTGATGTGGCGTCGGCCCTGAAAGCTAAGGATGTTGCTCGAGCTAGAATTAGACGGACAGGCTCTCATGATGACTTCATAGAATTTTCGAGGCTACGCTCTTCTGCCAAAACTGCCGTAAATCAAGCTATCCGAGATTACTTTCCCATTATTGAGTCCTCTATCTGCTTTAATCATCAAAAACGCTTGTGGTTTTATGTCCGTTCCCTCAAAAGTTCCCATCGTTTCCCCGATTCCATGTTCCTCGATAATGCTACAGCATCTAATCGACGTGAAATTTGCGACCTCTTCGCAAAATATTTTTCTTCCTTCTTTTCTCAACATAATCATATCTTGCCTTGTGAAATTCCCCATGTTGCTTCATCTTCCCTATCTCCCATTTACACCAATCCTCTTGAAATTGAATCCTTACTCGAGTGTCTTGATGTCAATGTCGGTTGTGGTTCTGATGGTATCCCTAACCTGTTGGCCAAATCACTATCATCGTCCTTATGTGTTCCTTTGTCTATTATATTTAACCTCAGCCTCTCCTCCGGATCCTTCCCCTCCAGTTGGAAATCTGCTTATATTTCCCCCATCCACAAGTCTGGAGACCCAAGCTGTGTTTCCAACTACCGTCCAATTTCCCTCCTTCCTTGTGTTGGAAACGTACTTGGAAGAGTGGTTTCTAACAGGCTGCTTCCTCTCCTCCATCCCTTCCTTACTCCGGAACAGCATGGTTTTGTCAAAGGTAGATCCCCCACCTCTAATCTTATAACTTTTACCAACTCTGTTGCTTCTGCCTTAGACCAACGGAAACAAGTGGATGTCGTATATACCGACTTCTCAAAAGCGTTTGATTCTGTTGACCACAGAATTCTTCTTGCGAAGCTTCGAAGCTATGGGGTGGCGGGTTCTCTATTGTCTTGGTTTTCATCCTATGTTTCTGGTCGTTTTTGTGCTGTATCTGTGCAATCGTCCACCTCTTCCCCCTTTCTGTCCGCTTCCCGATGTTCCTCAGGGCTCTATTCTCGGTCCATTATTATTCCTTGGATTTATAAATGATCTTACTTCCTTTATTCGTTCTCCTTGCCTCTTGTTTGCTGATGACTTCAAGATTTTCAAAGTAATTGAATCTACCAACGACTGCCTCCAACTCCAAAACGATCTCCGTACTCAGTTGGACTGGTGCTCGAAAAATTTACTATACTTATCCAAATGTCATCGTATAAAATGTCACCTTTAATATATTCCTATACTCTGTACGGCTCTTCCATTACTTCTGTTGATAATTTTAAGGATCTTGGTGTGCACTTTGATCCAAAGCTCAAGTTTGGCCTGCACATTGCCTATATAACCGCCAAGGCCTCTCGTCTGTCCGGTTTCATTATTAGATGCTCTTCTTCGTTTTCTGGCATCTCTACCTCTTTCCATATGTTTTTTTCACTTGTTCGTAGCATTCTAGAGTATTGTTGTCAAGTGTGGTCTCCTCACCATAAATATCTCAGTGAGGCAGTGGAATACGTTCAGCGTAGGTTTACTCGCTCACTGTTGTTTGAATTCAACATCCCTACTGTGGTTATAGTGATCGTCTTTCCTTATTCCAAATTCCTTCATTAGATTCCCGACGAGTGTTCCTTGACGAGTGCTTACTTTTCAAGCTACTCCATTGCCCTATGCTCTCCGATCTTGGTTGTAACTTCAATCGATCAGATAGATCTCAATCAATGTCCTGTCTTCCCCTCGCGCGTTCTGAAGTTTATTTTAACTCACCACTAGTGCGTATCCCCAGGAAACACAACGATCTTCAGCTTGGTCCTTTTCCACTAGCGTTCTCTCAGTTTAAGTCGCAAATTAAAGATATAATTCTCAATGCTTTTTATAATGTTTGGCTTTGTTTTTAATTTTCTTACCATTTTTGCACTTTCTTCAATGTTAAATTGTATATTAGCTTTAATTTGTTGAAGTTCAAATATGTATATTTCTAATATTTTCTTTTATTTGTTAATTTTTTCTATTTTCTTCTTTTAGATTTTTCTAGTATTTCTACTTTTTTAACTGGGCAGAAGCCTGTTAAAATAGATTTCAATAAATAAATAAATAAATATGCTCCGAAAATTTCAACTCGATCGGTTTACGCACTCCTGAGATAATCTTACTGAATTAATATTTATGTTGATGTATAGAAATATAACTATATATACAAATACATAGAAATGTAGCCGACCGGTTGCGAACTTAGCATGATTTTGCTTCACCGCTGTAATCAAGTGGATAGTGCAGAGTGAGCCGCTATATTGTTCGCCCGACGTGAGTCATCCAAGTAGTCCATCTTCATCATCATCAGCCGCTGCACGTGAACGCTCGAGATTATTATATCTTTTATGTATTTCTTGTGTAATATTAGTTTACTTTAAATAAACATTTAATAATAACCTAAAGTGGTGACCCCGTAAAAAGTGAGCACAAGCACCCCAATTAATAAAAGCGATGACCGAGAATAACATCGATTTGCAATCGCCACAATTGCCGTCAGGCGAAGAGTCACATGTGGATGCAACTACGGTCCCACGGCTCAACCCTCCATCGATGACGGGAACGAACATCGAAGCATATTTCATGTCATTAGAATTTTGGTTCGCGGCGTGTGGCATCAGTAATGACAAGCGGAAATTTAACTTTGTCATGGCGCAAGTGCCGCCAGGAAAGTTAATCGAATTACGTAGTGTCGTAGACGCAGCCCCACAACAGGACCGATACACATACATAAAGGAAAGGCTACTTAAGCATTTCGCAGATAGCCAGCAGCGCCGACTCCAGCGAGTACTTTCCGATATGCCACTGGGTGACATGAAACCCAGTCAGCTGTTCAATGAAATGCGCCGGGTTGCTGGCGCTTCGCTGAGTGAAACAATCCTACTCGATTTGTGGGCAGCAAGACTTCCAACACATGCTCAAGCAGCAGTCATTGCTTATAGCGGTGATGCAGTGGGTAAAGCAACTATCGCCGATGCGATCGTCGATTCACTTAGCTTGCGAAACGTCAATGCGATCGAAACTGGCGATATGCACGGAGCAATCACTCTAGAAAGTCTTCAGGCAGACGTGGCTCAGCTCTCGAAACGTTTAGAGAGAATATTTACGGATCAGGATCGTTTTGTTCGACGGCCACGTTCACGAAGCCGAGGTTGCGCTGATCGAGCTCGATCGAACTCACGAGGAGCAGAATACAACACATGCTGGTATCATCGAGTCTATGGTGGCGAGGCGCGCAAATGCAGGAAACCGTGTTCCTTTACCAAGTCGGATCCCGCATACGAACGTCAATGACATCCAGTGTCTAATGCAGCATCGAATTCGGGCGTACCATCAGATGCTGTACATGTATATCGCCTTAAAATATCCGACGCGACCAACAATCTACGTTTTTTAATTGATACGGGCGCTGATGTATCTGTTATTGCCAAGCACCCACGTTTAGATAAACTCAAACCGACAACAATGCAACTCTTTGCTGTCAACGGGACACCAATTCAGGTATTTGGAGAAGCTATTCTTGAAGTTAATTTGGGTCTTCGCCGTTCGTTCTTGTGGAAATTTTTAATAGCGGATGTTTCAGCTAATATAATTGGTGCCGATTTCATTAAGCATTTCGATCTCCTTATTGACTTAAAGCGAAGTCGTCTCATAGACAACGTTACAAAGCTTGAGTCAGCAGGAATTCTTACGTCGACACCCATCACAGGCATTAAATCTATCAACAGTCTAATGCCGTTCCAAACTCTTCTGAACGAATATGCGAGTATAACACGACTCTTGCAGCCAGGAACAACCGTAACTTCAAATGTCGTGCACCACATCATGACGAATGGTCATCCTGTCACAGCGCGACCTAGACGTCTCTCACCAGAAAAGCTCATTGCTGCTCGTCGAGAGTTTGAACACCTAATGCAGCTTGGAATTTGCCGGCCATCAAGCAGCAGTTGGGCAAGCCCACTTCACATGGTTCAGAAAGCTGATGGATCATACAGACCATGTGGAGACTATCGAGCCCTCAATGCGATAACCATTCCCGACAAGTACCCATTACCGTACTTACAGGACTTCACTGCGATTCTGCAAGGTAAGACAATATTTTCTAAAGTCGACTTACAGAAAGCATTTCACCAAGTCCCAGTGCATCCAAGTGACGTGCCGAAAACAGCAATAATAACGCCATTCGGCTTATTTGAATTTGTCTACATGACATTTGGCTTGCGCAATGCAGCCCAAACATTTCAACGTTTGGTGCATAACGTTATACGTGGATTAGACATGGTGTTTGCGTATTTAGATGATTTATGCATAGCCTCTTCGACGCCTGAGGAGCACCAACTCCATTTACGTTTGTTATTCGACAGACTTAAAAAATATAACCTAGCTATTAACGTAGCCAAATGTGAATTCGCTCGGAGTGAGATAACCTTTCTCGGCCATCATATATCTGCCGACGGAATTCGTCCACTGCCGGAACGTGTAAGTGCCATTCAAAATTTTCAACAGCCATCGAATGTAAAGGACTTGAAAAAATTTCTGGCGATGATAAATTTTTACAGGCGATTCATACCAAATGCAATCGAAGCTCAGGTACCATTGTTCACTATGTGCACTGGGAACATTCGTAATGACAGATCACTGCTTACGTGGACTCCGGAGACAAAAACTGCTTTTGAAAAATGTAAGCAGCAGTTGGCAAGTAAAACTTTGCTAGCCCATCCAGCAAAAAATGTTGAATTATCTCTTTGGGTTGACGCGTCGAACATAGCAGCTGGGGCAGTTCTCCACCAAATAAACGAAAAGAAAATCGAACCATTGGGGTTCTTTTCCAAAAAATTTGAACCAGCACAGTTACGATATAGCACGTACGATCGCGAGCTTACGGCTGTTTATCTTGCTGTGCGCCACTTCAAGTTCATGTTAGAAGGCCGGACGTGCCACATCTACACCGACCATAAGCCTCTTACATTTGCCTTCCGTCAAAAACAAGAAAAAACTTCAGATCGTCAAGCTCGCCAGCTGGATTACATCGGACAAATCACGACCGACATCAGATATGTAAATGGAAAACACAACGTTACAGCCGACTTGCTCTCTCGTATTGCATCCATCAACACCGTTCCACATATTTGCTATGATGAACTAGCAGATGATCAATTAACTGATGACGAACTTCAACAACTCTTGCAAAAAAGTAATTCAAATCGGTCGATCAAATTCAAACTTTTTAGCATTCCAGGAAGTACAAAGCAAATTTACTGCGATTATTCTACGAAAATAATCCGATCCTTCATCACGAAAAAATTTCGGCGTGATTTTCTGCAATCGACGCATAATTTATCTCACCCTGGAACAAGAGCTACGGTCAAGTTAATGACACAGAGATTTATTTGGCCGGGCATCCGAAAAGATAGTCGAGAATTCGCTAAGACGTGCATCGAGTGCCAGAAAGCAAAGGTGCAGCGTTATACACATTCACCTCTTGCGCGCTACAGTGTACCAGGCGCTCGATTTTCACATATCAACATTGACATTGTTGGACCCTTTCCGCCAAGCAATGGTCACAGATATTGCCTCACAATTATAGACAGATTCACGAGGTGGCCGGAGGCAATCCCTGTTCCGGACATGACCGCCACTTCTATTGCACAAGCACTTCTTAGTGGATGGATTTCACGGTTTGGAGTGCCGACCCACATTTCGTCAGATCAGGGACGACAGTTTGAATCAACGCTGTTCACTGAGCTGATTCGCACTCTTGGTTCCAGACACCTTAGGACGACGCCATACCATCCACAGTCGAATGGTATTATTGAAAGGTGGCACAGAACTTTAAAAGCTGCCATTACTTGCCACGATACCGACCGATGGACTGAGCATTTGCCGATGATTCTTTTGGGTCTGCGAACAACATTCAAGGATGATATCAAAGCTTCGCCTGCTGAGCTGGTTTACGGTACGACGCTTCGTATTCCGGCAGAATTCTTCAGCGAGGATGTACGTAACCAGACGGAGACAGAAGTTGTAACTGACCTGCGGAAATCAATGCGAAACTTACGCCCGCATGACACTACATGGCATTCGAATCAAAAGATCTTTATTCAAAAGGATCTCGAAACCTGCAAACACGTTTTCTTGCGCAACGATTCTATTCGGCCAACCTTGTCTCAACCGTACCAAGGTCCATACGAAGTGCTGGAACGAAATGAGAAAATTTTCAAAATCAATATCAACGGTCGAATATCCAATGTGTCAATTGACAGGTTAAAACCTGCATACTTAATAAGCAACGAAGAAGATGTTCACGATTGCAACGACCCGCCGACAGAAGAATCTGGATCTCATAACCAAGTCACGCGCTCAGGACGTCGCGTCATCATTCCGCCCCGATTTCGCTGAATTGTTTTTTCCACGGGGGGAATACTGTAGCCGACCGGTTGCGAACTTAGCATGATTTTGCTTCACCGCTGTAATCAAGTGGATAGTGCAGAGTGAGCCGCTATATTGTTCGCCCGACGTGAGTCATCCAAGTAGTCCATCTTCATCATCATCAGCCGCTGCACGTGAACGCTCGAGATTATTATATCTTTTATGTATTTCTTGTGTAATATTAGTTTACTTTAAATAAACATTTAATAATAACCTAAAGAAATATGAATATTCGGGCAAAATTATTCGTATTGTAATTTTCTTGGAAAATTAATAAAACTCTTGGCAAGTTTAGCGAAAAGGTTGAAGAGAATTGTATTCAACACATTTTTCCTCATTTTTCAGCAAGCAGCTCAGCACTGTGAGCTGCTGAATCATCAAATTCGCATTCTTATTTTTCTATGCGACGCGTTCTTCATGACAACCGAATACTTCTTTCGACTAAACTCAACTCCAACTTTTCCATGTTTTCGTTAATTATTCCTATTATTAAATTGCATGACTAATAAAACGAAATAAACTGCTAACACCACTTAACGAATGAATCGCCTTAAAGGACCATATGTCTCATTTGCATTTAACATTAAACCATATTTTGTGTGACACTTAAGCACCACACGACCACCAACAGTACAAATTTCGCTTTTCGCCACAACCAAAAGCTCTGGCTGTTCATGGAGTCACGGCATAAAATCTATAGAAAACGATTTTTTGCCACCATTTTCAGCAAATCGCTTGAGTACTCATAGCGAACGTGTAGGAAAGTTATGAGCTGACCCAGACCAGTAGACACCAAACTAACAACATAATGCTCCAAAAACGACAGTGAAACGAACTATAGAATAAAATGTACGAGTGTAGTGTACGTACGTAAGTGGAGCAAGTAACTCTTAAATAGTATGACGACGACGTCGACGATGCCGAACTCTGCAACTCTGCATGTTCACTGTTCAGTGCATTAAATCGTAGTTGGTCCCCATCCGAATATGGAGCGTATGTAGTACGGGCACACAGAGACCGACAAATCCATTTTATTGGACAGGTGATTGTAGGTGGAATTCATTGGCGCTTTGCGATTTTTATATGAAAAGGGAATGTTTATCGGTTTTCGCTACGGATTTATATTTTCATTCTTGGCGTCGCAAAGATAATAAAGTACCGTGGCAACGATTTACGACCGAAGCGATATTGAATTGATGTTGATAGGCGTGAGGAGCTATGGGATTTGTATAGATTTATTCTCCTAAAGATTGTTTAGCACAACTGCAGCATCCGACTGGTGGTATTACAGAGACTACCATGCGAAGAGTATCCTAGTCTTATGTGACGTCTCAATACCGTAAAGAATGTAGTTATTGTACAGTTTGATTAATATACAGCTTTTTTCTAGATGTAATCTTCAATTTGGCATCACATGCTAAATCTATTAAGCTCCTCGCACCCAAAGATGCATTCTCTAAATAGAACACCCTTTAAACTACAAAGCATTAGAAAAGCACCAATCAACTGAATCACTAAACATTTTGTATTATCCTGAGCCTTTATCTCGGAATCAGTCTAGCTGCTCTTTTCTCCCATTTGACAGCAAGGTAAAAAAATGTAGCTTGCTCCTATGAACACATTTTTTCAAAACTTTGACATTTAATTAAAACTTTCGTTCTTATGTATTACAGCTTTTTTTAAAGTATGATACGTTTTAATTTGCATAATTAGAGGTTGGAAAAAACTGGAGAGAAGTCTTCTGCGAATGCTTACTGTAGTTTCAAATTTACCCGGAAAAGTAATTATCAGAAGGTATGGCCTTACTATAAGCTTGAAAAGCTTCTTCATTATCTGAAAACGAAAACAGATTTGCTCGCAAAGAAGAACTTAATCTCTGTTTGAATTCTGCTGCCTTATCGTCCATTTTGCGGTGCTCAATTTTATTGTCTTGTAAGAGTGCAGTATTTAAAATTTCATTTACAGCTTATCTCCGGCCACAACCAATCCTTAAGGAGTTTCGTAAATTGCGTAAATTATTACAGAACCACTTCAATGATTTTTTACGCTGTCGCTCTTAGCGCGTTATAAATTCGACAAACCTTTATGAACTACTTAAATTTTGATTTCATGGCACATAAAATTTGACGAAGAATTATTTTGATGGCTTTCGCGCAGCCATCACTAGCTTATACCGTCATGAAAAACCTATTAATGCTTGATGGCGATTTCTTTGAAATTTTATTGGAAAAATGTTATATTGGTATTAGAAGGACATTTTCGAAACCTGATGATCTGAGAAGTGTTTTAAAGGCAGGTGATAAAATGATCTTAATAATTTACAGCAATCGTTTGATGCTAGAAAGTCTGATTATCTGATGGATGATTGAAATGAAAGAGCTGTTGCGATTTGTGAATTGTCAGCTCTTAGTGCTTTATAGTTTGGGAAATCATTAACCAAAATAAATTAAATTTAATTAAATTATATTGATTTCACACACTTTTTCGAATTTTTCGGAAACATATCGATGCATATTTGAAAATCAGGTTGAGATTATCAATAGGTACCTGATTGCTTCCAGACAATCAGCAATCAGATGACCATAATAGTTCTTCTTTACTATGGAATGAAAACTTTGGGAACAGAAGAAATGTTCGAAATGTTGTTGCGTACAAATATTTCGTTAATAATGGAATGGTTGCATATTAATTACGTGAATTAGGTGCACTAAAAAGTCCATGAGATCGAGAGCAGCAATTTAAGACGGTCAAAAATCATGTAGAAAAGTGAATAAAAATTGAGATTTATAAGCACTAGAGCCAATTATAATAATTTAAGGGGCGAATAAAGAAACATGTTTTTCAAAAAAATGTTTATGAGATGTTACGTGTAGGGATTCCAACCCCGAACCATTTTTTCAATCCCGGGATTACGGGATTCAAAAATCTCAAATCCCGGGATCCCGGGATTCGAGATTCAAAATATAACACAACAAAATAAATCAAGTTTTTAAGAAATAGATTATATTATGTGCCATCATTTCAAAACTACAACAATAAGTAAGTTCAAAACTGTATAAAAAATATGTTATTGAATAATTACTAATTTATTTAATTGGTGCAAATAAAAACAATAATTTTAATTATCCAAGACGTTGACAGTATGAAGACAAATATTTAAAATTACAACTATTAAATCACGACAAAAAATCACAACAATAAATCACAACTCTTAACATATAAAATATTCAACACATCAAAATTCTGCAAAAGTTCATTGGTTTTTTCGAAAGTAACATTGAAGCAATAGCAAAGTATTCAAAGTATCGTCTCCAAGCCTGCTTCTAAATTTATTCCCGATGTTGGACGCCACGGAAACGGTCGATAAATATTGGTAAGCCTGCCCCAAACTATGCGAGTGCCACCACTTTCGAAAAGATTCATTTCTTTTGCAATGGTTTTAATTAGATTATTTTCTTGCGGCATTTCATGATTGATTATTTTCATACTTTTGCAGCTCTTCTCGTAGCATCAATTAATGACTACCCTGTTCTGATTCAATATGGGTATCTACTGGGTTCTCCTCATTTCTTTGGCTACCAAGCAAAGGGCTCAGCATCTAGATCATTGAAGTATTTTTTTTTTTAATATTTGCTTTGCTTGGTTTCCAAAATAGAGATTCTATTTCACTTGGTAAATTTTTGCTGGCACAATGTAGATTCTGGAGGTAGCTTGGCATACCAGATAGCTGAGTACACGGACGCTATTTTATTCGGTCCAATATTGCAATTTTCATAGCATTCACAAGAATGGACCGTTTTTCACTGAAAGAAAAACTCTTGGTTGATTCAACTATTTTTAATAGTATTGCAACGATTCATTCAAAATCGTTAAATGAACTAAGGAAAATAGTTATTTTTACTATGTTAATATAGTTAATTTAACGATATAAAAGTAGTTGGCTCTGGTTATACAAAAAATATCGCAACGTTCATGAAATCAACTGTTTTAATTGTTTCATAACCACGAAAATTAGTTGATAAATAGAAAATATTCATCAATTCACTCAAAACTTCAACGTTTCGAATTATCAACAGTTTTTATGGTACTTAAACTACTTTGCAATAGTTGATTTCAACAAACGTAATTCAGTGAGCAAAGTTTTTGGAATTATTCTACGCAAAGTAGAATAGTTTCAACATTTGGACGTTTTTCATGCTCCGAATGAAATTGTTTATCAACCACGCGTTATGGTGCATAAAAGTAATCAACCATTTTCTTATGGTTGTTTTAACTATAGCCCTAGTTGATGGCAAAACTAAGGAAAACTGTTGATTTTTCATACTCCTCATACTCATACTCCTATTCTATCATAGAAGTTTCATATGATACATGGCAAAATTGTGTTCGGTTTGCTGTTCGATATAATTCATATTCATGTTATGCTGTGAAGCCTTTATATTACGTTGCATGACGCTATTTTGTTCAGAATACAGCGTTTTCCGCTGTGGCAAAACAGTGGGCTGCGGCAAAGCGCAGTCAAAAAATTAGAATGCACTGTTTTGTATGGTAACGCGCACAATGGCTGCGGCCGAATTTTCAGCAGCGGCCGAATTTTCGGCAGCGGCAGAATTTGCGGCAGCGGCAGAATTTGCCAAATTTCTAATTTTGCCGCACCGCTAGCGGTGATACCTACCATAGGTTGGCATCACCACTAGGTTGAAGTAAATCTGATTGAATTAGGTTGAATGGTCTGGCCAACCTAATCCTCGTACAACAGGATTTAGCAATACAAAAGAAAAAAAAATGAATTTGGTTGGTGTCTTGATTGCATTGACAGCGACATTGTCGCTGCATTGTGATACACCAAATTCAACTGCGGCATTCACGCCTCCCCTGCCTATATTTCGTACTATGTATATGGTTGGAATACCGTTGTTTGTGGTTGCTTACTTTTTTTGCACCACGGACGTTGTTTATCAACCACGCGTCATGGTGCATAAAAGTAATCAACTATTTTTTTATGGTTGTTTTAACTATAGCCCGTAGTTGACGCAAAAACAACTAAGGAAAATTGTTGATTTTACCAAGATTTTTCTTTCAGTGTTCTTATAGCAGCCTAAATAAAAATCTTGATGAAGTATTAGCAGTGCATAAATTGGCATCTTTGCGATTTAAGGCCTCCACAGTCAATTTTACAAGGAGTAAAACCTCAATAAGCTTGTGAATCGAATCAAACTCAGTTGCTTCTAATCGATCTGGATATTGCAGGACTATTAATTACTTCGGTTTACTATTTTGCAAAATGGAAAAACCGTTCAAGCATTGTCAAGAGACTATTTCATCTTGTTTTACAATTCAGTAAATGAGACAATTAAATGCCTTGTTCGGATTTGACATAGTTTTGAAGATCGTTATTATTTTTCGTTGGAACTTTTTTAAAATATAAAACTACCTTACGAACTTTCTTTATGCATGCGCTGATGTCCTTCGGCAAATCTAGCGTATCTTGCAGGTGACCGGGTTCAACGTAGTAAGCTGATTCAGGAGCGTCCAAATCTTCGTGGTCGTCGTCCAGACTATCAGCTGCTTCATCAACTCTTTAATCTGGAATGGACCTCCTACTATAGAGAACATCGCAAGCTGCCAAAAGGATGCTGTGCGCCAAACAAATATGTTGCTCTGTATCAACTAGTCTGCCTACTTTTCGCATGAATTGACCCATCAGTTACTATGGTAACAATGTCTTTTCCTAGAGAAACATCAAAGTCAGCAAAACGCTCTTTTAATATATCTAGGTAGTTTGCAGCTGTCATTGATATCCTTACCCGAACCAAGCTCCAGTAAGAATTCACTAAGTAGATGTTGATATTTGTGTAGCGCCTATTTGTAGTCAAGATCCACTCATCAAATGTCAAACTGAACCAGAAATTAGCCGGGATCCCGGATTTCGGGATCCCGGGATTGGATTGCCTAGTTACGTGAGCAAGTTAATGATTTAATAGTCACGACAAGGATGAATACTGAATACAGAAATAAAACACCACCCCCACGCAGACTCAATACATGAGGTAGAAATTAAGCGTCGTTACCTTCTCTTTTCTCGTTTAACTTCCAAGTGCTAAACTGTAATTATTGGTTCTTTCATGGTGCTCCGATCAACAAAAAAAATACAGCACGCCAGCTTGAAATCTTTGAACTTGAATGTCCATTTTGTTCTCAGTTTTCACAAAAAAAAATCCTGAAATGTTCGGTTCTCTTTCAATTACGGCAACATCTTACATGCCAAACTAAATTCCCCCATTGCAGCCTAGATAGATTTAAGGTATATCAACATAATGATCTGTCACTTAGACAACAAATATAAGACAACAAATTTTCAAGTACTTTACTTAGCCACATCCTTTGACTGATGCTTTAAAGAAGTTTTCACCGAATCCGAATCCACTCTGTCTCGCTTGAAGTAGGTTATTATCGTGAAACAGGCATCGGTTTCTCTGCTTATCGAGTGAGGTAGTTTCGGAGATCTGGTGCTGCAATACCACAGAATAACACCAAAACCACAACTAAAACTATCGTTTGTATATACATTACGTGTGAAATTAACGAGGTGAAAGCAAGTGATTATAGAGATACAAGATTAAGTTCTATCAAACTCAAGATACGAGATAAAACTATTAAATATATATATATATATATATATATATATATATATATATATATATATATATATATATATATATATATCTATATATATCTATAAATATATATATATATATATATATATATATATATATATATATATATATATATATATAAATATAAATACATACATTGTTTCCTGATTTTACACTCAAAAGACAACGGCGACAATTGCGACTTTGACGAATGATTGCAACACTATTTTTTTTGAAGACTGAAACGCTCAACTGCACAACAATAATTTTACTTTGTACTTATCCTTTCCACACTGGGCGCTTAAATTTTATAACCGCAGTGTTCGTTCAAAGCACTTTTAATGAAAGGCTTTCTATTGCTTACCAATATCAGCTTCAAAGGAATCCTTCTCAGCTTGGATTATTACAGTTTTACTGAAAAATATAAGATATTACTTGAATTTTAAGTAGATATTAGTAGAAAAGTAAAAATCTAATCAGATTGTGTTTCCGAAAATTACATTATTTGCCAAGAGTTTTCAAATTGTGAATGCATTCGTTGAATAAATACTAAACAAAATTCTTCACATACAAAATAAAAGTTTTGGATTTCAAGGTTTTCATTCAGTTACTTTTCTGAAAGTAATATACATAAACATATCCATAGATAGATTTTAAATAAATGTTTGTGCTTGTGAAAATTGACTCTGGCAAGAGAACGTGATTATTTATTGATTTTACATATTTATCCTACAAATTGATACCAAATTAATTTTCCTCAAACATCATCCCCGTGGTAATAAAGAAACCCTCATCACAGAATAAGAACACCTAAAACTTTGTAAATCGCACATTAGCTAGAAAAATTTTCTTACAGTCTAAAAGAATTTTCAACACTTCCTAAAACAACTTAATCAAATCCAAACACATTTTTCCCTTCCTTTTATCGAAAAGCGACATGATCAAGCACTTACCGTTCAAATACACAAAAAAAAATCGTCCCGTGTTAACTGCAAATCTCCATTTATTTTCTCATTTTTCAACGTTACACCTGAATTTGTCGAGCCTTTTTCCTGACACAATTTTCCCGAACTGGACCTTTTTCAACGTCACGGGAGGGCATCACCTTCACCTGAATTGCGACACTATTTGGTTTACAAGTCGTTAATCTTTGTTTACCTCGGTTATCATCCCGGGTCAACACTTAAGAGCAGATTGTGACAGAAGTTACCCATTTCAAGAAGATCATACTCTCTGTCTGTGGAGATACGGGCAATCAATCGTCTAGTCTACAAACAGGTCATGGGAAGTTTTGGCTTCAATTTGTCATACAACCTTATGGTACCGATGGAAGGTTAACTGGACTTTTTCCAGCTATTCGATTAATGGATTACTCTGGAAGCGTAGATCCTGTAAGTCGAACAATATTCAGGCCGAGGACGAAATGAACCTTAGACAATTTGTCCAGATGATTTGGTAGTAGATGAAACCATTTTTTTTTTTGTTGGGATGAACTGGAGGAAAACGTTGTCAAGAACAAGGTATAGGGACTTTTACCTGAAATCCAGACGACGCAATTCAATTTCGTGTAAAGTAGAACAAATCGAATGAGATTCGAGTCATGAAATGCAAAAATTCTTCTCCATGTCAAGGACTTTACTGTTGGTATGTCTGTCATTTCTCGGACGTAGAATATGGCTCCGATTGACTACATCCTGACCGGAAGTGAAGTACAAATTGGAAAATTTACATAATTGAGCTACGTCTCCAAAGGACATATTGAACTGCAAAGGGTTTGAATATTATTTGTGAGGTAGATTGGTTTGTAGAAATAAACCAATTCGAAACCGTTGAAAGCAATTGGACTGATGACTTCGTGATATGACTCGGAAGTGTTTGAGAATCCAGCTGCTGCGAACAATGCGATTAATAGAATGATTTATGTTTCCAAGTAGTATGTACCTGCAATCAATAAATTATGCAACAATTTGCCTACAGTAAGACTTACGGGCTCATAAGCTAATTAGTATCTATCGAGGCTTGTAATAGGTCGTAAATCACCAATAGATAATCTGTTTGAAACTAACGTACTAATTGCTGTGTTATAAGATTTATTTAGCTTATAGGCATGAAAATTTACAATTTGGCAGCAAACAAAGTAAAAACACTATGGTCATCAGTGCCGCCATTAATTATTTTGGAATAATGCTAGATTCAATTTGATTTAATGCTAAATAATGCTAGATCTTCTAAAATTATAATGCTAAATAATGCTTTCTTATTTAATTGAAATAAACATGGTTCAATATGAAAACAATATGTATATTTATATGAGGGTTGATCAATAAGTAACGCTAATCGGTTATTTCCAGTTCGCATACATAAACTCACTAAGTCAGCATGAAAAAAACATATGAATAGGCGTCAATTCCAGGGAGCTACATTCATTTGAATACGAACAGTCGAAGAGAGAACGTCAAAATGGGGAAAAACGAAATTAAAGCTGTCATTAAGTACCTCTGTTTGAAAAAACTGTCTACCAGGGGCATATATGGCTATATGGTGAAAACATTAAGGGACTCGGCTCTTCCATATTCTACCGTTGCACGCTAGGCCAAGGAGTTTAAGCTGGAAAGAACATCCACTGAAAATGAACACCGCGAAGGACGTCCATCCACATCCCTCACTGAAGACAACGTAAAAAAAGTCGAAGATGTCGTGTTGGCAGATCAAAGAGTGATCCTCAGGCATGTAGCTGAGGTCACAGGGATCTCATATGGTAGTGCTCAAAAAATTTTTGCCGGCAAATTACATATGGAGAAGGTTTCTGCGCGTTGGGTACCGAGAATGTTAACGGACGAGCATAAGAATAAACGAGTCAACATTTCAAGGATGAATCTCGAAAAGTTCCAGGCAGATCATGAGAATTATTTGTCACCTTTCGTGACCATGGAGAAGACCTGGATCCACCATTTTGATTCAGAAACCAAAATGCAATTGATGACCTGAAAGCGACCCTCTTCATCGACACCGAAGAAATTCAAAGTATCAAGTTCGGCAGGAAAGGTTATGGCATCAGTTTTTTGGGACGCTGAAAAAATTATTATGGTGAAATATTTGAAAAAGGGAGCCACTATATCAGGCTCTTACTAAGCTGAGCAAATAAGAAGATTGCGAGAGGCGATGAAAGAGAAAAGACACGGCACACTGCGAGCCGGAGTTCTGTTTCTTCAAAATAACGCACCGGCTCACAAGGTTGCATTTGCGATGAATGCAATTAAAGAAACAGGATTCGAACTGCTTGAACATTCACCTTATTCGCCAGATCTAGCTCTTAGTGGCTTCTACCACTTTCCTCGGCTCAAACAACACCTTCGGAGTAAGAAATTTGAAGATGATAGGGAAGTGATGGCCGCTGTTGAGGCATTTTGAGAGAGTCCAGATAAACAATATTTTTCTAAAGGTATCCTGGGTTTGGGAAAAAGATAGACTAAATGTATTAACTTGTTAGAAGGCTATTTTTAAAAATATATATATATATCTCTTAAGTTTAATCACCTTGGTTTAAACACAATCAATCACAATCAAAACAGTAACAGTTATTTATTTTTAAGTGAAGAAAAAGTATTAGTGTCGGATGACGAAGATTTTTCTCCAACATTATCCGTGCGATCGCTTGCATTTGAAGCCCTAACAAAACAATTGATTCACATTATTCAGGAAAAAATATCTAACTAGAATGCAGATACTTTGGTAAACTTGAACTTGTAGATGCTTCTGGGAGTCTGAAGTGGATGGGACCACATCACTGATTTATAGCATCATCACGATTTAATTGAACGTTACCATATTTAAAGCAATATAAATCTTTATAATCTTTATATTTTAGACTTTACAATCATTATAATCAGACTGTATAATCACTATAAATCAGACAACTGTCACTTCTGGTTGTCACTTCTAAGAAAATGCCATGAGCGCGTTTTTGTATTTTTCATGAATTTCCGCCACCACATGATTCAGGAAGTTTCCTTTCATGAACGCGACTGAAAGTACACGAACAGAGCTATTATTGAGAAAAATTTGATGGGCGAGATTGTAAACAGATGAGTGCCAGATTATTCCGAAATCTAATTTTAAATGCTAGAAATAATGCTAGATGTTAACTCCGAATTTTGAATGCCGTTTTGGAAAAAATAATGCTAGATCTAGCATTCAAAATGCTAAAATGGCAGCACTTATGATCATAGACTGTTAGAATATTTTTCCCCCAATTTTCAGACACCATGGCGCTAATAATTTTTCCGGCACACTACATGAGCACATGCACGGGTAGAAGGCCACTCGCGTAACTGCTATCCCAAATGTGCTTAAAGCATAATACAATTTGCATAATTTAGGCTTATGTTTCAACTTCTAGACACATCAACAGACCATAAAGTGGATGGGGCTATAATAGTGAAAATCTTTTCAATATTTATGTGATATATAATATATAAAACCACAGTAAGGCCTGGAAACTAACTAATCACATTGAGAAAATATGCCAACGAAAATCATTTTTCGGAAAATAGGAGCAACATCAAATCTGATTCATTTAATATCGTTAAAATGGGGCGCATACAAATAGACGGATTGTGCCATAAACTAGAATTTAGTGTTGCGAAAAAGTCCCTTTTGGCTAGCACGATCTGCATGAAATTTAACAATTTTAACTCGTTGCTCAGTCGTGAGCTTCTCCTCATTTAACTTTCAAGAATCACACTTTGATAATCTGAAGTAATAAATGAGAATTGGCAATATGTATATAAAAACTATTTCATTATAAAATGATCAAATGATTTGTGATCTTTCCTGCAGTATAATCAGAAGTTTAAATCCGTTCAAAATATTATCCATTTGCAAGGACATTAATTTCTTTAATTACACACAACAGTTAGGCGAGCGTTGTTAAAAACTATTTATTGGAATAGAAAATTTTGAAAATGTCTATCTAACTTAATTCATTTGAAAAATTTTAATTCCAAACCAGCTGATTCCCTTCTTTAATTGACTTTAATGAGGTAGCATAATACTTTCTTAGTTACTGAAAACCAGAGACCCAATCGTAAATTACTCTCATTTCACTAAACACCAACAATCCTCATTTACTAGCAACAGTACACTTTAAAATTTGAAATAACTTTTCTAGGAAATTCCGTTTCGCATTTCAAACTACTGTCTTTGAATGCCCAGACTAACTACGAAACTTTCAGAAACAAATAAAATTAATTAAAAACCTTATGCGAAGAATTCGGTCCTTCTTCGTTGGCTGGTTTTCCCGTTGTATGTATTTAAACATTAAATGTTTACCAGTTGTACTTATTGTAATTCTCCTGTAGATTATTTTCAGGACGTTCTTCTCGTGTTTTTCGGTGCTCCTCTTTCACTTTTTCGAGACAAACCAAGAATTCTTTAATGGTGTATTCTCAGTAAAATAAACTGAATCGTTTGATATCATATTGAATTTCTGGCAAAGTCTGTATTTGACTGGGAGGGATGGTGAAATCACAGAATGGCATAATGGAAAGAACCAAAGCACGAGGACTGTAATCTATGAATATTTTTGCTCTTTGGGAACAAGACGAGCTGATTTTATTAAATGTTGTCAGTGTAAGCAAACAAATTATCGTTTTTTCTTTGTTGGATTTGCAGACACAGAGGCAGTCGTTTTGCAGGAAGTGGTGAAAAGGAAACCTCTGATACATGGAAAACAATTATACGGCAGCATTATGGTTATTGGTAATATGATTTTCATGCTATTGTGAATTTTATCTGCCGCTGGCAGTTGGGATATACATATGCTTGTATTATGAAGGTCCATTGCAATAAAATGTGTATGTTAGTTTAAAGCAGCAGTCTGAATGTTATTATTGCTGGTACTTATTTGGAATGAGACGCAAGCAGAAAGGAGAATTCAATGAGAAAAATTTACATGGATAAAAGGAAACGATCATATTGAATTATTTGATATACATAATGCATAATTATTTGTGTAGCAGTTTCGTTAACGGTAGATAATACATTTTAAGACAGATCACTCTTGAAATGTATATAGAAAGAAATGAATAACACTTAGCTTCTATGAAAACATAATCCTCTTCAATTCATTATTGAATTTTTCAAAATTTTACGTAATAGGAAATACCAACATGATTTAATTTTTTTCCTTTAGTGGATATGGCAGTTGGCATCCTCCACTTCTCCAGTACGACAATTGTTGTATGTGAGACTGCCAGCTCGAGGTCATCATCAGTCATCCACCGATTCATCCTTCAAATCTGAGTTGGGCGAAGTCGGCAATTACCGCTGCGACATCATCAGATCATCACGTATGATGTTCCAGAGGTCAAGTCCTGTCACGTCAGGCACGGCTCTCTTTCTCAACCCTTCCTCGGTGCTATACAGCAACTGTCGGTTTCTAACCATTGGCAAGTGAGCAGAAAAACGGAACCTCTGCTCAAGGACTCGAAAGATGTATGTCTATATCACCGATTTGAAGGTATTTTGCAAGTCCGGCTTATCAGAAAGACGGCCGTTTAAGCATATTAGCATGCTTGCTGTTGCCCAACCAACCTCTGAGATGACAGCGATTGTTGAGTGCCCTTTCCGGAATCCGGGCTGCCTGTGAAGAATATTCGCAGCCGATCTGACTGCTGGCAGCAACCGCGGCTTGAGCAACACTTCCAGAAGCTTCCTTGTAGTGTCCAGTGGATGCTACTGTGGTGAAATGCCCGGGTTACTTTTCCCCTTGTCTACAAGTACCGACCAAGCTAACTTCCACTACCACGAGAAAACCTCTGTGACTAAACATGAATTATACAAATCTAATAATCGATAAGGTTGGTTCTCCCCTACTTCTCTATGGTTTTACTAATGAGCAAACTGAATCAAGATTAGTTGGAGTGCAACGACTCATTTTAAGGTGGGTGCCGACCCTTCGTAGGAATAATATCTTGATTTTCGATTGAATGGATTCAAGTTTCAAATTTACAGTCTTGTTTGTCGTTTGACTGAACCGCATCAAAATACAATTTTTCTCACTTGTTCAGCCAAGTCTCCACGGAGATGATTGATGAAAAAAAAATCGAAAAGAGCACAATTTTTCAACTTCCACAGACAACTGTTTCCACCCCTTACATCGTTGTAAGTTCCATCGTTGTAAGCTGTTTGCATTTTCAGGCAAGCTGGATTTGATCGGTCGACGAATTAAAGACCGCCATGCAACGCAAATGCATCATATGCCCAATTTCGTTGCAGGTGGATAGTATGTTGCCTCTGATTGTTGCATGTTGTCTGATCGCCCACATAGCTGTGAGTTTAGTGACTGGGAAGGAAATAATATTCCGCATTAGTATGTAACTTAGTTAAGTCAGGCTCAAAAAGAGGCATGCAACTAATCATTTCAAACTCGTTAAACTTCGGCTATGAAAATGAAGTTTCTACCACCTCCAATTCCTAAGACGCCAAATGGGTTGTAGAGAAAATAGAATTTATTTTTACAGTTATGAAAGAAGCCTACAAAAGCATTTTTTGAATACAAGTATCATTTTTTGAATACAAGTATTGGACAAGTATCTTTAAATTGAAAATCTTTCATGCAATGCGCATATTTTATTTTATGTCTTGGTAAACATCTGAATTTGTCGGGTTATGATCATGTGAACCACCTCCGATCTGGAAAATCTTCATTCCTGAGTTGATAGCAGCTTGAACTATAATGCGCGTAAATTTATTCCTATTTGCATATTCGTGGCTTTATTGAATATTGACTATTGGGATATGAGTGCAATCTATTGTACCTATAGCTAATGGAAATTTGGACATCTTTTACTTTTTCAAATCAAATTTTTTCCACACAGGTTAAGAAATTAATCAAGATATATTTCATCTTGAACATGGCATACCTAATTTGGTACACCATTTTCAGAGCTCCACACTTGTGTACTACGTCCAATTCCACCAACTCCGTGCTGAAATCCCCAATCCTCACGAATATATGAAAGCACACCTGTTTTCTTAATTCGATCATTCGCACTCACAGATATAAGAGAGAATGGATTAGAAATCGAACGAGAGAAATGTGCCAATTTTGGACTTTTTGTTTACTGGTGTGAGAATGAGGTACAGGTGTGGGCCCTGCACAGTTCATACGGCAAAGCCAATGTGAAAAAACCACGAGAGATCGCCATTTTGAAAGTCGTTTGACATTTCTTTCCCCGAACCGGCGAGTGGAGATTAAAATGCTTTTTGTGAATGAAATGTATTAGGATTTCACACAAAAACAAAACGAAATTGATGCCAAATGTTAATTTTACTTACCCGAAGTACGATATCCCCTGCGAAGCACTTCGGTAGCTACTTTTGCAGCCTGGAACGCGGCACTTCATTGTCGCACTATTTTAAAATTTTTGACCGCTAATTTGTTCGCGAAACCGCCGCAAATAATTGCGCACAAACGTAGATGCACGTTTCCACCGAATACGCTGAAAAATGTTCAAATTTTATTTGATAAATTTTGACTGAAAGTCAATGTTTTCAGTCCCCGACACAAATCAAACTGACATTGACGTTTCTTTCCGTGTGGTCCGTTGCACGCTTTTACACCGATCTGGTGTTCCTAGCTTTAAGACACAGCATTAAGGTTTTTCGGCTCTGAGTGCGGTAGAAAGGGGTGCAATGAACGGAATTTTTGTGAGAGAGCAAAGTTGTGCGTGTATTAAAAAAGGCACACTACATATGGGTACACGGATAGCCATTTCGTATCCATATTCTTTCATATCTATGTTCGCACTCGATCGCTATGAGCGTTTTAATAAACAGGCTTAATACTTTTTAAAGCTGCGTGTACATAGGGCAAGGTCAGCGGCCAAGCCATTCGTTGGCTCGGATTTGCTCAGTGCGTACGAAGAGCCAAACTTGGCGTTCGCTCTGCCGGTGGTAACATCAAAGCGTTGGCGATGTATTGGCCTTGGGACTTCGTTCTAGTGAGGACGGGTGTTCGAGCCGGATGTCGTTCATATCAAGTAGTGCGCTGAAGTCGGCTGTGTGTTTTTAAACTATTTATAATAGAAAAAGTAATAAAGACTCATGGAGTGGAGTAATGACATAGCCTTAGTCCTGAATAGTTTATATCAGGAGAACATGTAGTATCCAAGTACTCTGCGGACATAAGAAACATTGTGTAGCATTTATTTGGGGAAATCCTTTTCAAAGCGGACGTGGGACTTTTTGAAAAAGATGAAACCCAAAGATACTCCCTGCTCGGTACATTAACTTTCAATAATGGCGGGCGAAATCCTCGCAGCGATAGAAATCAGGCCTCTCAATGTGTTTCCATGTCACTAGAGGCGTACAGTGCCCACTCCTCACCCGTACACTGAAAGAAAAATCTTGGTAAAATCAACAATTTTCCTTAGTTGTTTTTGCGTCAACTACGGGCTATAGTTAAAACAACCATAAAAAAATAGTTGATTACTTTTATGCACCATGACGCGTGGTTGATAAACAACGTTCGTGGCGCAAAAAAAGTAAGCAACCACAAACAATGGTATTCCAACCATATACATAGTACGAAATATAGGCAGGGGAGGCGTGAATGCCGCAGTTGAATTTGGTGTATCACAATGCAGCGACAATGTCGCTGTCAATGCAATCAAGGCACCAACCAAATTCATTTTTTTTCTTTTGTATTGCTAAATCCTGTTGTACGAGGATTAGGTTGGCCAGATCATTCAACCTAATTCAATCAGATTTACTTCAATCTAGTGGTGATGCCAATCTATGGTAGGTATCACCGCTAGCGGTGCGGCAAAATTAGAAATTTGGCAAATTCTGCCGCTGCCGCAAATTCGGCCGCAGCCATTGTGCGCGTTACCATACAAAACAGTGCATTCTAATTTTTTGACTGCGCTTTGCCGCAGCCCACTGTTTTGCCACAGCGGAAAACGCTGTATTCTGAACAAAATAGCGTCATGCAACGTAATATAAAGGCTTCACAGCATAACATGAATATGAATTATATCGAACAGCAAACCGAACACAATTTTGCCATGTATCATATGAAACTTCTATGATAGAATAGGAGTATGAGTATGAGGAGTATGAAAAATCAACAGTTTTCCTTAGTTTTGCCATCAACTAGGGCTATAGTTAAAACAACCATAAGAAAATGGTTGATTACTTTTATGCACCATAACGCGTGGTTGATAAACAATTTCATTCGGAGCATGAAAAACGTCCAAATGTTGAAACTATTCTACTTTGCGTAGAATAATTCCAAAGACTTTGCTCACTGAATTACGTTTGTTGAAATCAACTATTGCAAAGTAGTTTAAGTACCATAAAAACTGTTGATAATTCGAAACGTTGAAGCTTTGAGTGAATTGATGAATATTTTTCTGTTGATCAACTATTTTTCGTGGTTATGAAACAATTAAAACAGTTGATTTCATGAACGTTGCGATATTTTTTGTATAACCAGAGCCAACTACTTTTATATCGTTAAATTAACTATATTAACATAGTAAAAATAACTATTTTCCTTAGTTCATTTAACGATTTTGAATGAATCGTTGCAATACTATTAAAAATAGTTGAATCAACCAAGAGTTTTTCTTTCAGTGTAGCCTCATCTCCATTATTCGATAACAAGTGAACCAAAACAGCTGAGTAATTCAGCAGAAACGTATTACGACATAGTATGACAATCTCTCGCCGTCACCATCACAGCGTTCGTCGCAGGTGGTAACAAAAATGCACCGAAAATCTTCTGACTTATCTTAGTCTGTGGTATCTTTTCCCTCATACTGATTTTTTTTCGGTTTTATTTTCTTTAATAAAGACATGCTGGTAGTTTTTGCTTTTTTCATTTTATTTTTACTTACCTTTAAATATTCTTCAAGACTTGTGACAATTGCAGCACAAACTTCAAGTACAATCTTGTTGTTGAGCTGTTTGGAAATTTTGAATATATACATTAAGCTGGCGTAAGAGTCTCCCGTAGCCAAAAACCTCAATGCCACCATTAGTCATTCTGCTGCGGGTATATCCCTTCTAAATGAGGTGTCTTGCCTATCTATTTTTTGGCCTACAAAGTGTAATGAATACTGGAAGTCTGAAGCTTTTATTCGCAAAAAGTTATTAAACAGGCCGTATTGTTTTTCGACTTTGAGGTCCGATATTAAATTTGCGTCAGCATATTGGTCTCTGCTTTTAAAGAGAGACGTCATCCACCAACGTCGTTGTTTTCTCTTACATTTTCGATTCGCTTCTCCTTCTATAAGACCACACGTGGCAGCTGCTACGCACACCACATCTTCATCGTGAGATATAATGTTCCGAATAGCTTCTAAGCTACTTTAAGATTGTTCTGATTAATATCAAAATTTATCAAAATTTTTAAATTCAATTTAGAAATTTTAACCTATCACCCAAATCTACGCCAGAAATTATTGAAAAACTTTTCAGGAACACTAGCTACAATACTTTGAGCCAAGCACTGCTTTATTCTCTAACACCAAGATCACTGAGCACTACAAGATGTAACTCAGTTTAACTCACTTCATACAACGTTTTACTAAAAAAAAAAAATTTCAAAGCAAACAACATTGAGCATTTTTTTGCTCATCCGCCATATATACAATCTGCAGTAATATGTAATCATAATCAACCCGAACCGCTACAAATCCCTTGGCCCCAAGCCATTGGTCGCAATCGTTTCCTGTGTAGATGGCAGAGCTAACACTAAAGCCAACGACCAACATCCGATCAAACTATCATTGGCCGTTTGTTAGCTGTATTTTTATGCGCCTTAATAATACATCTAAGTACTACTGCGCCCAGCGTGGGTCGAAAGAAAACATTTTGTTTATGTTTTCAAATATTTGTTTTTCACATTTTTGCGATTTGATCATTGAAATTTTGATGCAAAGTTACAGAGACTTGTTTTAGTTTTCTGTGTCAAATAAGTTGATGCATATTAAATCAGAAGTAATTCAAGTGGATAATTTTTTTGAAAATTACAGATACGCTACAAATCACGAAATCAATGCGGCATATATTATACCTGACAATTCTGAAGCCGTGAAAATAATTTGATTTGAACTGTTCGGTTTCACAAATCCAAAAGAAAGTTATGCTATGAAAATGGGAAATTTCTATTTTTCTTATTCTCTATTTTTCAAATCAATAAAATACTATATTTTACTGAAACAAGAACAATCATTTTTATATCTTAGCCTACGAGTAATTAAGAGTCACATGAAAAACTGATGTGTCTTCAAAATATTTCGTTGAATTTACCGCATTCACCTTTGAGCACAGCAAATCCATTTTCACTATTTCCTCCCAAGTTAGGTTAGCATAAAAATGATGATTTCGCCTTCATCAACAATACATGTTCTGTGATGCATTGCAAACGAAGCAATGATGTCCATTACTACTTACTACTCATTTTCTCCGCAAAAAAATTTCGATGAATGATTTTGTGGTAGCCACTATAACCACTATACACCCAAAACTCTTTCAAATAGTAAAAATTGAATGCAGCGACATGGCATTGCAGAAACCTATTTGGTCTTATTGGACAAAGTACAAGGCTATCGCTAGTCTACATAGCTTCCTAATTTGGCTTTACTTTTTGTGGGCGTTACAGCTCGCTTTGTGTCCGTGGAATTGCAATTCAGAGAGTTCTTACAAAGGCACGGACAGCTGGCGTGCATCCATGAACTCTTCCGTAATGGATTACATTCTCCGTATGATGGAATTGTACTCTATGGCTCAAACGGTGGTTCGAATATTTTCTGCTGTTTGTGGTGACGATGGAGTTGGCGGATTGAATTATTTTTCGTTTATACATCAATATGATAGCCTCAAGGATTTAATACTTCAGATATTTGATTTACATTGTGGTATTCATTCAAATCAAGGCGTAACGATTTCAGCTAGAAACGATATTACTCACGAAACCTTGCACCAATCTATCTGACCGTTTTCTAGCCGCCTCTCACACATCCTTTCGTAAAGACTTTTAAAGATGAAGATGAAATCCACACACCACAAAAGTGTCTTTCGTAACGATCCATGTGAACCTATGCGACCGAGTTTAATTGGGCGTTAACTTGTTAATTTCTAGTTGAAGTTGCTAGCCATAATGTGCGAGGCTCATGGCATCGATCTTTTGTGTTGGATGTGAATTGTGAAGATTTTAAAATTGCAACGATTTCGCTGAAACGAATGTATGCATCCACTTAGACAATGAATTCGAACTATGGCGAGGAATCGGACTTGATACGGTCTTCAGCTCATTGAAGGACTTACCCGCCTACTAACGATACAAATAGGTATTGTGGTAAAGAGCTCGGGCTAATATATGTAGGTTGATTACAGCACGGAAATGACATTGTGCAGAAAGATATACTGCCCTACTAAGCATAAAACGTTCTATCTACATTTTAGTACTTTCGAGATATTCAATAATTTATGTTTTGTTTTTTACTGGAGATATATGAAGAGTGCATTTTTTAATATCGATTTTAACGAACTTCCACAAAAGATAGGTTTTTCAATTTTTTTTAGAATGATGTAAAAGAGTATGTTGTTTTCGAGTCCGGTGTTAACTCAAAAATGAGAAAAATGCACATAGAACGTTTATGCTTAGCAGAGCAGTACACTGAAAAAAAAAATGTTGTCCATTTAAATAAAAACGTGGTTTACGCTAACCATTTTCGCGCTTGAAATGGCGCCAACAGTGCAAATTTTCAAATTGACAACCCACACCTGTTTGATATGAACGCGCTATTTATACAATAAATATTTGTTCACAGGGAATATTGCAGCGTTTGGTAGAAAAACTTTGTATTTTTCTTCCAAAAATAATAAACTTTTGTTAGAAACGAATTCGCGTTCAAAATAAATGCTTTGAGCTGTTAATCGAAACACTTTGTTTTTTATTCTAACAGCAATATAGTTGACTATGTAAAAAGGAGAATGTTCAGCTTGAATGTTCGCATGTTAGCTGTAAAATACTTATCGCTTAAATAGTATTCCAGTGGTATCAAATCTTTTTATTGGTTGTGCACGCTGCTTATTTTCTCAGAACAGTTTTGGAAGTGCAAAATCAAACTTCAAATAACATTCAATATGAATTGCTATGCGTGGAAAAGTTGTATGGTAAACAATGAACTACTTTCTACTTTGATCACCTTGGCTTTCGCTTAAGAAGGGAATAAAACAATCGTGGTTATATCTAGTAAGAATATTTATTGCACAGTAAAACATACATGAATTTTCAGACTTAAAACCTATTTACATTTTTATGAATTCCAATTATTACAAACAATATATATGAAACAATATGAATTCAATGAGTCATTCTTTTATTATATTGTTTTATTTCTAACAAATTGTTTTCCATTTGATAATGGGTATATGTGTAAAGGAGTACTAGTGAAAAAATCAATATCAAATAAAATAACCTTCTTTAAGTTCATTCCGATTTCATAGCTTTCAAAATGTTCATTGAATTTTTTAACTTCTACTTCATTGCACAATATAAATAAAGAATAATCCGGGCTAACAATGAATTCGAGGATTTTACACAGTCGCAAAAACTCATTCCTTCCCTGAGGTAAATACGTAAGTTTTTTTATATGTTGTGCCCTTGTAGACTACAGTTTGTGGCATATATACAGAGCTTGTTTTTAATGCTGCCTCCAGATGCGAAATTATGCTGCAATATTCAGTCTGAATCTTTAAATCTTTCATCTCTGTATCATCAAACTGAAGTTTATGTGGAAATCCATTATTTTTAAAAATAAAATTTGAAAAAGAAAAAGAGCTTTTTATGGATAATGAAAAGGCAATATTTCTTCTACTAGTTATGACGCTTGCATACTTTTTTAAATTTTTGTGTTTGCTTTCAAAACGGAAACACCACAAATATTTCAATGGCCCACTATTATAGTAGGATAATGAACCATAAACTGATGTTTTGGTTTGAGGGAACCAAATAAATTCAAATAAAGTTTGTGGTGATAATGAATTAAATTTCGTAAAGCCTCAATATCTTCATGTGAAATAATATTTAGTAGAACATAATCAATTATTTTGAGTAGTGTGCAAAAGAGGTGCCAAAACTTATTACTTGGTGAAATTAAATCTCCTATTAGTAAGGGCAAAAAGTGGGTAAAATTCCACATCTCACTAGCTGACATCTTAAGATTATTTGCTTTCAATCGACCTAAACTAATATCTACAGAAACGTTTCCGATTTCAATAATTCCATAAGGAAACATTTTTTCCCTATAATTCAACGTTTCCAGAGACAAAACGTTGTTTTGAATTAGAGCTAATAATATTTGACAAATTTCATACTGACAAATTCCTTCAAAAATGTCATGCATCACATCTGCTGTAACATGTGACATGAAATAAATAAACTTCATTAAAAATACTGGGTTAAATGTTTATTATTTGTAAATACTATTATGAAATAATTTCTTACCTTTCTTTTGTTTTCACAATATTTTCTTTTCACTTTTCGTTTAATTTTCAAAACCAAACTCACTAACTAATTTAAACTGCAATTTAAATTATAAACTGATAGGTCATATGTCCTAACAAAATGAGTTTTAATCACTGACTGATAAGTCATGCAGAGAATGATTTGATAGGACAGAACGATGTACTTACCTCAAATGAACGGTATTTTGTTTGCTTCAAATAATTTTCTATTTAAACGAATAGAAAGATATGATTATTGCAAATGCTTAAGCGCTTTTAATTCAACCGTAGCATTTTGAACATGTTTGTATCCTAAAAAACGCGAACAGTGTTTGTTTTAAAAATTTTGTATTTTACCCAACAGAAAAGCATATTTATTATGAATGCAAATGCGCGTTCAATTCAAACGCGTTTTCGAAATATGCCAGTACTCACGTTAAACGACCAAAACGTTCGTTGCAATCACTTTTTTGCTTGATTCAACAGTATTTGGTCAAAACAAACGTGAATTTCACGAATATGTGATACGCGTTCCTTAGGAATATGCTTTTTTCTTTCAGTGTATAGGTGAATAGGTATAGAATTTTATTCGCCTTCAATGAAAACTGATTTTGTGCTTGGCTAGAAAGATTGGTGACTAACCCACAGATTTGCTACTCCTCTCACTTTTGAAGAATTTTAGCAGAAGTTCTGGAAAGTGATGTTTGATTTACAGGCTTCATATCAGGGAATAATCATTGAGACAACATTTAAGTTTGATCGCTTCGAGAAGCATCAAGCCGGAATATATTGCCCAAAGATTATTGCCAAAAATCGATGATATCTTTCAATTAATTACGAAAAATGCATTGCTATAATTCTGCGTCTTCTAGAGGACATATCTACCCGAAATTTCTGAAAACTTTAATTAATAAAATAAAGTAGTTAACATATTGTCGATAGTTGAAAATAACTGTCACTCTACAAACCCTGTTATCTTCCTAAATCAACAAATCGATACCCACATTGATCAAACACTAAAAGTCTGATCCAAAAATCCCAACATATTCCATGACTCTTTGCTCATTTCATTAGTTGAAGAAAGAAAAGTTATCCGACGACGTCAATCATCGTGACCAACTAACAATATCCATGCATTGCCAACGTACAATACGATTCTCAATCAGCTTGCAGTTTTGTACCGTGGGATCCAGTCGATTCTCTTCAAGTTCAAGTTACCGTTTTCATTCTTTCATATCGCTAATCTTTCTTCAACGAATCTCGAATGACACAGGTTCCAAAGGGTTTGAAATATATCGACAAGAAACTGTTGAATATTCATGAAAAAAACGGTACGTACAGTTTGTAATGGAAATAATAGAACATACTTGGCGATGGACGGCAAAAAGTGTGTTTCAAACAGAGTTCAAAAGTGACAATTTTCGGGAAATGATTTATTGCTTTCAATGGAAAATATCACCTAACGATATATAATAGTGTGTGCCAGGAGTTTATGCTGAAGTATTCATCAGGATCTTGGAAAAATATTTGGATTAACAGGACAGGGTGTTGTGAACAAATTTCTTACTAACAAACTGTACTTGTAGCCACCAACAGCGTTCTTTCCTCCATCAATTGAGTTCAATACGAAGCTAAGAAACGTTGTTATGTCTCAGAATCACACTCATTCCCGTAAACACAAACTTACTAAACAATCATATCTACGCCACAGAAACAGTTCGGACAGACTTAAACCCGACAACACCATTCTTGTTCGCCTGTTTCCGATGTTGGTCTTCGACTTTACTTTTATTCGAAGAAAGAAACATTACAAAGGTTTCGTTTCTTTTCCTATCAATTCATCTTGTGCGATTTCAATTCTTTCGAATGACGACGGTATCGGCAATACAACAAAATGGAAAAAACATCAACATGACGGCGATGATGATAACAACGTGAACTCGAACCTTACAACCGCAACGATCGCTTAATGTTGAATTTCATTTGAAACGACACTTGCGGATATGCCAAGTGCAGATAGTACTATAGTTTGTTTGCAGGGTTTTTCTGGTGGGAACGGTGGTGAATGATAGAACGTTTCATGCTCGAGAACTTGAATGGTGTCTGGTTGCAATGGTTGAGCTTCCTTATATTGGTTCACCAAGTTGGCAATTCGTTTCCTTCTAGGGTACTCTAATCTCCAGCGTTGAGTACTTTCGAGATAGGCCTCAACCCGGAGCACCAAACTTTGTTTGATTTGAAACTCTGAAACGGAAGGCAATAAGCTGTTTTCATCGTTTGGGTCCTTACGGGACAAAGAATTCAAACACCCAAAATATTATCATCTTTAATTTTATCCTTAAAATGTGGTTAGTACTCAAAACTTCAAAAACTGATTTCATCATATGCGATATTACCTGACACCCTCAAATCTTCAAAGACAACAAGATCTATACACTTCTACTCAGCACCGTAACCCTGTCCCATTCCACTTCCAGACTACAAAAATATCAACAGACCATGATATTTGCTACTATTTCTAGAAAACATACTACTTTTGTGCACCGCATGAAACGACATCACGATTATCGTTTGCCAAAGACTGACTATCATAGGTCATGGATTATCCACTTCTTAGCTTATACTATTTTCTCTACACAAACACTACAATTGCTTACCACCTCAACACCCCCACTGCATCTTCTTTGATGTCATGGCAAAGTTTTCCATTTAAGTTCAGTTCAGTTCACTTCCATAGGCTATGCCATGTGCTGCAAATTGAAGTCTGCACGTTGGAGAATAGATATTACACCAGACTGTCAATGATCTCGAAGCCGGACCGCTTTCCAGATTATAATCTACTTTGAACATCATCTACGTATGTATGCTTCTATTTTGCAAGTAAATTTTACCATTTAATTTTCCGCATTTGGGCATCGTTATGTACTTTTTCTTTTGACTTTACGCTTGAGTACTAGGCTGAGTAGAACAGCAAAAATACATGAAGAAAATTTAAATCGTTTGCATTGTTTCACCGAAAGTTCGAATTGGGAGCTCTAAAAAAAATTCGATTATTAATCATAATTTCACGGCTGAGCTTTGAGATTATGAAATGTTTCGGAGCAGGTGGGACTCAAGCTGCGCTAAATGTTCTTCATTTTTTTTCGTTTCAAGTATCAGAAAAGGAAATTATTTCAATTTGTGACCCAGCACGATTTCATGGTTATTTGTTATACAATGCTTATCATTATCACTGTACTACTTTTAGGGCCGAAAAGAATAAAACAATTCGAATAATAAAACTCTACCTCAATTAATAGAGAGCGAGCAGGGACATCGAAATCACATCTGCATAGAGCGTTTTTGGTCTCTTTGCGCTTCCAACCATATCAGAAATTACTGGGACTTTGCTCCATTGCCGAATGAAATACGGAAGACAAGCAATGAAATACAACTTTGATATAAGAAACGAACGAACAATGGTCAGCACCTCAATGGCCTTCTTCTTTCCATTTACAAAGTTTATTGTAACGGGATTGTAAATCTGATTTTGACACTAATTGGTTTGCCTATGACTATTTTTGGTGGCATTGTGAATGAGAATCCAATAATATACGAATGTGCATCACTAAGGTGTATGGAGGAGTACACAACGGTTCTAGTAGCGATAGGATAGGAGCGTTGCTAGTTATTATTTGTGTTTTGTTGGCATTTGAATTTACGATATTAATTGGGTGACCATATTTAGTAGACATCGGATTTGATTTGAGAAAATGGTTCTTGTAGAAATTGCAGAATGGCGAGAAATTATCTCAAGTGATACTATTTTTTGATATTATGCATTAAGGTTTTCTTTTTTCAAGGAATTTGGCACGCTTCAATTCAAGCCACTTTTGTAGCTTGAAAGTTGAATTGCTGCGAAAAAGTGGAATAAGAATATTTTTGGGTATTATATTTCATGCATACAACTTTCTGTATCGTAAATAAGCCTTATGTGAGGGAATTTTTAATATGATACTGTATTTTACTGTCTATTCTATTTCTTCAAAAAAAAATTTCTAGCGGAAAAGAGTTGCTGAAAAGACTGATTTTCGACAAAAGTACAGGAATTGTGTAGATTTTGAAAACATGTTCAACCAAATGTACGCCTCATTCCAACCAATCTGTATTGAAGGTTATGTACGACTTTGATCCAAATACGTCTTTGGATGCCATCGTGCTGAAACGTTTCAAAAGCGCCTTTCAAAATTTAGGAGATTAAAGCACTTTTTACTTATTTTTGTGACAGCATGGTTATAATTCGGAAATTTAATGGTAGCAGCTATTAGTACGGAATTAGCAAAAATGTATGGTGCTGGCAACTCTTTGGCAACAACATAGCCAAAAGAATACTAAATTTGATCTACGTCAAATTGCACCCACTCTGTAAATTTGATTTTGGTTCGGTGACTACGTTAGAAGTTATAGGGGCAGAAAGATTTTTAGGGTTTCCGCTCGCGAAAATTTCAAAATTTTCAAAATTAAACGCTAAACATCTAGCGTCACTACAATAATTTGAAAATATAAACGCAGTCACTCTTTGTACAAAAAAAAAATAAAAAAATGTCCGTAGCTGACAGTACCAACCTAATTTTTCAATAAAAAATCTATTGAACTAAGCGAACACTAAGGTCTATTTACTGCGTAAATTTACTGAAAATCGAAGTACTCTATCGGAAGTTAGATGGTAAAAAGCCTTTATTTTTGTTAGTGATTTTTCACGATGGCTGCACTGCCACAATTTCCGCCACAGATTTAAATAACCTTTTTTCTACTAAAGATCAATATATCTTGTGAATTTAAATTGGATCTGATTGTCAGTTTTCGATACACAAACTTCCGGTGCGTAAATTTACATTTGGCTAGGAAGAAAAAGCAGGAAATTTATCAAAAATTTGCATTGCTTTCTAAAAAAACAATCAAAAAATTTCAGTAGGTTCGTTGATTTCAAGCTTTTCTGTTTACGTACCTGCCGTAGCTATTGTTTTTAGGGTGTTTTTTATTTATTTGCTTATCATCATCGTGTTGTCTTCTCGTCTAGTTTCTTTGTGTTTTTGAGTATTTTTCTCCAAGTTTTTGCTCCTGTTGCTACCAATTGAGTAATGACTAACAAAAATATACAAAAAATACACGAAAAGAGAGCTCACTGAAAATAAACAAACAAGCAAAAAACACCGCGAACCGCTAGAAAACTAATTTTCGAAGAAATTATCTTTGAGGGATTTAAAAATGTGCGAAGACGTTATACACTTCTTTGTAGTATCATATTAACCATTTCTTACTCAAAGAAACAAATATCATTTTCTGACAGCATTTCCTATAACACAAATGATGAAAATGCTCAGTGCTGGCAACATTTGTCCAACACAGCAGCAATAAATCTACCATAATATGCTCATGCTTAATCAACCTATCTTTTGAATTTCGTTTTCATCCAAGGATATCATCGAAAGTTTCAGCGATTAAATTATGTCTGGGGTTGCCATCCGAAAAATGTCCAAAACTCGGAAAATTTAAATATCGGTTGCTTATTTTATTGTAAATGCTTTGCTTATGAATACAAAACAAAAGCATCTTTTTTTACGAAATTGTCTGGTGCTGGCAATCATGTGCTAGCACCATAGCTGCTTCACGTTGTATTAAACCCACCCTATGCATTTCGTTTCGATTGAATAACTGCGCTGTAAGTTATAGGAGTGAATATAATTTTAGGGTTACCACCGTTCAAACTTTTCAAATTTTTGAAACGTAAATATTTGTTGTGAATTGTCATTGCAGGATCATTCCCATTTGGAAATTTTATGACAACATCGCTCGATAAAGAAATGTCAATAAATTACGAAATTCATCATAGCTGGCAACCCTTTTATGATTTTTCAACGAAATTCCTACAGAATTAGAAATGCAACCAGATCCACTTATCACATGAAGTTATGCATCGGAAGTTATAGGGAAAAAACCTCTATTTTCCTGAGCATTTTCAATATTTAGGAGACAAAAATTGCCATAGCTGGCGACTCTAT
The DNA here is from genome assembly GCA_963978885.1 of Nemotelus pantherinus. Taxonomy (NCBI): domain Eukaryota; kingdom Metazoa; phylum Arthropoda; class Insecta; order Diptera; family Stratiomyidae; genus Nemotelus; species Nemotelus pantherinus. Next base: position 79,150,210 of record OZ022266.1, read on the forward strand.
ACTAATTTTTCAACCAAATTTCTATGAAATCTATCTTAAAGTGAGGTTCACCTACTGCGTGAATTTCGTTAAAATCCGGCGGCTAAATCGGAAGCTATAGGCCAAAAACCAGTTTTTTTTTCTCAGCGATTTTTCCAAATGGCACCACTGCCACAGTGTTCCCGTATTTCAAAATCACTTCTATCAGACCTGGTCCTAGTTAATACCAACATGTCCTGTAAATTTCATATTGATCGCATTATCCGATCGTCAGTTCTCGTGAATAGAAGTTTTGAGTGCTGAAAATAGAGGTAATTTTATCACCGGTTGCCGTTCTTGTTTACCGCGGAATTTTGGGAATTTTTAACTGACTTGGTGGACAAAAGTCAAAATTTACCAATAATTTTATTTTATTTTCAAAAATCAAAAAATTTTCAGGAAGGTTGATGATTTGAAGGATTTTTTTCAGGAGCCTGCTGTAGCTACAGAGTTGCCCGCACAATCTTGAAAGTCGATGTGTGTGAAATTCTAGTCTATGTTACATCAATACGCTCTGAAAATTTCACGTTGATCAATTGTTGTCCACGTTTTGGAAAATATATTGAAATTTTCGAAAATCTCTTCCTAAGTACAAGAGTTAAAAGAAACCTCAGTACGGTATTGTTCCGGTTTTGACCCGGATAACCATCGCAAAAGAGGTAGAGCTCTTCAACCTCGTCATCAATATTATGGTTGATGTAATGGCTCAAAAAACTGCGGACTTCGTCTGGGCCATTGTGAGCCTACCTTTTCATCATAAGAATAAAATGATGCCTTTTCGGGTGTTAGATTTTGGATGTGAAATTCATTGGTCCACAATTGCCTCTAGTAGAACACCTCCTGGACAGGTAAAGACGGTAGAGGTAGGTTTTGCATATAATCAAAACATAATGCTGTAATTTTAGACGTCTTATAGTATGAATTTTTTCATTAAACTTGGAGGCTCTGCGTTCATAAGTAACATGCTCCGCATTTACTACTTGTTTAGCGATTTTGTTTAAAAGCGGGTCTTTTTTTGTCTATAGTTGTTTGAACTTTGAGGATACGCCTACTTAAGGACGACCAAAAGATAAGTTAAAATTAAACCTATTTCACACTCTTTTGACATTCTGGATGCTGGGTTAAAAAGTCAATGCATATTATTTTAACATTAAGAAGAGCCGGGGGGTATTTTTGTTGTTTTGTCTTCTTCGTAGGGGTATTCCTTTACTGGGATGCTTTCAGTAGAATCGTGAATTTTTTGACATATTATACCGGAAATAGCCCGTGCATATCATTCTCCTCATATCTTTTGGCAATTTACCTAGACTCTAAAATCCTCAAATTCGCTCAGCCCTTTGCTTACTTACCCCAAAAAGGACAAAAAGCTTTACGGCGCACTATTTGTCGATTATTGTCCTCAATGTGGTAAGTAAAAGTATTTTCCTAAAACATATGACTTTTCGTCTTACTTTTACTCTGTAAATCTTGTTCACTCATTCGTTTGCTACGATTTTCAGTTTTTTTTTGGTCGATTAATCCCTAGAGAAAATTATCTTGCTCGTCTTTGTAGTTGCATTGTTTTTTTTCGAGGGGTAATTTTAGTGTTGACGTGGGTTATGTGTTCTTCTTCATGTATTTTTGCTTTGTTTATTCTGTTCTCCTTATAGTCGTCGGGATTTTTTACTCCTTTTTTGTGGATGAAGGATAATAACCCTCAACACCTGATATCTTAAGCCAATAATAACTACTATAAAAACTACGAAAAAGAACTGTTTTGCTGCATTTGCATCAGTTAAATAAAGTGGTTAAAGTGATACTAGTGACAGTTGTTGATAACAAAGAAAAGGAATTGGAGTGGGAAGTACAATCTCCGCATGCCTTAACAGCAGTTCATTTTGGAAACAGGCTATCTCTCCGAGATGGCTCCTTTTTCACATGAAGGGAAAACCCCCCAACCTTGTTAAATTAATGTAGATGACCGATGGCCGGTTTTCAAATGGATTTCCCGAATGGCCATGCAAAAGTACAGAATCTTGAAAAAAAAATGATTTTTTATAAATTGAGTAGATGACCCCTTTCCGAAATGGCCGATTCAGTCGAAAGTGCAAGTAATTAAATTCGTACCTGATGACAAACACCATACGAAAATAAGCCAACCTGGCTCCTTCCAAAAGTGAGCTTTAAAGTAAAAAAAGAAGAAAACCCAGAGCAGCTATTATGCAAGTTTATTTTAACCAAACACCAGGAATTGTAGTCTCGCGTTAAAATACCATTTTTGATCGTTCACAATTACAATTTAGACTCGATAAAGTATTTTTTTTTAAAAAAGCCATAAACAAATGAGTTTCATATCTAGAATCTAAAGTTTTATTAAGATATAAGTAAAAAATAATAACAGCTGAAAATGTTAACAACAAAAACCGTTTGCACTCATAATACATATATTAGCATTCTAGAGTGTCTTGTCAGAGCTATGATATCCTTTTGAGCCTTCAGTATCTCTAACAAGAATTTCATCGAACTAAAGCTTAATCCAAAGAACATTAGTTTGCTGAATCACAGAACCTTTGTTACTTATTTGTAAAAATAAGAACATCAATGACATCAAACAAAATCTTCTAGGAAAATTCCTCCGGACTGTATCAAACAGTTTTTTTTTTAAATCTATTTCAACATGATTGATTTCTTTACCGATTAAAATCACTAAAACTAACTGCACGAAGGATATTGAACCCAACGCAACGCCTGGTACAGTTAAATGTGAAAATCGTGCAACATTGGCCGTTACTGTCGTACATTGATCTGACCCCTGACTGGTCATTCCTAACATAGGTCATATTCTCGCTCACCAGATACTATAGTTCGACTTCGAAACGAATCCGAAAGGTATTTGATCAAATCGTATTAACAAAACACCGAAATCAAATGCGAGTATTGTACTGTATGTAGCATCTTCATCAAACAAAATCGTACAATGCATTGAATCGTGAGCTAATCAATCATGGACGATGGTAGCACGGCGATTCCACAATTCTACTACGATTCATTCGATTCTTATCGGATCGGATCTGGTCGAGTCGTAGTGTCTGCTCTGGTCAGTTATAGATTAACCAGCACCGGAGGCAAATAAGATGGTTTTCGTCTTTGTAATGTGCACGAATATGGATTGAACGAGTGATTTAGTTGTCGGGCATGAGCTGAAGAAGAGAAATCACGAACACTGAAACGAGCTAAAGATGACCGATTAAGTTATTGTGGATGATTTTTCGGCTTATTCATTCGATGAAAGATACAGACGCTTTTGAGACAAATCGATACTCGGGATTCAAAAAATTATCTAATGCACTTCTCGGAATTCTAAAGTTCCTGCTGAAAACTTTTAGTCCATATCCAATTCCTCAGAGTCTATCTCGTGAAAAATAAATTGCACCGAACTTGTCCTAACGTAATTTTATTTCAAACGCTACTTGTCGTATTTCACCAACTTTGAAATGTCGACAAAGTTTGAAATAGTTTTAAATTTATTTTCCAAATCCATTTTCTACTTGTCAGACTAAAATGTTTCCAGCATAACTAGGTATGACAGTCATGTGTAGCCAAAACCGTATCCCTTTCGTTATGTATGTGAAACGTGAAAGATTCGCGCACAGTCAAATATCAGGATAATAGAGAGTTCAGATCCTTCGCTGAAAGAGAATTTCTTATTGCTCTGTCACTTGTTCAGTTTGGTTCGGAAGTTGAGAAATTCGGTAAACTATTTCCGTTGAGAGTGTGAATGAAATGTCTGAGTAAGGTACAGACAGGTATATGTAGCTGAATTGTGATTAGGGATGACGTATTTAAATTGAATAGTCCTTCATTAGGATTTAGAAGAATATATATGATTCAGAGTTAAATTGAGTAAGAATGGTCGATAGATTTCGGATCGAGCAGAGCGTATAGGCCCTGCATTGTACTAAATACTTTGCGAAAAAGGTAAAATATAAAAGAATCTATGATGGAGACAATCTAAAAACAACATCTACAATTTACAATAAGGATTATAATTTAAATGAAATCAAAGGAAAAATTCTAACTCCAAAAATCAGCAAAATTACTAAAAATATGCAGCAAACATTTTCATTGAATTAGCTTTAGCATAGTCAATACTATTTTTTTTATAAACATGATATTTAAACTTGACTGTAAGATAAAATAGGCGCAAATATAAGATGCAAATATTAACTTAAACATCTATTCTAATGTAGCTCCCATTCTTTATCACTAAATGTTGTGGAAAAATAACTTGAGAATTGGTCAAACTTAGGAAAATAGCTTAGAAATGATTATTCTGAATACTTCTCAAATATTTGGTGTATTGGTATAGGGGATGATGCTTGAAATCTCAAACTTCCCGGTAACATGAAAAATAGTTTTTGGGATGGAGCGGATTCGAGAACAATTTTTTTAACTGCAACCAGATCAACGACTTTTCCCCTTTGTTTCCCCTTTTGCGGTCTGTTTCCCCGACTGTTTCCCCTTTTACGGTCTTTTGTGTTCGTTCTGGGCAACTGCTATTAAGTTTGATTTATGGCCATAACGATTTTTTTCAAAAAAGTTTGAAGTGAAAGCTTAGTGTGTAGTGCTCTATCATGTCGTTTTGTCAAAATGCCCGTGACATGCCGACCAAGACTTATGAACTCATCTTTTCTTCAACCGCTTCAGCTGACAGTACTAGCTGTCCTATTGAAACCTAGTTAACTGTTAGTAGTTTTGAAGATCAGATCTTGCCTCTACACATTGTCTTCCACAACCGTTTGGTCTCTGGCTAATCTGATGGCGTAAGTCTTTTAACTGCTTTCCAAAAATCCTTTAATAGAGTTTTTTGCATTTGCTTTGCTTCCTCGTCTCTTATTCTCCCAGATCAATGAAAATTTCAGTTTTTATCCCTTTAAATAATCCTGTACCAGCGTTTCTGTCGATTTCCATCTACTCTATGAAAATAATGCGATGACTGTAATAATTTTTCTATAAAATGGAACTGACAGATTAAAGTTTGGAAGCATATGAGAGAGAAAGATATCAATCCTGTGGATGGTTTCGTTTAAGTTTCAATAATGAAAAAAAAAATGCCCATTGATGCTGTTGACTTCGTTCGCCATTCTAAAGAAATTAAATATATGAAATTCGAAATGTGCAAAAGAGGAGGTATTGGATCTATGAATTCAGAACGTATTGGAAGGCGATGAAGATAAGAAAGCGCCTAAGGTGAGAATGAAAATTCAAAAAAACAAATTGAATACTGATTAGTAAAAATAAAGTCAAACATTTTTAAAATAACGTTAGATACAACGTTTATTAAGAAAACAGAGCATAAAAAGAAAGGAAATAAGGATAAAAAATTCTTTGAATTACTACTACAAGTCTAGTTCGGAAAATCATTTAACTTTATTCAATGAAAAATTGCAATGTTTTTAGTAAAATTTGTGATAAGGGCTATCTAATTATCCCATATATCCTGCATTTATTATCAAGCTCGTTGTTTTTATTATTTTTAAAGTTTCCAGTTAAATCAAGCAAAAATTGGCGTCAACATACTCAGTAACAGTCGAGACTATCGTCTGCTCGAAATCACTTTCTCAAGCTCTTTAACATCTCTGCGTTAGCATCGACCGAACTTCTACCAGACATACACACAAATACTTGTAATCATAATTTCCTTTCAAGATGAATTGAAAATGAAGTCGAGAGATCCCATTCATATGCTGGTTAACCGCACAAAAACGGCTGCCGGGAATCAAGTAATTACCCTTCGATTACGATTTCAAGAGGTAACGAAAGGCGAAAATCAAACAGTAACGATAAGATTTCTCGTTAAAAAGGTTTCATACGGTGGGATCATGTAACATTATCTCCGGATGCAAATGGATATGGAAATGTTCATAACAGACAAGCGAATCCACGAGGAAATCGCAAGCAAGTAGATCGTGCGGAAAAACAACACCCCTTGAGCGATTCCATCTTATATGGAATTTGCATACGAGTACTCGTTGACTCGTTAATTCAATAAATTCGATTGGTGTGTCTGCCAATCAAATAAACTGTCAACCAGCTGATATGTTAATTTGAGTGCTGCCATATGTGAAAAGTAGGGTAATGCAGGTAATAGTTTGCGTACTTTCAGTCACTGAATTTTACTGAATTTTCCTGAATCGTGTGGTGAGGGGAAATTCATGAAAAGTACGAATACGCTCTCATTGTATTTCCTGAAAATTGACAACCAAAAGTGATTATAAAGTCATCCTAAGCGTTGATAAATTATCGCCACAAAAATATTCGTTCTTGATAATAACATTACGCCAAAAACCGTTTGACAGTTTTCAGTATTTTTCAGTAGCTCAGACTCTACTGAAATTTACTGAAAGAGGGGAAATTTTCAGTTTAATCGTAGTACGCGAACAGACCTAATGTGTGAAGTCTTATAGTTTGGTTTTAGCATATCGACTAATTATTTATTAATCTTTAGCACCATCCAACTCTCAGCATGTTAGTGACAGAAAACTCAAATAATCGTATTTCACAATTACCATTTATTAATTATGTGATAAATACTCAATTCTTTAATCGTTCCTACCTGACACCGGCCACGCCACATAACTTCTTAGACGGTGAATTGACTTCTTGGTGTTCCATCAATATTTCAATGTTCAAACTTAAATCGTCTTACGCCCAAACAAGCAAACTCAAATGGGAAATTGAGAAGTTTTAATGGCCAATGAAAAATGAGGCGTGCATTTGTGGCAATAACACGTTTATTACCAAAATTTAACTTCTCTTACTTTAATAGCCATTTGAAATTGACGTTGATGAATTTTCTATAACACAACCAGACGCATAAATTCCATTGTTTTGCTTACATGACTCATTGGAAGTTATGGGTCTCGTACATTCGAAGACACATTTTCGATTAGGAGAGCTAAGAACACACTCAAGTTGAAGGCTGACCATTAAATTCTCGGACATAAAACGTGGATTATGGAAAGCTATATGGTATTTTGGATTCTTCCATTAACCACGTTTTCTTATTTTTTTTTGTGGTAGACTGATCATACTCACATTTAAGGAAGTGAATTCAGAATAAATGCTGCGTAGTTAGTGGTCTAAGAATGGTATGGAATAAGCCAGAATGATTCGAAGGTAAATGTTATATTCACTTAGTAGTATATCATTAACGTGGGTATAATAAATTATATCACGTTAAAATTTTCCAAAGCAAATTTTAATATAAGATACTTCTAATCAGACATATTGGACAACCAATTCACGGAACAAATTTTTTTATTAAATTGAAAATATTCAATTTATATTAAACAAAAATTTATATTAAATACAATGCCCAGAGTTTTCTTAGCCTATAACAAAAACAGACGACATTTTTCATGTCATTTTGTATCCTTGGGTCATATTTCATTCCCATGCTCCCAACAATGTTTATTTGCTCAATTTCAGTTTTCACTCTTAAAACCTGAAAACGTACAGTATACATAGCCGGAAGCTTCCATGTCCTACTGTGCAGGATATTAATTTTCTTTCACACCAACAGCAAAGTGCCTTCTGTTTGTAGAGTTAAAGAAAAGAGTTGATTGCATGCCTGCAGCTGCTGTTCATTTTCTAGTTATAGTACTCGTAAGAGTGCACATGAGGGTGAAATGAATATAGTACACGCACCTAGAAGATATTTCAATCACTAGTAGAAGATACGGTTACTTGAAAACGGCGCTGCATCCTTCTAAACTATATCTTGTAGAGACAGAATCCGCCAGGAGCATGATATCAACCGCCAGTAGGAAGAAAGCCCAGTAGCTCTACTATTCTTTTGCACGGATTGAGTTATTTCTGGCACTGCACGCTCAATCACCTCTTACTTTTCCGAACGTATAAGTGCACTTAATAATTAAATCAGCAAAGTTACCCGTGTTCGATAAAGTTTTGATTGAATTATACCATTGAGTATTTCGAACACGTTCTGTGGAAGTGTTTTCTTGCAAAATTAAAAGTACTTTGGTAAAATTGAGTTTCCTCGCGATGTTGTAATGGAAATATGGGTACTTTAAGCAGTGTATTTTGATTGTATAACTTTGAAAACTCCAGAAGCTATTGATTACTTACTGAATTTGGGTAGTGATCCGTAACCAACAAAGAATATGATTAAAAATACAATACTGACGAGCATTCCTGATGCTCCAGGGTGTAGCAGGCGCTTCGAAGGATTATAGATAGAAAAGCTATAGATAGAAGGTATATATTTTTTGTACATTATTTCTATCTTACTTGTAAAATTATATGCATATATATATATATATATATATATATATATATATATATATATATATATATATATATATATATATATATATATATATATATATATATATATATATATATATATATATATATATATACTATCAACGAACAAATTAGGTCATATTATTGTCGGTAAGGATCAGGATTAAGTCAAGTAAAAATTAGAATATTTTGAACCGTTTGACCGCGTCAGGCATTTTACAGAATTGTCCGGTACCACTATATTTCTATGGGTAATCGAAATTCGAAAAAAAATACAAGTAAGCAGAAGAAAAATTGAATTTTCTATGCTTGGTTCGGATATGGTATCAGAAATTTTAAACCTCTATATGAGCGCTGAAGACCTAAAAGTAGGCAAAGAATATTGTCAAATTTCGAATGGTGAAAACTTCTGTCAAAAACATCAGATAATTACCAAATTTACAAAGCGCATTACATTTAATTTAAGTAAGCGTATGCTATAGGTAATGAAGGAGCTGGCAACTCTGAAGTTATAGCAGGCACATGAAAAAAACTTTCAAATTATTGAGCTTTCTGAAAAATTTTCCCAGAGTTGCCAAAAAAGTGCAATTCGTTGATTAATTTTTTGCTGAGTCCACCACGTCAAATTGAAATTATAAAAACTCCATACCGCACGAGAACGGCAATCGTTTATCGAGCTACCCATTTTTGAGCAGCCGGAATTGGTGCTCATGAAAGCTCATAACTGGATCATTATTTGAAACTTAAACTCGCATTATGTACTGGCCTTAAGTAGGACCAAGTCTATTAGAAGTTAATTCATAAAGTGGACTACCATCTGGCTGCTGCGCTGTCTTGAAATATCGTAAACCAAAAAACAACACTTTTCTTCCTCACATGGTATTTGTTGTAGATGGCTAAAAAAATTTCAATAAAAACTTTGGGCTATGTAAGATTTTTCTGTATTAAAAAAAAGTCAATGTACACGTCACCAGTGTACGATTCAGAGTCTGATCTCGCATTACTTCGACCCGGTTATGCTTGCTCACCTATAAATGCCCACTTACTTCACATGCTGCTTGTGAGTCAATAAGGCAACGCAGTATATATTTTTACCTTATGTGGGACTGTGTGCCAGTTATCGTCATTGCGCAACATCGTTTCCCTGCTTAACGCTGGCGGGACTAAATCAATCGTGTAAAAGTTAAAGTAGTTCTTGAAACTTGCTAATCGATTGCTATCAAATAATGAATAGTGAGGATCATTATACTCATACCTACAGTACACAGTACCTACAGTACAGTATACCTACCTTACTCATTCTGCTCTGCCATCTTCTAAAATAAACGCGCTCCGTTTGGAACTGGCGCAGATAAAAATAAACTTCTCCGTGGCCACGGCTGACTCATGGGTCCAGATAACCTATCAAACTTTCCACTCAGCGACCTTTGTTGCTTTCCCCAGCGTTTTTGCCAAAGTTTATATGGAGGGCACCTCCAGGCTAGACGCTGGCAATTCGCGCTCCAAATTTTATCGTTTAGAGTGCATCCGCTCAAACTTCCGCTCCGTTCAAGAAGATGGAGTTGGCCGTTGGCTGGTCAGGGCCCAAAAGGTCAGCTCAGTATCCAGCGTAATTTCCAGATACCTTACCGACTTACTGGGCTGGACGTCTGCGGATGATAGTCGATACCCCCCTCCTCATGACTGGGTTAAGTATCAATTGGGTGAACTTTCTACGAGTAATTACTGCCGCCAAGTCCTCAGCGTAACCCGCCAGAGATTTGTCCGCTGTCATTTCCAGGCGCAACAGTTCATCGTAAACAATGTTCCATAGATCAGGTCCGAGACTTTACTCCTGTGCTGCCACTGAGGGGATAAGCTTTCTCTGAACTCTTTTGTGGATGCCAAACACCAGCCACCGGCCTCTAAAGTAGTTTCGAACCATAACCGACGAATAGTTAGGGATGAAAAGCTGTGCCTTAGGACCCAAAGCACATCTGTATCTCCATCTAGCGTATTTAGCATAACATCCAGTCTTGCACTGTAGCATGCCTTTTCCACTCTTGATACTGATCCAATTACTACTGAGATGGAATCACCAGTAGGATTCCCTTTTCAGAAGCCGTGACGTCGGTCAAATAGATCACTTACTGATGTGATTGCTGACAACATTCGGGTCCTCTGCGAACGCTCGAAGAGCTTCCCCACAGATGGTACGTTATCTGACTTTCTAGGCATCTTTTTTCCTTATCTATGAGCGGCCTATTTCTGGCTTGCTGTGCCTTGCATCTGTGCCTGGTTCCTTTTTTGAAAGGGTTTCCATCAATCCAGTAAAGTATCAATTACTGTGAGAATCCCCATCAAGGTGATAGCAGCACTAACTTCAACTTATTCACGGGTTACTAGAGCCGTAATTGGAAAGATTCTTGCTGCAGGTTCACCTCTAGCAATGCCATTATCTCGCTTGTGCTTATCTCGGCTACGTTCAAGTTAATCGTTTTCCAGAATGAGCGACGATGTCTATGCTTAGTCGCAGAGATGTGGCAGGTGATGAATTTGAGTTTACTACTTGTCTTCCCCCACCCGCCAATCACTCACGAGAACCATCTGTCTTTAATTTTTAAATCATTTTTTGGTCTTAATTATAAATATAATTAATTTTGTTTATTTCGATACTCTGAACTGAATCTGTCAAAAATTTAAACAACATTTTAATTTTCTCCAGATTGAAATACAAGAAAAAAAAGTTAGGTGTCGGCCAAAAAATCGATATCTCTTTGTAAATTAATATAAATCTAACTTCGTCTTTATATTAAAAACGGTATGGATAAGTTTTATGCATATCCTAGAAAATAAGCCAACTTTGTCAAGCGTTCAGTGTAATCTGTTAACGATTTCCTTATTGAAGCCATTTATATTCAATATCAACACCATAAATTTTTAGAGTTTAAAATAACTGCCAAACCACATTGGGCGCTACAATGGAAATGCTAATTAGATAGTCAGGGGAGTGAAACTGATTTTTAAAAAGAATAAATTATCCTCCAAAGAACATAATCATACCTTTAAGTCTGAAAGTATACCAAGGAGACTGTGGTAGATCCTCTAAACTGAAACAAATATTAAAGTTACAAATTTTGTTCATGCCCGTTTCACTACTCGTATTTCCGTCTCTCCCTTTTTTTATTTTATAAGTCAAAATCACTAGTAATTTGATTTACACTTTCCCTTAAACTGTCAAAGATGTCTATGCAGATTTATCGAAAAACCGCGAGCAGAACAAGGAAAGTGAAATTTTTTTCCTTACATCATATTCATCAATATCAATTATACAATAGTTTGCTGACTCACTGACTGAATAGCTCAATAAACGACCTGAATACTTCTTTTGACACTTGAACTAATTGACTCCATTTAATGCATCTCGTTTTTTTATTGATTCCATTCACTCCGCCTCATTAAGGCTACATAAACATATCCTAATCGAACTGACCAGTTGACAGCCAATGCATTGTGGTTTCGATAAAATCGAACTTTTGTTTACGTACGCCCGAGCTCTTCTCGTTCATTAAGCTGAGCTGTTATGCAAGAAACCAAAAACTGCCATTGAATTGGCAACCTACTTTAACTAAGGACTGCAACTACCATCGAATGATAGACATGCGAAAATACGAAAGATGTAGTCATACATAGAATGAATTGCGGTTTTCGGCAATTTCGTTCGATTGACATGTGTAAGCGATGAGCATGATGTGCCGATCAAATACCAAAGAAACTTTTCCTTTCTAATCTTTGTGAATCTTGAATACTTGATAGTTCGTTAGTTTTGCTGGTTACTCGTTGTTTCACCATTCAATTCACTTTCACTCGAAAATTCCCGCCGACCAAGTACCATTGCTGTTCAGATTGTGGGTACTTAGTGCTCAAACAATTGAACGTCTTTTGTAGATTCTTCTTTGTGGTCGGAAGTATTTTTCGTTAGATCGATTGAAATTTGCAGTAAGGAGCTGGGTTGTCGAGGTGAACTTTTGATAATATGGTAGGAACTATTCTTCGTTTTTTCAGGAACTATTCTACGGCTACGAAACAAATCCAGCATGCATTTCAAAAATTTCTACAAAAAAAAAATCAAGATAATAAGATGGTGAATGTAACTACGAGACGATCAAACGAAATCAAAAAGCTATTCATCTGACAACTCTCTTTATTCTATCAGTTTTTCATTCAAAGCTCATTTATTGAGTTTTCATTACTCCGATCGTTTTCTTTTCGATCAAATGTACGAAAAAGTCCTCAACACAGCACGCCACCGAAACAAATCTAACAATTATGACCCCCATGACATATCTTTTATCGCCATGCTATACGTTTTGACGATTCGATAAAATATTAGCAATTACTCGATAAATTCACACTGCGCAACAAAAAAAAATATTGACGAAGAACGGTTTCGTTTCAATGTAGTTAAGAAAAATGTCACTTTCTAATACCACACTGGTCGCTCGCAACTTGCTTCTCGATTCGATTTGACTCAATCGACTCAAAAGCGAAAAGGTGTCAAAGAGGTTTCTTTTCATTTAGATTCGATTCGCACTCAATGCGAGTACTTTTCAAGCACTTGGTGCTGTGATTAAGATTTGGACCGCTGAAAATATACTTGTGGTCAAGAGCTCTTATGAATGATTTAAAGAATGGCTGCTTCAGGAGAATAGGCTCGAAGAGTTTTATTTGGACGTTTCGGCTACCGGTCATGATAGTTATTCCGTTTGGCATTGTTGTTCCGGGTATAGATGTTTGGTGAAGATGAAGTGTGAAAATTGTTGGATTTTAGTAATTGGCAATTATTATCTACAGCTATTTGTGCTGAGATCTTTTGTATTTAAAAAGGTATTGTTTACAACATCTTTTGTTTCTGGTTCGATCCTTATAAATTAATTCGTGAATGTAAAATATAAAGTTGTAAAATATTCGTGAATGTAAAATATGAGTTAATAGCTCTGTTAAAAATCTATTATGAAAGAGGGATATTAATAAAGTTAAAAAGTTTGAATATTTGTCAGTGATGAGATGAATGATGTTTCTTGCAAACAGAATCGGTAGTCCGCAATTGTTTTAGTCAATTTGAAGACAGCAATTGATTTGTGAAGAAGAGAGGGTTTTTGTTGAATGATGCATGATTTACGAGTATGTATATATGTGATTGCAGATGTTCAATACGTTTCCAGTTTAAGATAAGACTATTCGTTTAATCTCCACCTGGAAACAATATGGCCAAGCAAAGATTCTGCTCATAGTTGTCCCGTAACTATCACACAGCTGTTTCGTAGTCAAGGACAAAGTCAGCCATAAAACAGGCCTGCTAGTATATCATTTTAAATCCATGAATTATGTCCGTACGAGAAAAATCTTTCAATCTGCCGTATGAGCACGTACCTATACTAAGCCATAACGCGAGCACCATTCAGAACATGAAACTATACAGTTTTAGATTCTATCCATAGATGTATGTATAGATTGATGTATCAGTGATATCCCTGAGAGAAATAGCTTCGACAAGGTTGAAATCCAAGTGCTTTTCTCTCGTCCACCTCTACCTACAAACCTCGCCAGACCATTGATATCCCGGCAGCATTGATATCCCGCCTCTGTCATCTAGATTTCAACAGATTTCAATCTGCTTCTGTGCTTTGTATTCGTCCTAAGCAGCGTAAAATGCATTGCTTTGAAGGAAATATGATACAAAGCAATATGAAAAAAAACTAGATTAAACTGCTATCGCAGGAATAGTTCGCATGTCTAGATTGAATGGGAAAACTAATCTTAGATTTCATATGTTGATGGCAAAATAACATAAAACCCAACACGACTTTATATAAAAAACTTTGATGTCTCTCACCATAACTCAGAATAATATTTAATACTAAATTAAATTCAATACAGCTACCGGGAAATTTGGAATGTAAACTAATTTTTGAGAAAAAATTAATTTCATTAATTCTATGTTCCCTCACATTTCCTTAAAATATTTATAATACGCTCTTTTATGTGGAAATTCAGAGTATCTTACCATCATTTTAGTCTACATAGCTTTTGTAAGGAAAATGTTTCCATTAACATTGTATCTACTTCCATTCCATCATACATTCCTTTTTCACAAAGGAAAGTGATAGATATTCAATCACGCACGATAGGAAATTCGACGACAACTCTCACACTATCTTTGAAATTCACCCTTATCAAAACTCTTTCTTCTACTTTGTTTCAGACTTTTGTCAATATACTTACTTATTTGTTGTATTAGCACAATATGGTAAATGAATAAACCAAATATATATAATAAAATATTTTCTTTCTTTTTCCCAAGCGATTATCAATTGGGTGAAAAATGGTCACCATTATTAATTAGATGGAAAATTATCACCAGCATGCTTGAACATTTGAAAGGATTGACAGACTTCAGCACAATCAAATGTTACTCACGATTAATTTAAATTAATCACCATTAGTTATGATTGAATTAATCATCTTTAAAAACCTTTCTAGGTCATAATTATTCTAAACATACATTTCAGCATACGTAGAAACGTGCTCTGTATGTGCTCATACTGCCTAATCATCGCTTTCATTATTCTTGATTATCATCATGACAACAGACAGGAGCAAAATAAAAATGAAAACCTACCCTAAATTTATTCTTTCCTCGCACTTGTGGCACTGATTTTATAGTACAGCCAATTGTTTTTCCTCCGACTACTGCTCGTTTTGTTATCCTCCTCGGATATTGTCCAGCATAAATATTACAAGCAACAGGGTGTCGTGACCTGATTTCAGATCCAGGGCTGCTGAGAATATATGTATTTTTGTCACAGTGTTTAGCTCAACTGGATATTTTTTTTATTATCATCATGAGCGTTTAGGCTGGTTTTCGCGGACTGTAGAATAGTGTGCTGTGGTTTTCGTTGAGTACTCATGTATATGATAAACGTATGAAATATAAAATTCATCATGATTTAACCAAGCGAATCTAGAAAAGAACTTTGTATTTGTCGTATGCTCGCCAAAAAAAAATTGTTACATTCGTACTCATGATCCTCATAGAGTTGATGCACGATAAGTTGAAAAATATTGGGGAAGAATAACATATTTAAAAAACTCATCAGAATCGCTAGAAAACTGATTTTCAAAGAAATTGTCCTTGAGCTACCAAAAAGTGTGGAAAGATGAAATACGATTTTTTGTTGTATCATATAAGCCATTTCATACCCAAAGAGAAAAACCATTTCTCGACAGCATCTCTTATAACCTAAATGACAATGACAACACTTTTCCAACAAAGCAGCAATAAGTCTACCATAAAAGACTCATGTTACAATCAACCTATCATTTGAATTTCGTTTTCATCCGAGGATTTCATCGAAATTTTCAGCAATTAAACGTTGTTTGAAGCTACCATCAGAAAAATTTTCAAAACTCGGCAAATTTAAACATCGCTTCTTTATTTTTGTTGACACTGCTTTCCATATGAATATGTAATGGAAGCATTTGTTGGTGCAATAATTACGAAAATGTCTAGTGCTAGAAACCCTGTGAATCTGCTCCACGTTAAGTTAAACCCACCTTTGAATTTCGTTTCAATTGAATGACTGCGTTCGAAGTTATAGAGATGAAAAGAATTTTAGGGCTACCACCCTCAAAACATTTCAAATTTTCGAAAAATTTATATTTGATGTTAATGGCCATTGGAGAATAATTCCCATTTGAAAGTTTAATGGCAAAATCGCTTAGTGATAGGGGAAAAAGCTTAATTTTGCTGAGCAAATTTATGAGATTTAGGTGACAAAAATTACCATAGCTGGCAACTCTCTTCAAATTTTCCAACCAAATTTCTATCAAATATGTCTTAAAGGTTCAAATACGATTTGAACTTCATTAAAATTTGATGGCTGAATCGGAAGTTATAGGCTAACAAACAGTTCTTTTCGCAGAGAAATTTCAAGATGGCACCACTGCCACAGGGTTGCCCGCTTTTCAAAATCACTTCTATCAGATCTAATTCTGGTTAATACCAACGTGTTCTGTGAATTTCATAATGATTTGACTATCCAATCGTTAGATCGTGATCGTGACCGTAGATCGTGAACAGAAGTTTCGAGTGCTGAAATTAGAGGTAATTTGGTGATGGGTTGCCGTTCTTGTGCAAATCGTAATTTAGAAAATTGCAAATTGACATGGTGGACAACAGTTAACATTTATCAATAATTTGAATTTTTTGTCAAAAAGCAAAAAATAATCAGGAGGGTCGATGATTTGCATATAGTTTTAGTAAGCATCAAAACGCGTTGTAAATTACACGATGATCCAATGTTTCTGTTGAAGTTATGACAAATCAAAATCCTTTCCTATTTTTAGGCACTCAGCGCCTACAAAGCGTTCATAATTTACAATTGTTTATCATGAACAAGGATAAAACATAATTAGTTTTCATTATCAGTACTTATTTCTAACAAAAATATACTCTGGATAGATATACAGGGACACCTTAAAATTGACTAAAATACCCGCCGCCGCCAAAGGGTTAAAGATATCTTAACTTTAATCAATCATGGCCCTACTCCTGATATACCCCTATGTTCTCTGAAAATTTCAGCTCAATCGGATCGGTCGCTCCAGAGATTATTTCCCTCAATCTATTTGCTAATATATATATATATATATATATATATATATATATATATATATATATATATATATATATATATACATATATATATATATATATATATATATATATATATATATATATATATTGGGTTGGGGAAAAAGAAATGTCGTATTTTGTCACTAGATGGTGACACTTAAACATATCTTGTGTTGTACTTATTGCATCGGGTCATACTATACGGCGATTTGAAGACGATAATCTGTGCTACAAGTGGTTTTTTGAAAGTGTTGTGATCGTACGTTTCAGTCTCAAGTTATAGCGCGTCAAAGATGGAGTCCACCAAGCAAGAAATTCTTCATATTTTACGATTTTACTACCTGAGAGGTAAAAATGCAAAGAAGACGGCCGAAAAAATTTGTGAAGTTTATGGGCCTGATACTGTAACGATTCACACAGCACAGCGTTGGTTCGATCGATTTCGTTCTGGTGTAGTGGATGTCGAAGATACACCCCGCACTGGTAGGCCAATCGTCGTAGAAACCGATAAAATCGTCGAAATCATCCAAGTAGACCGGCATGTGAGCGTTCGCTCGATTGGCCCGGAACTGGGTATAGACCATAAAACCATTTGGAACCATTTGCAGAAGATTGGATTCCAAAAAAAGATGGATGTTTGGGTGCCACACGAGTTGACGCAAAAAAATCTCTTGGACCGAATCAACGCCTGCGAGGCACTGCTGAAACGGAACGAACTCGACCCATTTTTGAAGCGAATGGTGACTGGTGATGAAAAGTGGATCACGTACGACAACGTCAAGCGAACAAGATCGTGGTCGAAGCGCGGCGAGCCGGCCCAAACCATCACCAAGCCCGGATTGACGGCCAGGAAGGTTTTGCTGTGTGTTTGGTGGGATTATAAGGGAATCATCCACTATGAGCTGCTCAACTATGGCCAGGCTCTCAATTTGGTCCTCTACTGTGAGCAATTCGACCGTTTGAAGCAGGCGATTGACCAGAAGCGGCCACAATTGGTCAATAGGAATGGTGTTCTGTTCCACCAGGATAACGCTCGGCCTCACACATCTTTGATGACCCGCCAGAAGCTACGGGAGCTCGGATGGGATGTCCTATTGCACCCACCGTATAGTCCGGACCTGGCACCAAGTGATTACCATCTCTTCCGGTCCATGCAAAACGCTCTTGGTGATACTAAGTTAGCCTCAAAAGAGGCTTGCGAAAACTGGCTGTCTGAGTTTTTTGCAAATAAGGAGGGGGGTTTTACAAGAGGGGGATAATGAAATTGCCTTCTAAATGACAACAAGTTTGCGAACAAAACGGCGCATATTTGACTTAAATCGGATAATTCTAAGTATGTTAAATAAAGCGTCAAATTTCGATCACAAATACGACATTTCTTTTTCCCTAACCCAATATATAAATATATATATATATATATATATATATATATATATATATATATATATATATATATATATATATATATATATATATATATATATATATATATATATATATATATATATATATATATATATATATATATATATATATATATAAAGAAATATGAATTTTCGGCGGACCAAGTCTAATACTAATTTTCTTCGAAAATCAGTAAAAACATATTTTGAATATCTTGTGTTTTACTCAAATTTATTAAATATGAAACGAGTACTGTGGCAGTGAAGAACTACATCATTCCCAAACTAAAACTTGCACCTGCTCTTCTCTTAACTTACTCCAAATTAAAACTTAGTCCAAACTAAAACTTACTCCAAACTACCTCCCTGGAAGAATGATTAGTTCTTTCATAATTACCACCACTACTGATAACAAGGTATTACCAGACGTCAGTTTTTGTTCTGCTGGTACACTTGCCAAACATCGTCCGAATTTTCAACGTATAAGAAAAACAGCTGTTCCAATCTGATATCTGAAAATTGTAAAATTATATTATATTAGCAAAACGTGCGTGGGTCCAGGTCGAGGCTCCAGTCTATGTCTTTTAATTTTTTCCTTGCCCTAGATGACATTATTGACTTATAAACTTACACAAAAGGTATTTCGAGTAGATAGTAACTATTCTATTACATTGCGGAGGTGAATTGATTGCCTTACGCGACCCACCGTATGGCGCACTGTGCCGTGATTGCTTCCCTTCCTTTTGTTGAGAAATGTATGATGGTTTGTATTTGTTTTCTTAATAACCTTGACCTAATAGTCCTCCCGGTATATGATCCTTATAGCAGCTCCTGTGTTGTTTAAGAAATTTTTTTTGTTGAGCTATCTTCTTATCTTTGTAGTTTTTTTTTGTTTTAAGCCCACCAATAAATTTTAGTGATTTCAATATGCCTTCTATTGATTGGAACCCAGTTTCAATTTACATCACGTCTAATAATCAGGTTTCCATAGTACTTTCGTCCTTCACAGTTTAACACAAGGCGTAACTCTAATGGTTGTTTTGCTTTGACATTGCATGACTCACTTCAGCCTTCAGGTAACTCAGGTAACTATTCACCTATTCATGGTGAAGATTCAGACCGGATTGCCTCTGATATTGACTCTACTCTCAACCTTGTCCTGCTCATAACGTTATCTTTAATACATGCATTAAACTTAGCTGTTATCTCTTGGATGGGGAAAAGACTGATTTCGAATGATTTCCGTCTCATCAGTCTGCTTCTTTTGTTCAGTGAAACTTTTGAGAAAATATGACTGCTAAGAATAAAAAATTGCTATCTTCATTGGAAGGTCTGATAGTGAAATCGATGTTGACTGAACTAACAAAAAAGAGATTGCGTTCTGCGGGGGTCAGGGTAACTGGTGTTTGCTTTATTACCAAAATTTTCAATCGAAACCTGCGAAGAAAAATCGTACATAAAGCCAATGTCCAATTTTCAAGTTTACTACCAGAACGAACCAGGACTTATGACTATAGCTCATGAGCTTATACTTTCATCTATTATAGCGTCAGATGACATGAAATGCCTTACCGAATCCTGGCTGATTGGGGATGAATCAATAATGAAACTTTGGGCCTTCATACCTTCTTCCGCATGCATCGTTATCCTTCGGTCAGTGGATTTTCCATTGGCGGTGGAGTTGGAGTCGAGGTTCATAACTCATTTGATGGGGTCTCGCGCACTGACTTCTTGCCCCCTACGCCTGGTGAATATATTTTTGTTTGTAAATATATTTAATCAAAAGCCTCCCTGGTCCTATGTTCATTTCCTTAAAAAGTATCCTTGCGTTCCTTCTTTAACGTATCCAAATCATTTGTCTGTTTTGTAAGCTATTTTCATGTTTCTTTTCTTCTGTGAACTTACACTAAATTTCCTCATTTCCTTATAGTATTTCCTCTCCCGGCCTTAGTAGTGCGTTTGTCTTTTGCGAAACTCTTAAATAAAAATATTTAAAAAGTACTTTGAGCAGTATCACTAGCTATGGTCCTAATGGTATACCGAATATTTTTGCGAAGTCATTCTCCTCTTTCCTATGTTCTTTTATCAGTACTTGCTAACTTAAATATTTCGCCCTGTACGTTTTCTTCTTTTTGAATTTTTGCTAATATTTCGCCCACTCTGAAAATGGGGAATGTGTCTAGAATTCCCTATTATCAATCGATAACTCTCTTAGCTCTTTTTCATTAAGATTCTCGAAAAGATTTTTTCCTGTTCTGAAGAACATGGATACTGTTCCTTCCTTTATGAAGCAGCGAAAGCAATATACAAACTATCCCAAGGCCTTCGACTCAGTGAACCACCGAAAGCAGGATAGATTTGGTATCTCGAGTTCACAACGCTCCTTGTTTCCAACTGACAAGAGTAAACTTGCTTCCTTAGTAACTCTTAGTAACTTTTTTGGCCATTTCTGGTGATCCGCAAGGCTCGATTCCTAGCCCTCTGCTTTTCATTTTGTTCATAAACGATCTTCCTTCTCTTAATAATTCTAGTTCCTTCCTATAGGCTGACGAACTAAAACCTTTTAGGGTGATTAAATCAGTGAATGACTGCTCCCAGTTTCTGAACTACTAGTGTGCGCTGGGACACTGGTGCTCTGTTAAGTAAATGTATGACTATAAATGCTATATATGTATAATCATAAATGTTTCCAAATGTTCTTTGCTTTTAAGCTATCTTTTATGTATCACGTTTTCCCATTTGATCTTTGATTCTATTCTTTCTGTTGATAATTTTAATTTTGGGTTTTGTATTTGAATCAAAATTTAAATTTAATATACATAGCGCCTTGATTCTCAGGATCTCTGAACATTTCGTTGATAATTCTGTTTTTGCCTATACATCTTCTTTGCGCATAGTGCTCTCGAATATTGTTGTCAAATTTGGTGTCCTTAATATCGTCACTTTATTAATGCGGCTGTCTGTGCAGCGCAGATTTACTCTCATATGTATATAAAGTATGCGTCTCGTCATCACTGACGAAAGTTTCTTTCACCTACATAAGCGTGATTCGAAACGAGCACGTGCTTCGGTAACCATCAACTTACCGATTGTGCGAATACATGAAAGAAATGTCACATGAATCTTTGTTGAGTCCAAGGGATGAAGCTGGTAGATAGCTTAATTCACAAAATTTAAATCAACTTCAATACGAATGTGGAATGATTAGTTCCACGACTCAGTTTACCCCGGATTTAACTCAGGTACATATTCAAAGCTTGGTGAACTCAAAGCTCGGAACGCGGTCTCTCGTTCGAACCTGGATTCCAACCAGGAACCCCATACACTAGGAGTCCATTCTATTAATAATATTAACCCTTTGCGGTCGTATGTCTACTCTCAGCCACCACATTAAGAAAGCTTGCATGTTATGTATCACTGCTCTTTCAACGGAAATTAATTCCGACCAGTACGACACCCATGACCAAATTTAATCCGTCCGAAAAGGGTTAATATTAACAATATTAACTTTCTCAATATTAACTTACATATATTACTGTTGTTATTTCGTTTGATCAGTTGAATTTAGAATTTTAAGTAGGTAGTCTTTCACGTTTCTTTTAAATTTTTAGTTATTGCATTTTTTCCTAGTTTTATCTTTAACCAGCTGTCAAATATTTGTAGACATAATCCACTGAGTCAAAACTGAGCCATGTCAAATCCATTCCAAATTCAAAAATTATGAAATCGAAGAGCAAATTTGTTATACATTTTAGTAAACAAACATAAGAGAATTTCCTAATGAAAATATGAAAACGACTGTCTCAAAAGCGAGTTTTTTTAGCCTTACGCACTACTATTAGCAGCCTTCAACCTTCACCTATAAGAAATTCAAATTAAAAAATTACGGTACATCACTCAAACTACACAAATGATAAATGTACCTAGTAAATTTGTATCTTTATATGTATCTCAAGGGAAAAACAACAAATGATTACCCGTTCATCTCTCTCAGATTTTTTGAAGGAAAATATTCATGATTTCAATTTGAGCGCTCAAACGGTATGGCAGACATCGATTTATCAGCAACACTCATACTTTAGAATAAAAAATGACTATAACGCACGTGATGGACTTGAATTTTCACTTGAACCAAAATGGATCTTTGAGTTAAGTAGATAATAAAGAATGCTGTTTTCTGAAAAGAAGAAAACTGATGAATACATATTGTTGCCCTTATAATGGAATATACTGAGAAAACAGTCAAGCGATGTGGGTTTTTTTTTACAATTTTCTTATGTTTAACCCTAAGATATACTACTCCATAGCTTCAGAAGCGTACGCTTCATGGAATTTAGTCAGATCCGAAAATTTCTGCATACATCTCCATGATATTATTTATGGAAAAGCTCAAGCACTGAAGAGTAGATTGACAGATCCATTTTACAAACCCTTCAGCAGAGCGAAAATCTCATGAAATTAATCTCAATGATATGCAAGAACCGTTGGTATCCGATTCGACTATGACTACGTTCGAGAATAGAGAAATCTACAATAATTGACTCGAATTACACAATGAATTTGAGCAATCAGATAATTCGGATCAGTGATACGTTTGCCCAAGGTCATGAATTCTGAGATCTATCAGCAATTAGCGTAGATGGATATGTCGGATATGGATATGTCGGTCAATTTATTTCAGTTTTTTGGAGTGGTTCTAGGTATATGCTAGCTCAAGTGCCACAAAAAACAAGCCGGAAGTGGTTTTCGTTAAGTTAAGTGGAAAGAGAATTGGAAACTGAACATACGCATATTTAATGAATAGTGTGATGTGAGTTTTACAGCTTAGCTCGCATTACGAAACTTGAATAATTGGAAGAGACAAAGTGAAATGGTTATGATTTAGTATAAAATCCGTGAAACAATCTGGTCATTTTTACCCATTTAATCTAAGAAAACTAATGTTTTTCTGATTGCTTTCATAGAATCGTCACGCTGGAATAATTTCATAGCTTATACTTATTGGCTAAAGAATGAATTTTCTGATAAGCCGTACCTACGAATTCCGTCAGAACTATTCACTCAACTTAGAATACGAAAAAAATCATAAAATGTCTATTTCTATAAAATTATAACTTCACGCCATTTCTTATAATTCAATTTTATTTCAATACAAAAGTTTCTACGCTATTATCATCAACATCGATTAAATTTCATCCAAGCAATAACGCAACCATCCTTCGCGAAACCGCTAGCATCTCATCAATTTGTACATTACACTTCTCTGACTTCATGCACTTGAGCTGCCACCTCAAGAAAAGCCTTCCCATTAGCTTTCTCCTTCACTCCCGCTCTCTTTTCTGTCATCATCAGCAGTCAAGAAGGCACAAACTTCACAGCACCATCCTTGAAACTTTGCTCGTAAAAAGGATACGAAATCCCGACAACAGCATCGGAACAGACACAAGGTCTACTGCAGCAATTCCAGCTCGCGTTAAGAAGACATTACAAGCACGTCGAAAGCCCATTTAACATCTCTCGCCTTTTGAACGTTGCACAGACAGCCAGTAGCCAGGCTAGCGTCAGCGCGTGGGATGGAACGCAATCTCACCGGAGGCCACTAAAATATTCATTAGGACACTGTGTTCATGACATCACTACTGGCTCGGTTTCCTTGCAAGTAACCATGAACCAGAACAGGACCTCCCCTAACTCTTGGCCATCACGTGGGAAGATTGTGCGGTAGTACAGATATACGTTTAATGTGCAATTCGAATGTAATATTTAATAGGAAAAATTGCTAATTCGTTCAATATGGACTCAGTAAATGACTTGAGAAGTAGTCGGCAATTTGATTTCTTGTAGGAAAATTCCAGGTCGTTATGCTCCGCAATTTTCGATACATTTTAAATATGAATTGGAATGGCTTGATGCCGAACTTCGTACAAACAATCCCGTACAAAAATAACATATTTTATCCTAATGGAAAATAAAGAGATAGTAGGTCATGGAAGCAGGTCATATGTATTTTCAGCGATTTAAAATAACGAGCATTAAGGAAAATGTTTATCTACTCTCTACTAACTGTTCATATGCGATGTGAGAATACAGGTATTCAATAGTGTTCTCTGCGAAACAAAGAGCTTAGCTCATGTGTCTGTTGTAGCCTTGTAAATTTTCTTTGCTGGCTGAAGCCTGCTCTATATCGAGTTTACCCTGCTCTACCCTGCTCTATATCGAGTTTGGCGTATAACCTAACCGAATATATATGCCGCATAATGGAACCGTCCGACGATCTCATTCTTATGGGAGATTTCAATTTACCGCATCTGGAGTGGCGAATTTCTAACGATAGTGAACACTATCTTCCTTCGTCCAATAACCGACGAGAAAGCTACTTCATTGACGCCATTCTTTCAACTGGACTAAAGCAGATCAATGGCATCCACAACACAAACGGACGACTTTTGGATCTGATTTTTTCTACGAACTCATCTGATGTCTCTATTGAACGATGTTCATCTCCTCTACTTAATGAATCTTTACACCATCCAGCTCATCATATCAATTTTCAAATTAATGACGATATACTAGCGGAGCCTAATTTTGTAAATCTTTTTAACTTTAACTTCAAGAAAGTTGACTTTGATACGCTGAGTGAAGTAATGACCGAATGCGACTGGTCTTCGGTTGTGAATGAATCTAACGTAAACGTTGCAGCCACAAACTTTCATTCTATCTTATTCGGTTGCTTTGCTCGCTGTGTACCTTTGAGTAACTCTGTACCTTTGAAACGCTTTCCATGGATCAATACTGATTTAATAAATCTCAAAAATTTGAAAATCAAGGCCTGGAAAGTGTACAGCTCGTCGCGTCTAGAGGATGATTATAAAGTTTATGAGGAATTACGAAATAGATTCGTATCTGAAACCTCATCTGCCTACTCCAACTATATGGACGAGCTAAGGCAGTCTTTCATAAGCCATCCCAAGCGTTTTTGGAATTTTGTAAACTCAAAAAGGTATCATGACGGATACCCTAGCTCTTTTATATCTGACGGCATGGTCATTAATAACTCGCAAGCAATCAGTAACTTATTTGCAGATTACTTCCAATCCGCTTATGGACTACCTCTCTCCGATTTCAATAAACTTAATTTCAATTACCTAATAGACTCCCCTAAAACGACGTTGGGAATGAAAGACCTTTACATCGACATTCCCACTATCTTAAGACATATATCTCATCTTGAGAATAATTTTCACCCCTGTCCTGATGGATTACCGACCGTAGTGCTTAAACGTTGCGCTAATATCCTCTCACCACTATTAGCTCATCTTTTTAATCTATCGATTTCGTCCGGTATTTTCCCAAACTTATGGAAATATTCTTCACTTACTCCTATCCACAAAAAAGGCAGCAAAGAAGTCGTGCACAACTATAGGCCAATCGCCAAATTACCATGCGTCGCCAAGCTTTTTGAAGCCATAGTTACCGAGGTATTATCTTTTCACTCTAAGTCTTTAATCTCACCTTGCCAACATGGTTTTATTAAAGGTAAATCTACCACCACTAACCTTTTAGAACTTGCGAACTTAGTCATCCCTGCGATTGAAGAAGGTAAACAAGTTGACTGCATTTACACCGACCTCACGAAAGCTTTCGATAAGCTGGATCATGACATTCTTATATGTAAATTGCATCTTCTTGAGTTCCCTAATAAGTTTATAGACTGGGTTAAATCTTATCTCTCTAATCGCAAGCAAAACGTTCGATTTCGTGGCATTCTATCAACTGACATAATTGCTACATCAGGTGTTCCACAAGGCAGCCACCTTGGTCCCATTCTTTTTGCCATTTATATAAATGACCTGATCACTTTTGTTCCAGGTTCTTCCATTCTACTGTACGCTGATGACGCAAAGATTTTTAACACAATATCATCACTTAATGACTGTACGATCCTGCAACGCACCGTGTCAAACTTCGCTAATTGGTGCACTCTAAACCGACTTTCACTAAACTTTGAAAAATGCTTAGTTATCTCATTCTCCCACAAATCATCTCCGATTAATTTCAACTACACTTTAAACGATTCTCTTTTAACTCGCTCCAAGAAAGTTCGTGACCTAGGAGTACTATTAAACTCCGCTTTCACTTTTAATGACCACATTGACTCAATAATAATAAAAGCCAACTGTGCACTTGGCTTCTTAAAACGACGATCTAAAGAATTCAATGACATTTTTCTGACTAAAATCCTGTTCTGCTCTCTGGTTCGCCCTATCCTAGAATATGGGTGCCTGATGTGGTCTCCGTATTATAAGGAGCACATAGATCGCATTGAGTCTGTCCAAAAGAGATTTTTAATTTTTGTTCTTAGTTCTTTCCGCTGGTCTGATCCTATTCGTTTACCTCCTTATGAAAACCGCTTGCAATTATTGACCATGGACACTCTGGAAACTCGACGTCAAAATTTCAAGGCTCTATTCGCTGCGAAGTTACTCACTGGAAACGTGAACTCTGAGTTCTTGTTATCAAAACTTAACTTTCGTGTTTGCCACGGTGAACGTAGACATCATAGCGCCTTATCCATCCCGTTTCATAAAACCAATTATGGATTGAATGAACCAACCTGCGCAATAGCCCGAAGCTTTAACTCAGCGTATCAAATGTTCGACTTTAATTATACTGTTGATATGTTCAAGTGTCGGCTTAAACGACCGATTAATTATCTCTCATAATTACATGTGTAAATATTGTTTTTTTTTTGTAGTAATCATTCCGTTGATGAAATTGTCAATAAATAAATAAAATAAATAAATAAATAAAAATACCCCATATTCCAATGGAAAATTTTCACAGGAAAAATACTTTCAGTCGATTTACACACCTGCCATCATCTTGAATATTTGCAATAAGTTTTAACGTAAATACACTTTAGAAAATCTGATGTATTCTTATGTGCATATGTGCTACGTTTGATAGTATTGAAATGCTTTATCTTTTCATCAGGTTGTAGCTTTAAATTTTTTATGTGTTGCTTCCTATTAATTTTATTTTACGATGTTCTGCAATGCAGCAGTCTCATATGAATCGATTGTCAAAGAAATTTTTATTAGAAAATGACAAATATTGCTTTGAAGGATCCGAACAAGTAAAAGAAGATTATGAAAAATGCGACGATAAGTGTATTTTGTGAGTGAGCTGTGGATGCAATTTCTCCGATAGTATTAAAAAATATTAAAGAAAACAATGATAAAAAAAACACAAAACTCCAACGTTGAAATCGGTGGTTTTAATTTTAATTTAATTTATTTGAAATTTTTATCCAATACAGACTACTTAGAGTTTTTCCACATGGTTCTATTGACAAATTGTAATCGAAATTGCGGCTAATTTTATTGATAGTTCCTATCATTGACGAAATAAGTTAATTGAAACCGCAAAAAATTGACGGGCAAAAGATTCGAGTGTTAAATTATCTGACAACTTGTAGAATTGATCTAAGAGATGTTTTGAAGAGATACTTTCGGCAAAAACTTAGCAGCAAAGAAAATTTTGTGATTTTGGCGTCTAGTTCCGAGCGTATCCATAGTCAGAAGTTTCGTCTCATCAGTATAAGGATGAAATCAAAGGGGATCAGGCAGAAATGCAAAAACTTTCTTTCAATTTGCACTTGCAAGCATGCATACTCAAGTATTGGTCCCACTCAAGTACAGAAAAAACTTTTGGTTAAGGGGGTAGTACCGGTTAGAATGCTAAAAAAACAGCCTAATTTTCAATATTTTTTTTACACCTCCTTTATATTGCATAAATTTTAAAATTTCCATAGGTAAAAAACACGTTTTGAATACTACAAAAAAAAAATATGTTTGTATTTTTTTCATTTTTTATTTCATTTTTTATTTTTTTATTTTATATCATTTTTTTATAGAGGGCGCCAAAGTTGACGTCCCGAAAAATGCCTCGTCATACTACGGACAGATAATCTCAGGAATGAAGATCCTGAAACAAAAAAACCAGACCGCATTTTAAAGAGGAATGTTTCTTACGTGGTAATCTACCACAATATTTTTAAAAAAATGATCGAAGAAAAAATGGCGGTTGTTTGAAAATATTTATCGAAAATTCAGTTTTTTTTCACTTTGTTTCACTTGCCAATTTTTTTTGGGTTTACTTTTGGCCTATATTGTCGTAGATTATCACACAAGATACTTGAATAAAGTAGTGCACCAAATTTGATTTGAATCGGTTCGGCCAATCCGGAGAATAAGTGTCCGCAGTTTGAAAAAACGTCATTTCGAGAAAAACGCGTTTAAAATTTTTTTTTTCCATTTATTTATTGAATATTATTTGAAAAATATGTTTTCATCACCTACAATTGCTCAGTCTGCAATCCCTAGACCATACGTAAGTATTCTTGAGTCCACATAAGCCAGTTGCTCTTGCAGTTGGGCAGTATTTTTTGGCCAAACGCGCTTCCTTTGCCGCTTTTTCTGCCAGACTTATGCGCTCTTCATCTTTTTTTTTCGCAGTAATTCAAAGCAGCGGTCTGCTGTAAACTGCCGTAACTTCTTTATTTTTAGGAATATCTTAACAAAATTTTGAGACGTGATTTTTGAAGGTATAATAAATTGAAAAATGCAAAAAACAAAAAACTGATTTTTTCAAAATTATAACCGGTGTTACCCCCTTAAATAAATGCCATGAAATTCCTTCAATGGGCTCAGTTCGAATTCTAGCGCAGAGTTGGCTTTTACGACAATGATATTTATGTGATCATCAAAAGTTAAAGATTAATTCAGAAGTAATCCTAAATTGAGTACTTTTTCTCAATGTGTTAAAGCTGCACTCTTCAAAGACTATTCAAATTTTAAAGAAGTTGATTTACGCGTCAACGATATAACACTTGTCAATGTTGATAAGCAATCGGTTCGCGTTACATCAGTTATAAAGATTTCATAGATCAGCTTGTAGATTCAGACAGTCGTGCGATTTGGATTCCTTTTTGAAGATCTTGGCATCACCTATATACAGTAATATAAATGAAATCTTCAAAAAGGACGGTGAATCGTTGATATACAGAACAAAAAGTATCGGCCCCATTTGATTCCCTTGGGGAACACCTATAGAGACGGTGATTTCTGAAGATGGGACATCACGGAAAGATGTAATTTGGGTGCGTGTTTAGCCAACAAATTTCGAACAAAATTACAAATGGATAATTTCTCAAGCAAAATCGAATAATCCAGGTTATCAAAAGCTTTCGTAAAATCAGTTTGAACACACCTCATTACAGATCCTGTTCTCTAGCTGGAATAGTAATGTTGGAAAATTCCAACAGGTTCGTTGCAGTTGATTTCTCTTTTTTGAAACCGTACTGATTGGATTGTATCTACGATTTACAATGGAATACTACGGTATCACTTATTATTGCTTCAAAAATTTTGGCAAGACAATGTAGCGTAGCAGTAACTACTGACCGCATTTATATCATGTTTCTTGTGTATGGGTGTAACGATTGCGTGTTTCCAGATGGAAGGAAAAATGCCCATGGACACAGACAGATTAAAAAGTTTCGGCAAAACAGACGACAGAGATAAAGAACAACGCTTCGAAATAAAATTCGGGATGCCATCAGGACTTAGAACCCGGTTATTGTCCAAATATTTTGAAAATGCTTCAATTGTATCTTCATCAATAACTAAGCGTTCATTACCAAAGTTGTGCTAAGAAACATTCTAAAGTTGTTGAAATTTAAATTATTAATACTTTTAGTGGGGACCCCTGTTTTATATTTTTCATGGAAGCAAGCTCATCACTTATAGTTATTAGATCAGTAATGGCTATAGCGCCAGAAAGAAATGTGATGGGATATCCGTTATGATACCTCCCGAAAATAACAAAATTTTAAAATATTCTTGGCTGCTTGCGAAAATCGCTTCCAACTTCACTGACGAACTGAAAATTACATGGAAGCTCTGAGAAAACCATAATATCTGATTCTAAATAAGTGGCACCGTATTTCTTCCATGCTACAGCCGTTTTTCTTCTGTTACAACACCACGTATTGATCGGCGTCATTAGCCACACAAATAGGAGCAGTTTGAAGCGAAATGTGAAAGAAATTGGGGAGTAACATTGAAGCCGGCCAGCAAGTAGTCGTGGGCAATAAAACTCCCTGCTTCGAGCACCCACTTACATTAACAGTTCTTCATCGTTCACCAGCCCTCAACAGCAGTCCAAAATCGATCAGGATAAAGAAGATGGATAAAACAAAGAGTTCAATTGCTACACGATCGTTTTTACTTTTTGACGAGCAATTCAATTCTTTTTTTTTGGAAGCCAACCTCAGGAGAACATCGAAGAGGGAAAGAAAAATCTATATTATGTTGAGCCGATTTTGCTCTGAGGTGAAATCATGGTTAGATAAATGCCCTTACTATACTTGAGTGCAAGCTCATTGATAAATTCAAATACTACAGCCACGCCAGGGTAAGAATATCAAATCCAATAATGAAATATAGCAGAGAATAAAAAAAACCCTGAAAAACGGGAAGAGGATGATGATTCTCTGGGTTTTTTTTAGGATAAAACGAAGCAAAGGTGTCTTCACTTTCGCTTGCATTGGTTGAATTAGAGCGCTGTAAGATTTCATTGGATTTATTTCTTCTATTTCAGCGTGAACAACTTCTGTGATGGACAAGGCAAAGAGATGATTCCCATTCCAAGTTTTGCTACTGCAAAAGTGGAGCACAAGCTTGAAGAAAACTAGCAAAACTCATTCCATTTTTTCAAACCACAACAACTTGTTTTCTATCCATTCTCTGAAAAATCCCCAAGTCAATGTATCGAAATAATATCACTGCCTCTGACCATTTTTGCTGCTTTGCTTTCTTTGTTAACAATCATCAGTCAGCGCATGCTTCTTCACCTACTAAGTGATCATTCTTTTTATCTGCCTAAACAAACTCATCAAAAATAGAGCCCATATTTAAATTCCTTAATAGTGATCTCGATAGTACGCCGAATTTATTTAGTAGCTCAAGCACTCTCACCATCGCTGTGTGCTCTTTTGTTCATTGCTTTCTACTTAAGTCTATTTGCTGGCTCTTTTTCGTCTAAATGAATGTCTACTCATAGCACTAGCACTTTAAAGTGACGGTCGAGGTTGTACAATCAAATACCGACCTATTCCCTTTCTTTCTTGCTTTGATAAAAGTATCGAAAAAGCAACGACAGCAAGGACATATATTCCATCTCTAACCTTATAACCTCCACAAAACTTAGGTGCTTCTGTTATAGTTAAACAGAAACAGGTTTATGACGTCCATCGGTTTTTTTTAAGTGTTCGATTCTGTCAACCAAAGAGTTCTCCTTTCAAAACCCGATAACTTTGGTATTCCTCGGCTCCTTCTATTGTGGCTTTCATACTGCATTTCTCGTTGAGTTTGTGTTTCAAAAGTGTATTCTTTGCGCAATCTGTCTCATTTCAGGGGTCCGGCAGGGTTCGTTTCTTGGACCTATCTTATTCGTTTTGTTTATTAATGATCTTTTCTTTGTTCGTATTATACTACTTCATGGATCAATTTTTTGCTAATGTTTGTTTATTTATTTTGAAAATAAATTCAAAAGACAAAATCCTATTACAGAATAGATAATAAAAAAAAATTAGAATATCAATAGAAAATGTTTAAAAAAAAAATTACCAAGACGGGAAAATGCGCTGCAATATTATATTGTAAGGCATTGCTTTAAAAGGGGACTAAATACATGCTCCATTGGCGGCAGAGAATCCAATTTTTGGTGGTTCTGTTGTGTAAGTAAGCTCAATAGCGATGAATAAAACCAGTTACATTGCGCGCAAAAGGAATGCATAGCACAAAAGACGAAAATGTGCTTAATGAACGGAAACGTGGCTATTAAGGTCAGATTCGACCATCCTATAGAATAATTTAAGGTTCGTCGTCGTCGTCGTAGCACTACAGCCCCTCTCGGGCCTTGGCTTCTCGCAGGTGACGCCTCCAGCTGTCTCGGTCCAATGACCGCGTTCTCCAATTTCGAAAGCCGAGCAGCTTTGCGCAGTCTTCGTCGACAGAGTCAGACCAGCGTTTTCTGGGTTTTCCCACTGGTCTTCGACCCTCAGCCCTTCCGTCAAATACCTTCTTAGGTACTCGATGCTCGTCCATTGCAGCTTCCGCAGTTTCACTATTGTAGCAACCTCTGGCTCGTCAAAAACCTCGTACAACTCGTGGTTGTACCTTATCCGCCATTGGCCGCACTCTTGTTTAGCTCCAATTATACGCCTGAGGACCCGTCTTTCGAAGGCATTCAACATCTTTGCGGACGCTTGGGTAAGGGTCGAAGTTTCACATCCGTAGCACAACACAGGTCTGATGATTGATTTGTAGACTTGGAGCTTCGTCTTCCTGTGTATGCAGCTGGTCTTCAGTAGGGCCAGAACGGAGTAGAAAGTTTTATTAGCGAGCTGTATTCTCCGTTTAATTTCGTCAGTTTCACTGCCTTTCGTTGTCAATTTCGAGTATATAAATTTGTCCACATTCTCTAAATTATATTCGTCCAAAATTATGTTTTGTCTAATGGAGGCCTTCTTTCTTGTTTGCGTCATGATTTTTGTTTTCGTCTGATTGATCTTCAGGCCTTCAGGCCTTTGGCTTCCTGATCAAGTTTCAACAAGAGTTCTTTGGCGGATGTGAAGGAACGGGACAAGATGTTAATGCTCCAACCCCCAAGCCTGGAGGACCGGATTATCTACCACTTAGTTTCTTCCCCTTCCACCGGGGGTTTAATATCGCTAGGATATCGTTACCCGATCTCTGGTCAAGATTAACAGCACCGCCTACGGAAAGCGAGTAGATAGGACGAAGAGGAGAGGTGAGAGGAGTCATTTCAAACAGATCGACCATTTACTTGCACGTCACTCTCCGCACGTTTGGGTATATAATTTAAGGTTAACATGAAAAATTGAAAAAAAAATTGCTAATTTCAGATTGGCTTAAAATATATATATTGTTTGTTCAGAAAATGTTTAATATTAAAGCCCTGAAATGTGTTCGACGCGAAACGAAACGAAGTGTCAAATCTCATACAAAATCAGCCTGGCGCGGAATTTCGTTTCGTTTGGTTTTGCTCGTCAGTAATGTGTTCGAAGACGTATAACAGTCTTCGAAGACAACGCAGTGACTCGCTCTGAGATGGCGCTGCAATATGTATAAGTTAAATTTCGCGGGCATTTAATAACCCAGGTACCTTAAATCGATGCGAAAAATGTGACAGCTCATAATTTCATTCGAGTTTGCGGATATTTTATTGAAAAATGGGTGAAAATGGATGGATGAGCAGCGCATCCTTGCAACAGTAGTTTTGTTTTGCCTATAATATAATTTTTGTCATTTTTATCAATTCAAATGTAATGCACTTGTTAAATGTTATAAATGTGTATTTCGTTCGCCGAATACATTACTAGGCTTAAATCCTTAAAGTACATGCCTTACAGTAAATGAAAAATTTTTTAAATAATTTTTTAACACAAAATGGCGGCGATGCGAGTAAATGAAAAAAAAACACATCAAAAACTGCCTCTTACAACTTACCGCCCTTTCCGGGGAACTTGCAACGTTCAGAGAAAAAAAATTTGCTAATGAGATATATTATTCTTATGTGAACCAATAAAATTTATAAAAAAAAAATTAAATTTTTACATGAATTTTAGATTTAAAAAAAATCGATTATTTTTCAAAAAAATCACGTTTTAAACATTAATAAACAAATAATTTTTCCGAAATTACAATAACATTTAGGTTCAAAAATTAGATAATACTGTTTTGTAGATGTGGTATAAATTTGAGCCGGATCGGTTCAATATTTTTTGAGATATTTTGTACGGAAGTTGAAAAAGTACTACTTTGAGAAAAACGCGTTTAAAGTTTGCGGTAGATGAAAATCATTGATTATTAGTTTTTATTATAACTTATTCGTAAATCAACGATTCCAGGTTCATACAACAGCCCTTCAGCCTCCTCATGCATATCATTTTGGTGCATTAGAAGGTCACGGCAAGCATTTCGGGCTTCTTTTGAGCTGAAAAGACTTCGATGGTTCTATCGTTCTATCCTGTCGTTGGCGGCTCTGTTGGCATAATTAAATAAGCTGGGGCTTATTTCGATACCTAAATAATTCATTAGGTGCATGAAAAATTTATGGTCTTTATTGAACATCCTAGCGGCTATGTAAGCTGATATTTCAACTATTTTCAAACCGGCAATCTAACGGTTTTTACTACAAGGTCCATGAATACAGGCCCCTTTGTATATTATAAAAATATACAAGTGTAAATGTACATCTGTATCTATATTTCCTTAGAATTTCAGTTTTATAAGAATGTGGGAGGTATACACAATTAAAAAACTGCCCATACCACCGAAAAAAAAGTAGGCAGGGACGCGCGTCAGGTTTGCTCGACCTACTGTGGAACGCCGCGCTGCCTACTACTGACTATAACTCGAGAACTAATACGAATATCGCTCCAAAACTTTTTTTGGTATATTTTAAGAGTAGTAAAAACCTTGTGGTAAAAACCGTTAGATTGCCGGTTTGAAAATAGTTGAAATATCAGCTTACATAGCCGCTAGGATGTTCAATAAAGACCATAAATTTTTCATGCACCTAATGAATGATTTAGGTATCGAAATAAGCCCCAGCTTATTTAATTATATTCTTTACTAGCAATTCGCTAGTAAAGCTCTTTTGTATGGGATTTGACCGTTGAATTCGTTTCGCGAAGAGTATAGTAC
The DNA here is from genome assembly GCA_963978885.1 of Nemotelus pantherinus. NCBI lineage: Eukaryota > Metazoa > Arthropoda > Insecta > Diptera > Stratiomyidae > Nemotelus > Nemotelus pantherinus. The sequence continues at coordinate 79,185,411 of OZ022266.1, forward strand.
TAGGCATAACTGGGAATACCGAGGCTACACACCCAACTCTAGCTTGGCCCTCTAATGCAGAAGGTGTTGCAATTTAAACATCAAATCAGAAACTTGAGTCGTTTATTTTCGCTTGCTTCAATATGATTTCTTCCTTTGCCGCAGTATGATTTCAATGAATCGATGCCAGATTCTGAAAACATTCGGCAGCAACGACTTAAAGCTGACTCTCTTTTATCTTAAAAAGCATGCATTGATTGATGTCGCCGTTTGATGTCGCTTCCATCAATAATTTCCATTTTCGCTATATTTTCCACTATTGAGCCATTGCATCTAAAAAAAATTATGTCAGTTTTAAATGTGACATTAGTCAACTTTCAATCGCTTAATTTCAAAATATAATATTAATATTTTTATAATTACTCATTATTCTATTTATATCTATTATTTTTAGCTGCGGCAACACAAAGTAAAGTCAAAACCGACTATGCCAACGATAACAAGCAGCGGTGAAGCTATAAGACTGAACCCATAATTTATATAGTGGTGGGCCTAGAAACACAATAACCCCAAACATTATTGTATGTGTCTCAATCATACTTCTGCATTAGAATTTCTATTTACCTGTTTCCAAAATGGCTTGTAGTGTACAAGGAAAAGTTTGCACCAACAACAATACAATCATGAACGTTTCGATAATGGAACAAGTCCCTCAAGATATGGAAACGGCTCAAGTAATCATCGACGAACTGCGAACGAAATGTCGATCACAAGCTGAAGAATTGATGAAATGGAAGAAAGCGTATGCATTGCAGGTAAAATTATTTTAAATTTATAAAGTCGTCAAAAAATGTTACTTTACCATATCTCTTTTAGATGCAACAACACTATCGCTACCAGAAAGAGAAAACCGATCAAATGAACACGCTGACAAGCCAACTGTTGCTCCTCGAATCGCGCTTGAAACGGAAACAGAAGCAAGTCGCTGGAATAATTTGCCAAAGGGAACTGACGATAATGAGGCAGCAAAAAATCATTGATGCCCTCTCCAGTCGACTAGTCGACCACGGCCTAGAAAATCTCGATCCTAGTTATACCGATTTTGATTCGCTGAACGACTCTGATTCGGCTGTAGTTTTAGAAGATATCGATTCCGACTGCAACTCCTCGTTCATCATGCGGCGAAAAAGCGGCGGTAGCGATGTTACAATAGTCCGATCGATATCGGATGCCATTGAAACCAATTTAAATAAGTATTCCGGTGCTAGACGATCTAATTGCTTCCTACGCCGACCGGATATCCTTGAAACTGTCTATAGTGTAGAAGAAGACCCCGAACCGTCGCAAGCTGATGTGTCGGAAAAACGAGATAAATTTAAGAAACACTCATCCAAAGCAATATTAGATCAATCTTTAGATGGCCAACTGACTGAACATCCAGATCCTGGGAAGAATTCAATGGAACCGCCTGGGGTGAAACAGTCTCACGTGACCAACTTCAACCGGGTCATGTCGAACCATCGATCGGTCACGAAGCCCAAGGACGTCAAGTACAAGCGAATCAACAAGGCCAAGTCGAAGAGTCTGGAGGAGCTGCGCGGCAGGCTAAGACATTGGGTGGAGAGAGGAACAACGGGAGATATGCCGGGTAGTAATCATTTGAAAATCAATAGCCAGTTACCTCAGACTGCCCAAAGCTATGCGTGACACTTGATGAAATCATCTTATTCGTTTCCCGACCGACCGGAGGGAAGGTGTAGTTTTTAAAAGACCTATCAGGGTTTGATTTGATTCTGTGACGTTGAAGTGGTGATGCTGGTTCCTACTTTCTCGCTCTCGATGAAATTCACTAAACGATCGACGTAACACGCATTTTGATTTCACAGTATCAAGCAACTCCTCATATTTAGTTCTACTGGTTTTATTTTGTGATCATATTTTAAGTTCTCTTGATAAATGATCTTGGATTATATTCTCGATTGTTTTGTTACCTTGTAGTGAACTATTAATAATTTTTTGAGGATTTTAATCTGAATCTTAAAATAATATGCATTGATATTATGGTCAAACCATGAATTATACAAAATATACATAAAAACTCGTCTTGAGCGTAAACAATGTGAGACGTGTATTTATTCTGATTAAGCGTGCGATTAATGTAATGTATATTTTTAATGCACAGAAAATTGAAAAATCACTATGTACATATTGCAGGAAAAATACTGATATTTAATATAGAATTTGAAATAAGTGAAAAATTAGAACAGATACATAGATAGCAAGTGTCTAATAAGCTGAGTGAAGTAAAAGATATATGTAATCAATTAACTGATTGAAAAAAAAAACATAAAACAAAGCGAAGTTCTAAATCAAGTACAAAAGTGAGAGCTGTCGAAAGACTTGAAAGGTGTTATTGTTTGAATTACCAACGTGCAATTATAGTGAAAAAAGCGGAATTTGAATTTTAGCTCGCAGTACATTCTCTGAAAAAAACCCGATGAAATTACTTCCAAATAAATTTCTAAAAACTCTTATTTTCAATATCGTTTGCATATCAACAGCATCTTTAAACTCGCATCAAATACGAAATGCTTTTAACTAAGGCTATTATTCATTTTGAATACAATGCAGCGTTACTAACGCCGTTCATAAAAGCACTAACCACTTCACATTTTTTCTTACTCGATATTTCCACTTAAAACGCTTTTACGAAACTCTCACTTTGACATCAACGCAACATGGCGGTGATAAAAGCGATGCTAACAAACAATTAAGAATGATTATCATGCAAAAGATGAATTCTGAGAATATCTCCTTAAATGCGCTCGAGGACTCTCAAAGCCAACAGTAGTACTTTCTTTTTTCGGTATGGCTTCGGCTACTGGTGCTCATAATCTCCTTCGTTCTCTGGTTTTTACCGGAACTTGCTTCCACACTTTCCTTCTTTAAATATGAATTTTCATATTGTGTGCGTTCTTCAATCGATAATAAGTGTTTGCTTCCGGGAACTTAATCTAGAATGCAGGTAGTACGGATGGAGACTGTTAGTCAGCCCAAGTCGAGTCGGCTCCTAAGTTATAATAACTTTCTTCTCTCTCAATAATACAAAGAGCTGCCAGCCAGAGAATAACTCAAGGTCGTTTTGTGCACACTCCAAGCTTAATAAGGAAGAGAATGAAAATTCTAGGAACGACCCATGTACATAGGTTGCCTTTAACTGACCTAAATTCAAACAGTAATATCTTTCAAATTTTTAAAGATGAACAGCTCTCACGGTTACCAATTAGAATCATTTTATCGTAATGCATTTTTTCCCATACGTATTTGGTAAAACAAATATTGAGATAATCATTTCGATGGTCTAAGACAATTTTTAAATATTCCTAGTCCTGACTCTTTAAAATAAATAGATCATCTTCACAATAGATAGAAGCTCAATTTCACCCTATCTAAAATAAAAAATATGTATTTTTCAATGAATAACTCAATTCACATAATATAATATTTGATTTATATTTTTCTACAAAAGACTAACAACGGGCTATTTTTCAAATGAGTCAATTTTTCTAAGTAAAATTGTACATATTTCCAGTTTCTGAAGAAGATTTCAATGAAAATGTAGAATAAAATATATTTTCATAAATAATAAAAACTACTTGCGAGTGATTTAATTTCTTAAATAATTCGAAAGTATATCAGATTATGTAAATATTCATTTGATACATCAAATACATGCCTTCAGCTAACTAAAGTTTTATGAACCTACTGAAAGGATATTTGAAAACTTTAATTTCTCCCAATGCCCGTAGAACTTTTAAAATACACAGCACGTGAATGTTGCTTTTTTATATTGAACCCCCGAGCTTGAAATCATCCAATCAAAACAAACTCAAATTATTAGATTCATAGCAAAACACTGAATTGTGATATTTTTGGATTTCATAACTATGATCTTCTCACTAATGAATTAGCATTTGTAATTTATAATCAACAATGTTGAGAAAATATATTGAAAAATTTACAGAAAATCATATAAAAATCTGTGCTGGCTAAAGTGCAAAATTGTAAAATAAAAATAAATAATTGTTTGAAAAAATTATGAAAGGAAATATATTGAAATGTAGTAATTTACAAAATGTATCATCGTGCTTTTATGAAAAACAGGCCATATTGTTGAATGAAATTCATGTCCCACTCGTTGGAGGCATGTTTCATCAATTTGATCAATTCTTCCTATCCTTTTCTTAACCAACTTAAAATGCTCCAAAATACGTACAAAAAACATGTTACAAATCAAGAAAACTAGCTTGGCTGTTTAAAAATAGATCCTCAGTGAAAAAATGGCTAATCGAATATAACAACCCCACTTTCTTTACAAGTCAATACAGAATTCGTAATATCGGGACATTTCAGAAAGTAAGCAATCACTAATGTTGCCCTACGGTGAGCAGGTTGTAATTGATTGCCAATATATGATAGCATTCAAAACTTAAGTGTATTAAAAATAGTAATATTTACTTGCCGGCACATGCGTAAAAATTTCAATTCTACAAATGTATCATAACAGTCTTCAAACAATTTCGAAATTATAATACGAAATAACGACTGAACAATGAATGGGATGATCGTTACTGTACATAATATTTAATGTGAAATGAACACATATCCTTTACTGTGTATGTATAATATAGAAATCGAATATAAGTAACTAACAAATAAATGGAAGAAACCTAAAATATTGAAAAATGTGAACTAAAATATAAATGCTTTCGAAAATATCTGACTTATTATTTCGAATAGCCTTTCATCCATCACATCTGTGTCTGCTGAAAATATTAGATGCGAGCAGAAGTTTCAGATATTCATATTTTTGAAAAGTGTTTGTTGAAATTGCTCTCTGATCAGAGTCAAAAACTGTGTTTACTTCTTTATTTGCAGAATCTGTAGGTGTTCAGATTACCAATCGTTATAAATATGAAAGCATATGCCTGTGTAGATTTTCAATGCTCTGTAGATTTTCATCGTACGTTTCAGCCAAAATAATATTAAATAAGAATGGAAGGAATGGCAGAACATCTCAGCTGACCCAAGGTCCAGAGGAGAGCCTGCCAAAAGAGTCAACCATCAACGAGGCAAAAAAACAAAAATTATTTGCCCGTGGAGCAGGGTGCCCTAGAAATAACCGTAAATGCCCTAGTCAGCGTTAGCGGAGCACCATCTTATCCATAGCAACAGCATCTTGGTGATCCCTCGGAACATAATAACAGCTGTCACTCAGACTGAAGCTTGGTGTTAAGTGTAAAGAGATATTCAAAGACTTGTTCGAAAAAATTTGGTTCGTACCGCCTTGTATTTCCGCAAATGTAGGTAATAAGGATAGAGTTCTGCAGGTGTAGAAAGTGTAGTCACAAATTCGTCGGCGTTATGGCGAAGTACATCTCTTGTTAGCAGGCGTACAGAAGGCAAGTGAATCTGTACCAAAATCCGGCGAGTTTCGAGCAATAGATTTCGCTTCAGTATTACACCCAGCTCGTAGTCTGACATCGTTCGTTCCACTTAGTTTACTAATCGTAAAAGTCCCTGTGAAATTCATTTAAATTTTTATGTCGTCACTACTTCCGATCTCGAATCAGCTCACGCATTTCCAGGTTTGTATGTCAATCACTTAAATGATTTTTTAAAGCCGCCGCCAACTCTCCCCTTTTGATAATAATAGTAACGCCAATACCAGCCAGCTACAGGGTTTGTAAAGGGCTTAGAGACAGACATGCTGGCAAAATAATCAGAAAACCCCTCTGAGGGTTTGTCGCGTAAGTGCCGAGACTCAGTATAAATGAAAGTAGGACACTTGGTATAAATTGGTCAACAGGTAGAAACAAAATGCTCCAAGAAAACTTTCGGACCCACCCTTCTGCGATGCTGATCGCTCAGTCATCGTACAAATTTACCTATTCTTCTCGAGGTGTGTGAGGTCTATAGTATTTTTGCGCAGAGACGAAAGCTGGAACAGAAAGCCATGCGGAGGCGAAGACTCCCGAGGATCCACTCATAGTGTGATCGAACCGTGTGATTTTTTTTGCTCATTAGTGAGGTAATACTATCTTGAAAGGATGTCAATTGTAGCTGATACGTTCTCATCGACTCCTGAACTTTCCTGGGTTGGAAAGCGTTGGGCGGTGAAGGTGCAGTATTTAGCTTAGAGTTCGAGCTTTTACGTAATCTTGATCCCTAAGCCTCTTTTGAGAGAGACTGGTGCACCATTTTCCTAGCTCAAGGTCCTGGTCTAGTAGCTTTCGGTGGAGTTCCTATGTTTCTCTGCACATCGTCCAAGAAGGACTAACCAGCCGTGAGTGGGAAATGGAATGCTCGCCTGTAAAGAAGACACTCTCCGTTGTCACCCAGCTGCTCGCCAAGCAAAGTTTTTGGAGCTCTTATCCATATGAGGTCGTAAACGATGGCTGAAAAAGGGATGTGATCATATAGACCACTTATATAGATTCTAGTCAGGCAGGTCATCCTGACTGTGCCTTAGTGGCATTTCGGCAAAATTTATTATGAATCTTTGTTATTCTAAACAGTCACTAAAAAAACTAAACAGCCTACTTCCATTCAGGTCTCTGACTTAAAATGGACACAACAAATTCAAGCAAACAACGTTTGGTGTTGTTGCTAATTCAAATACTCCATTTAGTTTGGCCAAACTGAATGAAAATTGTGGTGGCACCATGCGAACCCCACGTAACACAAAATCCTGAAAAATCACCAAATCCGGACCAAACGCCCAGCATAGCCTCTCTATAAAGAGCGTCACAGGCTCTTTGGGTAGATAAATCATCATGGTGCTTTCAGACCAAAATAGCTCAGCAAAAAGCTAAAGAATTGAAGCTAAATGAAACAGATCGGAAAACGGTATACGGCTGGGAAGAATGGAAATAATTATGTTATTAATTATTTCCATCTCTTCGTAATCGATAGACAAACTGTTCTGCAAAGATTAGAATGACAAGAGAGGCAATTAAAGGGCATGTTAGTGGGAATAGATAAAAAAAATGAAGGCGGATTAATACAGAGTCAGGAGTTAACTCTTATGAAATGTCTTTCATACTTGGGCAAGGTCACCTAAAACAAGTTTCAGATCCCACGTTGGGCCTACTTGTAGTTGTAGCGTGGCAGGGCACCCGAACCGCACCAAAACCCGGTAACAAAGTGTAAAAAACAGCCAACAATGAGGTGGGTTCTTGATGATTAGAATAGATAAGTTCATCATGAGCACGCATTAGCCGTAATTTAAAAACTAAAACAGAAGAAGGGGCTTTTTCCGTAAAGGACCAAAAAAGCTGTCATCCAAGACGCGTCAAAGCACGTTTACTAGAGGGTAAAAAAAACACCAACATGAATTTCTTGGGAGAGGTGTAGTACACCAATCTACGAGGCAGACTTGATTGAAGGCCAACATCCCCAGCCCACAGATTTGGTAGATAGTGTGGAGATCTACATTGTCCTGTAAATTTGGCCTAAAAAACATTCTAGCTGGAAATCCTTCCCTAATATGTAAGCCAGCCAGGTAAATCGGACCCTGGAAAGAAGAATGTCCTGACGGGCTATAATTAAGGCATGAATTTCTTTCAATTAATAATTTATTTTTATTATTTTGTAAGAATAATACAAATAGCATAGACAAAAAAAATATGAAAGCCATCTATATTATATTAAGTTAAGATGGTGATTATGGGCCCTATCAATACAGGTTCATTTTAATCAAAGTGTAGTAATTACTTATGTACTAAATTATGTATGCTGTAGAATTTCCGCGCGATAAATTTTAAGGAAATCAAAAGCGAAGGAAGAAGAAGAATAACTTGTGTAAACAGTATATTCGTCAAATAGTAGAAATAAAAATAGTAGAAATCATATTCACGCTAACGTAAGCACATAATATTATTGGGTTTATACTACATTATCACCTTATTTTTATCGGTATGACTGAACAAATCTCAATTCCGTCTCAATCTAAAAAAAAACGAGAATTCTCTAATACGGAGTTATTTGGAGGGATAAACATGCCCTCACTTCACAAAATGTCTACTAGAACTTGGTGGAAAATTCCGGGCGAAATGCCAAACCACCACATTTGTAGTCTATCCAAACCTACCTTTGAAGCCCCCAGTCCAGGCCCGTATTTACCCTGGTGCTTGAGCATGCTCAGCATGCTCTGAGAAAGGCTGCGCATGCTCTAAAAAATGCTGAATGTTCAAAAAAATTTCAAATACGCTCTTGCTCTGAAAAAAGGCAATAAATAGAAAAATATGCATAAAATGTAAATAAACACAAAAAACATCAAAAATTTTTGTTTAATTGTTTTTGTTTTCATTTTATTTCAAACTTAACTTTTATTTCAAACTTAACTTAACATAATTGAATTCTTCGTTCTTTTTTATTATTGAATTCATGTAATACTTCATCAACCGAAATATCATTCAATCTCTTATGTTCAAAGGCTAAATATGCAAGGTGTCGCATGCGCTTATTGGTCATAGCAGTCAACGCAGAGAAAGAAGCTTCGTACACTGCAGTGATGCAAGCAAATGTTTCTATTGATGCATAAATCTTGTATACATCTGGAACAACTTCATATCGTCATTTTTATTTGGCTGTTGTCCAATAGTTTCTCCCACCACGACATCTTCTAAAAGTGTTGACTTTCGCCGATTCCGTGAAGGAGTTGTTGCTGAAGATTCTGGAAGTAATTCATCGACCAATTTCATGAACTTATTGTAATTTTCATCAGTTCTATATTTAGTAACGGTAGACTGAAGATGTTCGATCATAGGCTTAGCTCGACTATAGCTTATGTCACGGCTTTGAAGCAGGCGATCAACTGGCTTAAAAGTTTGTAGAAAATCATTCATAAATACCAATAAAAAACAAACTTTTTTTGCTTTATGATATTTGATAGACCAATTGCCGTAGCAATTTGTTCACCATCTAAATTGCTTTTAGAATCTTTGGCTTGAGCGAGTGTTGCACAAATCCCAGAATAATTTGAACGTACATTTGCGTTGTTATGAAAAAATAAATAAATAAAAAAATAAATGACCCGCCCACCGTGTATCAATTAATCTTGCTAGCGATCCCCCCTCATAAATATTTTTTACTTTTGGTTTTTTGAAAAATGTATATAATAATTCTACTTGATCAAAAAATTGGTTAACACATGGGATTTGCTTGACAATGGCAATGATAACCAAATGCAGACGGTGGTTAAAACAATGTACGTACGGTATAATTTTACCCAACAATTCTTGAAGTCGTTTTGCTACACCCGATATATGACCGCTCATTACCGGTGCTCCATCACAGCACTGGCTCAATATTTTCTTCGTGTCCAAACCATAATCATTCAGTGATTGTGAAAGCAATTGAGAGAACGCATCTGCATCCAAATCTTTGCTTGTTTCAAAGAAAATGAGAGCTTTTTTTGCTTTGCCATTTGCAACAAATCTTGCAGCTATTGAAAGGCATTCGTCGCTGTTTTTATCTTTGGTGCCATCCAATAAAATTGTAAATGCGTCAGCATCGGATATTTTAATTTCATCGACAACAGCATTACTTACTAAATTAGCCAAAATTTCAATAAATTCATTTTGAATGTTGGGCGATTTGTAGGTGACATTGGGTGGCATGTACTTTTGACACGCAGCAATTTCTGAATCTCTTGTTAGCGTAAATTCAAATAAACTGTTGAATAACCCTCCTTCAGATTTTTCTTCTTCATTCCAATCGCCACGCAAAGCTAAAAGATTACTAGCCAAAAATATGATTATATCAACAATCGTTTTACAATCGTATCGACGTTTTTCTAAAACTGTACTGATACAGATGTTCCCTCACGCATTCGTTTTTCTTTTTCATGTTGTCGTAAAGCAGCATCAACATGTGCGGTAGATGCATCGTGTCTTGAAAATCCTTTTCCTTCAGTGAGAGCAGTCCGCCATTTATTGTACCCATTCATTTATTATTGTACCGAATCTTTATTTATACAAATACTTACCGTTGACAAATTACTGTTAACACATTTATTGCTCGAAATAAAAATGAAGTGCTTACATACATACACCGTTCTTGATCATTGTATCAACGCCTAAATTGAAAATGCTGAGCTATTTGAATTTTTTTCGTTCATTTCATTTATGCTTATGAATGCTCAAATCACGACGCGACATTAAGTATACTGATATCGATATATAATTATTTCTTTATTCATTATATTCAGGTCCGTATTTTGAACAACTTTTGTACTGGATGCTCAGCATGCTCAAAAATTTTATTCACGGTACGGCCCTGCCCCAGTCAGAACTACCCTTCAGCGTACGAGGCTATCTTCTTAAAAATGAGTTTGAAGCTAACGAAGTTCATCAAAAAAGCAATACTGGGGCATCATTGCAAGTCATCAATTGAGGAGCAGAGTCGATAACGTCAGCAGTCTACGGCAGCAGCACCCGTTTTTCAAATACAAGTTTAAATTACGTGTTATATTTCTAGAAAAAAGTTAGAAAAATAACCAATTTGAATAAAGAAACAAAGCTAAGCCACTATCTTCAAGCAATAAAACGCATATATATGAAGTATAAGTTGGAAAATTTAATATAGAAATAGTTTGTGTTTAAGATGCAAAATAAAATTTCTTCCAATTTAATTCTAAGTCTCCATTTTTGGCAGCATACACTCTTCGCCGCTGTTGATAGTTGTTTTGTCTGTTTCCACGTTCGATATTATCCAGTTGTCAACGCATTGTGCCTCTTGCACATTATGCGTTTGACCCTCGTGATGACGACAGGCATCCAAAACACAATTCTGAATTTTCGATCGCAGTTCTAGTTTCTCCAAGGGATTTAAAATTCGAAAATATGGTATCAATGACATTAAAAAATGATAATCATCATCGGATTCATTGTGATTCAATAGTCTCAGTACTGCTTCGGTTTTTTGTCTTTCAAGCTCGACCTTCTCTTTTCTGAGCTGAATTTTCTCAACTTTGTTCCTGGATCGATGCGCATTTTTTTCGGTTGATTTAGATTCTAATGGCACCACCATCACTGGTTCTGGCTGATCATCTATGTGATTACCTGATTGTGTATTCTGCATCGGTTGAAATCTACCGTTTGCTTCATTGTGACTATAGGGCAATAATAAATCATTTTCACTTGCAGCAATTTCTTCTGGCTCAGATTGAAGACTGTTTTCAATGACACCGAGCTCTGCACTTTTTATTTGCAGTGGATCAACAATGTCCGTGCGAGTTATACCTTTGGTGAACAGCATTGGCTGGTAAAATCTCCATTTTGGCTGCTCCGCATATTCAGATGATTGGGAGTAGTACTGTTTCTGTATCATTTTCCGAAACATATCTTTCAAGCTTTTCCATTTTCTTCTTGCAGCACTGCCTAGAAAAATAAACCAAAGATTTTAGTTTTATTGTTTAGAGATAAAAGTGAATGGAAGATAATTGTTCTCACAAAAAGAAATAAAATCCTAACCAATAAAACCATTTTTGTTATTGAAAAAAATAGTTTTTAAATTTTTCTAGTATATTGTTTATTTAAGTAAATGATTGAATCTTGTCAAAGAGTAAAACTACGTCTATAACCAGCATTATTTCATTTCTCACCAACGAGAATTTTAATTTTCAAAAACTAAATTTTGAACCTTTTTTTTGTATTTTCGCTCGGCAAAGTAAATGATTCGGTCTAAGTAAACATTTATAATAAATATGAAATATGCTGTGCATCAAATACAATCAACAATTTTAGTTTCACTAAGATGTTGCTTTTGGACACGGAAAATATGTACATGCACATGGGAATGATATAATCAAAAATTCACATAGCATTTTCGATTGAAAGATATCAATGCATTTGAAAGTTTTTTTACTAACCGACAAGCAATCAATTAAAATAATACAAATTATTCATAGTTTTATGATATCAATAAAATATGTTTTTTAATTACATTTGCAAAAGAATTATTTGTGAAAATAAACAACAAAATATTCAATTACCTGATACATTTAGTTTATATCCAATTTGGTGCCAATATTTCCTGGTAACGCGACCATTCTTATAATTACAGTCCTTTTCATCCCACAAACACGGTTTCGCTTGAATTTCAGCAATCAACTTTTCAGTCTGAGCGTCACTTAATATCCGACTTACAATACGTTTTGGCTTGTTCGTTTTGCTTGCCATGGCTGTTTCACGCAAGATAAACTGCTATGTACGAATAAATAACGCAAACACGTGAGGAAATCGATCACACTCTGTGAAACGAAAACTTATGTTTGGAAATAACTGCTTGTAATTAATAAGTGATAAGTTACTATAATGCCACAAAAACAATTACGAAACGAGGAGAAAAACTCTACCACGTGAGCTTCAATGCCGTACTATGCGCACAATATGGCGAGCGACAAGCGATATCAGGCCACAGCGTTCGAGCGAGAAAACATAACCGACGTTGTGTTGCTATCGCCCATCACGACAGTACAAATATGTATGTACATACATACATACATTGTTTTATAGCTTGTCTGAGACCTGAGAGCCATTTTGCCAGAAATCGGTTTTCAGAGCTGCCATACAAAAGCAATTGTTTAAATACGTTTGTAAATATTTGAATTCAGATAATTTGTGTTTCTGCTGAATAAAGTTTGATTGAATCTTAGTGAGTATTAAAACAAGGTAAGTAATAAAAATTTGTTCATTGAACATTACTGTTTATTGAACTCAATCAGCTATTGGCAATATTAATCTCGTTATTAAGATGAAACTAGACGCTGTAGTTCGGTTATAAATTAATTTATCGTCAAATTAAATGATTATTATGATGTGTTTGGTTAATGGATACTGCAGGATATTCAACAGCATAAGCAATCTATAGTCCGCTGTGATTTCCAAATTATTGTTCAAATCTTCCCTTTCCCAAGCCATCCGTACCCCCTAATCTTAAGCTATATGTCAATGAGTTATTTTTGAATTGTTAGTTATCTATTCATTTTTGTTGCGTATTCCATTTTTTCTTCGTTTATACTACACTTTTCAATTTACAATTTGTACAATTTTTCAATTTGTACAAATACGACGTACATTGTTTGGTGAATAAATAAATTAAATGCTTAGTGACTTGCACCCGGCAAAAATTTTTTTTTCCCAAAATTATCTGTTCACGAACGGCAATCAGAACAAATGATATAAATCTCCAAGTACAGCGTCAGCGCTATCTCGCTCTGTATACCTACATTGGCTTTATCGCCCATTCCGGACTGTATACAAATCTGCTCATGCGCGCATGTGGCATGCACACGTAATGTAGATAGAAATTTCTTTGGATGTATGCATGTGTATACCAAAAATACCTGCATAATTATGATACATGTCGCTTACGAACGAGTCGCGCGATATAGGACGTTCAACCACTGCGATGTTGTGTATGTGTGAAATGATTTAAACAGATGCAGTGTAATGCATGGTATATTGCATGCAATGTTGAATTGAACTAATTGGGTGTATTAAACTAAATGCAGAAAATTGTTTGTCTATTCTAATTCCATGTAATTTTTACTAGTGTTCGAAAAACATTAGCACAGTAAAACCTGCTAATCGGGACACTGTATGATGGGACCACCTGAACAATTGAGCCATAACATCACCGCACATACAATCTCTAGAAGGAAATTCACTCTGTAATCGGGGTACCTCTAGAATTGACTAGTGGACCAGATTAGATGCACAAAAAATTATCCAGTAGTACTTGTTAATGGCACCGAACAGTTTTATAGCCTCTACAGACGACGAACATGCTCGTCAACTTGGTGCGAAACCATGTTTTAAAACTTCAATACAGACGTTCGCACCAAATGCCGAACATCAGTACATTGCGCATCAGTTTCCACTGAATTTCAATGTTCGCGCACATGTTTACGAACCTGAGATAAGGGTAAGGGTAAGTGTTTACCTGCGTACAACACAATTGCACGTGTTCGCTCGCAAAGTTGTACACCATGTTCCTCGTCTGTAGAGGCTCTTAAGACCAACATGAACAAGTGTGAAAGAATGAGTTTTTCTGGCAAATATTAGCAGCTGCAGATCGAGGAAATTCTTAGATTATTTCTGCCGGGCTTTCTGCTGGAAAATCATTTAATGTGTAGAACTTGAGTGGTGTTCTGATAATAATAAAATATTGATTTATTTGGGCATTATTTAGGGCATGCAATCCCGAGATTTCTGTATCCCGAAACATTTTGGACATTTTCGGGATCCCGAATTTTTTATCTTGACTCCCGAAATTTCGGGATTAATAAAATTCAGCCCATTTTGAGTATTAGAAAAGTTTCGTCACTACGACATGAGCCAGAACCCAGAGCTTAATACTAAAAGAAATATCGTTTTATGAAAACGGGTAATTTTTGCAACTGGCGTATAGCTATGTGTCAGCATCAGGATGCCGATAAAACTACAAACGCACATCAACATCCTTATGCCGACACTCTAAACACTAATATCAACACGGTACTCGTGCATCGCCATACATACATGACGACAACGGCCGGGTTGAAATTAATAGAAATGATGAAAGAATCAAGTTCTTAGCATCAACAAATCGAAGACCCACAGTGGCTTCGATGTAATAAATAAGTTTATTCTTTTTCTTAAATGTCTCGTGAGAAAAACGAAGACCAACGTGGCTTCGAAATAATGTCTCATCAAAAAAAACGAAGACCAAAGTGGCTTCGATAGTAGCAAGTAAGAAAAATTGTTCAGTCTTAGTCTAGTATTCGAAATATAAGGAGTAAATAAATTGTGTGCAAAGTATTTTTATTTTAAAAGTAGTTTTTACGAAAAGTAAAAGTTATTACTGTATGATTACATGCTTAATATCCCACCAAAAAGTGTAGAGCTCAAAATATCTTTTTCAGCAGCTTGATATATGTGCAGCAAAATCAGGTCTAGTTTAAATTTTGAAACTCTTGACGAATTATGTTCATTAAGAGCAAACTTTCAAAACGAATCAGCAGTTTAAATCAAACGATATTATCACTTATCAATTGTTTCATTGAAAACCAATATTATTTTGTAATTGATATGTAAACAACTAAAAAGAATGTTATATTATCTAACATCCGTTATGTTAGTCAAATTTCAATACGTTTTTAACTAATTTTATAATTATCTATCATAACCAAACAAGGAGAAATTATTGGACAAGAAGATAAGAAGAAATTCATATACGATTAAATTAGATGCAATCATAGATTAACGATTTACTTATTAGCACTCATGTACATAAATTTAACATTATAATGAACTTAACTTCGGGTTTTATGTATACTTTTGAAATAAAGCTTTAATTGAGTACGAATAAGCCAATATATCTGTTTAAATTCCCTTAATATAGTTCATTTATAAAATTCCGAAATCTCGAGACTATCTCGGGACTAGATTTTCGGGACCTTCATTTCAATCTCGGGATTAATTCCCTAACATTATTGTATTTCCCTCTTTATTAACAGGTTGTATGCAATTTGTTTCATAGCTGTGGTATACATATTTCAGTGTTTGTTCAAGCAACGTCAAAGAACTAAAAAAAAACTCTAGCGCACCTGAACCGCTAGAAACACTAATGTTCGAAACACAGTAGAAGAATCGTGCAGGTTTTGAGTGCATATTCCACCACATGTGCTGCTTATTACGGCCAAACTGTTTCAAATGCCACGTTTTACTTTGGTCTCAAGAATGCATTATAACTCATATGGTAGAAGGTTTCAGATATTACCACTGGCATGGGTTTCAAAGTTTATGAAAGAAAAACACTTGTTAATTATATTCGTTATCAGTTGCTTATTTCACCAAACTTTGAAAGCAGCATCTCATATAACATCAATGAAGAAAATGCTCAGTGCCTGCAGCACTGTAACTGAAGTTGGTGTTTGGGGCTGCGATCCGAAAAATTTGCAGAACTTAGGGAATCGAAACATCGGTTATTTATTTTCATTGTAAATGTTTCCGGTATGAATACTAACTGTAAGCATTTATTGATACAAAAGTAGCACAACCGACTCGTGCTGGCAACCTTCTGCCAGTATCAAAGCCAAGAATATATCACATCTGCTTCACGTTGTTATATTACATTCGAAGTTATAGAAGTATAAAGAAATTTAGGGTTACCTGAAGCGATTTTTTTCAAATAATCGAAAGCTTAATATTTGCTGTTTATTGTCACTACAATATCATTACCATTTGAAAATTCTACGATAAAACCGCTTAATAAAGATATTGCAATTAATCACAAAACCAACAATAGCTGGCAACCCTATCATGGCTTTTCAACCAAATTTGGCCTGAATAATGTTTATGATAGGTTGTATTAATTGTATGAAATTTGTATTGATTTCATGACTGCACTGGAAGTTATAGGGCAAGAAGTTTTATTTTCCTGAGCGAATTTTCAAAACCAAAGACACAAAAATTACCATAACTAACAACACCAATCGAATTTTGCAACCAAATTTCCACCAAACAGAGATTAGAGTAAGGTTCAGCTATTGTGTCAATTTCATGAAAATTTGGTAACTAATTCACATTTCATAGGGCAAAAGCAGTTTTTTTTCTTTGTAATTTTTCAAGATGGCACCACTGGCACAGAGTTGCCCACAGTTCAAAATCGCTTCTATCAGATCTGGTCCTACTTAAGTCCAATGCATTCTGTAAATTTCAGCTGTATGTGATTATTAGTTCGTGGGTTCCCGTGAACAGAAGTTTTTGATACTAAAAATATAGGTTAACTGGGAGAGGGTTACCGTTCTTATCCGACATTAAATTTCCAAAGTTTTACTTTGAACGTGTAGATAAAACATAAGATTTGTATACAAATTGGTTTTATTGTAAGAAAAGGACATTTTTTTGAATATTCGATGGTTTGAATGTTTTCACTTCCAAATTTTTATTTTTTCAAATTGAAGACACCAAAATTATCATAGCTGGCAGTTCCAACCGATTTTTTCGACCAAACGTGGCTTAAAATAAGGTCCAGCTACTGTGTGAATTTCGTCAAAATCGAACGATTGAATCAGAATTTATAGGGCTAAAAGCAATTATCTTTTTTAGTGATTTTTCAAGATGGCACCACTGGCACAGAAACGCTTGCATTTCAAAATCACTTCTATCAGACCTGGTCCCATTTAAGACCAATACATTCGGCAAATTTCAATAAATTCTGCTCATCGGATCGTGAGTTTCCGTGAACAGAAGTTTTTGATGCTAAAAATATAGGTAAATTGGGCAAGGGTTACCAGGCGTGCCCGTTATACCATATCAAATTTTTTTGATTGTCTATGTAAACAAAGCACAAGATTTACATATGAGTGGCTTTTTTTTGAAGAAGCGGCATTTTTTCAAGAGAGATGATGACTTGGAGGTTTTCACTTTCAGTGCCTGCACTAGCTATAGGGTTAAAAGCACGCTCATTAAAAGCTACACAAATCTACAACTAAATAACATAAATACGTCCTGAAAATTTCGTAATGATTGAATAGCTCTGTCAAAAGTTATCGTAATTTCAAAATTTTCAAATTTTCCCGTTCTCTTTTTAGGCACCCAGCGCACACATGGGGTTAAAAAATTCCAAAACATTATCCGATTCACATGTAAAACACGTTCGGAATTTATTTCGTCAGCTTTATTTTTGCGAAAACTATTTGTGTACGAAATAATAGGTATATTAAAAATATCACTTAAATGGCCGCTGGTGCCAAAAGGTTAACAATAACTGACATTTAGTGAGACGTGGACCTATTCTGCATATACATCAATGTATCCTGAAAGTTTCAGCTCAATCGGATTGCGCGTTCCCGAGATTATCTCACTGAATTTTTTTGATTATATATATATATATATATATATATATATATATATATATATATATATATATATATATATATATATATATGGAAATATGAATTTTTGGCCGAATCGATTTTAATACTAATGTTCTTCGAACATTAGTAAACATATGAGTGCCACATACAACGAACTGGATACATGCAAAAAGTTAAAAGCAATATAAGCATTCGAAAAATATTTGCTTAGTCGATGAAAAATTACTGATTGCATTAAAATTAGTAACGCAACGCATTTAAAAAAATAAAAACCAATTAAAACTGTCATTGGAAATTTCAAAGACACTGAGAGAAATTGATTGAATATAGATTACTTTTTTTTTTACAGATAGATAAATTTTGATATTGGTTTGATTTAAGATTAACATATATTTTATATATCTTATATTATCTTATATTATATATCATAGATATCATAGATATCTTATTAACACTAAGCGTTTGGGAAAATTTGGTGAGCTAATATAGAATATAAGATGACGGTGATTTTCCGGTTTTCACTTGATATTGAAATGCAAAAAGAAGCCGAAAATTCATAACCTATCTTAATAATGCTAATTGATGCAACTTTTATAATCTGGAAAGCATAAACCTATAATTTTCCGCACTTCCCATTTACAAACCTTAAATGAGCTCCAGAAAATGCTGAGCGTACCTCAGACCCAACAAAATTAATTTCTATATTTGAAGCTCTCTGCTGTCTACGCTCTACTTAGAAGAAAATGATTACACTTACAATTCAAAAGTGTTTGTTTGTTTGTTTCGAAATAAGGGTTCCCTGGAAATCTGCGGGCTATAAGCCGAATAGTGATGAGAATTCAAATGTTCCAGCAGACATTTAAAATTTGGCAGAAGTTGATCAATTTGTGACCACTAACAAGTCTTTCCAGGAAGATTGGGAAAATGTTTTCTTTGAAAAGGTTTCAACCGAATAAGTCATCATAGCAGTGAATCCGAACTGCAGTATTCCGAAAAAGATTAAGTTTTTCAGTAGAATACTTATCCTATTAAAACCATAATCAAGCAAATACATCAAGGCTTCTGCTCTCCAATGGTCATACCTCAGGTTTCGCAAAAATTAAATAATTGCGCAGTTCTAATGGAATAGGCACATCTAACAAATGCAAATAGACAAATTTCTATATCTTACCATTTTAAATCTTTAAACTGAATATGTGTATTACAATTTTGTCAAAAGTTAAACACTTGTACAACACTCACATGAAAAACCAATATTTCGCTCTTTGTTTTCCTGCAATAAATACTCAAAATACGTTAATAATAAAAATGTGAACATAATTTACAGTAACCTATGATCAAAATAAAGATTAAATAAAAAACTTCACCGTTCTTTTTTGAACCTTTAAAATCGGACCACCTGTGAAGTGGAGTTATTTTTGCTGGGACGCTAAGATGGTCGCAAGGTTTTACTGTATTAAACTCGTTTTTAACTGGATTTAAACTTTTGTTGGGCTAAAATTGTCAATTCGATAAAAGGTGTATAGCTATACTAGCAAATAAAATTCAAACACATTCCTTCTTTAATCGGTCGATAGAATAATGGAAGCATATATGAATGGCGTTGGGCAAATGATTTACGAAATCATTTTTCATCGATTTGGTTTGCTATTAATGTTAAACATATTTCAATATAAAAGCATCAATCAGTTAAATTATTGCATGGTATTCTGTTGAGTCTTTGCAAATGCATACTCAACTTGAAATTACTCGTTAAAATGTTATATGTGGTTTTTTTTCAAGGATATTCTACTTAATTTTTAATGCTTCATGAAACAACGTTTTGTGTGGTCTTTGACACAACGATTCCCTTAAGCATGACCAAACTGAAGGAACGTGGTGATGGTGCCACGCCAACCCCACGTAGTGTTAAGCCCGGAAAAATTATTAAGTCCGGAACAAATGTTAATCATCAATCTCAATAATTCTAAATCAATCTCTAGATTGCTCCCAGGGCCAAAACGTAGAGTAGCTTAAAATGATTTGACCAGGAGAGGTAATTAAGGCTAGGGAGAGATAATCACAAGTCCTGATCGAGTGGCAAACTGCTCCGTTGAACGTCAAAGATGAGAATGACAAAGGAGGCTATCAAAGGATATGCTAGTGGGAAGGGGTTAGGAAAAAATCTAAAGTATTGACGAGTTAGGAGCTCATAGATTTGTTTTCCCACTTTTGCGTGGTCAAGTTTCGGAGCCCATGTTGGGCGTAAATTGCAGCGATTAAGGGGCTGTAGGGTGGCAGAACATATTTTATACAATCTTATTTTTACAAAGATTTATCAGCAGCTCAATTCTTATAAATTTTTTTAAAGAATATACAATTACCGAAGTAAGTCTTAATGCAGTAAAAATTTCAGGGAAGATTCGGGGTTAAGTGTTAAATTCTGGAACTAATGGCTAACTGCAGCGTATCATTGCTCAGATCACAATATCGCAAGCAGGATAAGCACAGTATGCGATTTGCTTTTGACAGTGTGAATGTCCATTTCTCTGTGGGCAGGAAGGTGATCTGTATTAGGCATAGTATTGAACCTGGTGGCCGTGTTGATAAAAACCTGTTGCTAGGATCCCTAATACTTCACGGAGCTGATGAGGCTTCGTACAGAGGATGAAAAAGCATGGCAAGATGGCTATGATGCTGAACTCTCTATCATTGATGTAGTGAGGAAGAGCTCGTGGAGAAAACTGACAGGAGTGCAAGTATGAGTGAAATCAAGGAAAATACTGATTCCGAGAATCAAACCACTGACTCTACTGTCAAGATTTCTCAACCATCATCAGCTCAATAGACTTTGGTGACCGCTAAATATTTATTTGGCTGTTATTTCTTCGGTTTGGTTAATAAAATCAAAGATTTCGTTCCTATCTTTAGAAGACCTATATCCCAGCCTGAAAAACGAGGTGCTTTCATCTCATCCGCCCATTGTTTAGCTAGCAATGCACCCACTTAAGCTCGCAACCTTAAATGTCTCTATCTTAGCTCCCATCTACAAGAAGAACATCGTTCAGGATTTTCTGAATCATGGTTTCTTATCCGAAACCAAGTTCAAGTCCCATCATAGTGTAGCCATGGATCACAACAAAATCATTTGTGAAAACACTTCGGATGACCCGAATTTCTCTAAACTGCAAACTTCACTACTAGTCAAAGAGCAGATAAAACCCTAGGACTACTAGAGAACAATAAAATTGTTTTTGTGTGCATTTATGCCCATAATCTTTTCAGTAGTTCTGTGCTGGCTCAGAACCTTGACTCTAGAATACAGTCGAGATCCTGAACCAGCTTTAATCGGCCTGATCATCGTCGGGAGTGATTTCAATGCTCGCTCACAATCATCAAGTAGCCGCAACGAAAACGCCTACGACGTGGCCATAACTGATCAAACCCATCTTTCCCCAGGAATCTACTTTCTGTCAATCTTCGTTAATTATTTACTTCTTTCTTGTGTTTTGGAACCTGGTAACCTCTCTCTCTCTCTTTCTATCTCTCCCAATTCAGCGAATAACGCTGAATCTGATCATCATTTGATCCAATTATGTATTCACCAAGAGCGTGGAAGACACTTCATACGTGCTGACCCTAAGCTATTCATCCCCTACGATAGGATCAACTAGGAGCAATTTGCAGTGGATTGTGAAAACCAAATTCAGAAACCTCGGTCTTCGCAGGTCACGAAATTTTGAATCGAACGAAACGGACGTTGCTCTCGATTGCCTCAATCAACTCACGGTCCCAGTCATTGATAGTTTGGCTATCCCAAAAAAAATCTACAAATTTTGCTTACCGTGATTTATCGCAGGATATCATTCAGCTCCATTATCGACGGAAGTATTTTGACGGCATCTTACCCGAAGTGACCACAGATATTTTAATACGATATGCAAATAATCCATATAGGTGATAAATCCATCAACATCCTCATCATGATCAAGGCCAGAGCTAGGGCATTAATCCCGAGATTGAAATGGTGATCCCGAAATTCGGGATTAGAATTTTCGGGATCCCGAGATAATCCCGAGATTTCGGGATTTTATAAAAAAAAAAACTATATTAAGGAAATTTAAACAGATATATTGGCTTATTCGTACTCAATTAAAACTTTATTTCAATTATATATACATAAAACCGGAAGCTAAGTTCATTATAATGTTAAATTTATGCACATATGTACATGGGTACTAGCAAGTAAGACGTTAATCTATAATTGCATGTAAATTAATCTTATGGTCTAATTTCTTCTTATCTTCTTGTCCAATAAAGTTCTTTATTTGGTCATGATAGTTAGTTATAAAATTAGTTAAAAACGAATTGAAATTTAATCAGCATAACGGATGTTACGATAATATAATAAAAATACATTATTCTTTTTAGTTGTTTACATATCAATTACAAAATAATATTGCTTATCAATGAAACAAGTGATAAGTAATAATATCGATTGGTTCAAACTGCTGATTCATTTTGAAAGTATGCTCTTAATAAACATAATTCTTCAAGAGTTTCAAAATTTAAACTAGACCTGATTTTGCTGCACATATATCCAGCTGCTGAAAAAGATATTTCCGATACACTTTTTGGTGGGATATTAAGCATGTAATCATACGCCAGTTGTAATTAATTGTTGCAACTGGCTTCCGCCTCCGTTTTCACAAAAAAATATTTGTTTTAGTATTAAGTTCTGCTTTTTTATTCCCAAAATGGGTTGAATTTCATCAATCCCGAAATCTCGGGAGTCCCGATAAAAAATTCGGGATCCCGAAAATGTCCAAAATGTGTCGGGATCCCGAGATCCCGAGATCCCGAAATCTCGGGATTGCATGCCCTAGCCAGAGCCCACGTTAACAAGAAATTTGAAGAACGTCTCCATAAAATTGTTTGCTGGCAACGATATGTTCCAGGCACCAATAAAATTGCTGGCCGTCAAAACTTAGGATATAATTTCACTTTTAGTTTACTCTCTGAAGACAAATCTACTGTGGCAGTCTCTTTTATTTGTCGTGGTAAGAAATGTAGCTCTAATCTGAATTTTGCCGCAGTTATTAAGAATTCAATCTATAATTTTGGGCAAGGAAATCAATTGTTGACTCTATCTAGGTTCTTTCCTACAAATGCTTCCACGAACCGCCAAAACTACGCTTCTGTTATGAATAAAGAAATTCCGTTAACACTGCTGTCGACACTTTCCACTAAAAAGTCTTCCGGAGATGATAAAATACCTAATTTAATATTTAAAAAGCTCCCTATTTGTTTGCTTGATAGCCCAGTGAAATCCGACACAAAAAAGGCGAAACTTGGCAAAAATTAGGGGAAAGCTGAATTTTGGTGTGAACCTTGGTACTGGCGTGTTGAACAAAATGTCAAAAGTCCCCATCGATCCGAAAGCTGCGACACTTTTTACACGGGGTCAAAGGTCACCAAAAGTGACCTTTCCTAAATATCTCAGTAACGGTCACGTCTTTAGAAAAACAATGGATGACGAATTTGTAGCTTAAAAAATTTCCAACAAAAAAGATTTATAGCTTTTTCCTGCAACCATAACCGTTTTTGAGATATATTGATCTAAACATTTGTTACTAACAGCATCCTCTTTCTCACGGCTTGTTAATATTATCCGATTTTGATTACGATTTGGCATGTTTGTGAGTTTGTTTTTCTATGTTTAAGAGGCGCATAAAAAAAAATGTGCACAAACTTATCTACCAGACCCCAGGGTAGGTGGAAAAGTGTGCTCCGAAAAGTTCCCGCCAACCCCCGCCCTCCTTTGCCATAAAACTTGTAGGGACATCTGTTCGCTACTCTCTTCTTGGAAATAAACTGTATTGCTCCATCATTGGTATGGGGTATTCCACGAAGAACCAGGACAAGACAACAACATTGCAGGTGAAAATAGGTTTTGTAACATATCATGGCCCTACACTGAAAAAAACACATGGCGCCAGGCGCCATAATTTACAGACTTCTGGGGCCATGTACATAGTCGATTTAGGGATAGTGATAAAATATAGCGCCACATGCCATAATACATGGCGAAAATTACATAGGAGCAGACGCTATGCTTATAGCCCTCCACGCCATACTCTATAGTCCTCCACGCCATGTACTATAGTCCTCCACGCCATGTATATGGCTTTGAGGACTATATTACATGGCGTGGAGGACTATAGTACATGGCGTTGAGGATTATAGTATATGGCGTGGAGGACTATAGTATATGGCGTGGAGGACTATAGCATATGGCGTGGAGGACTATAGTATATGGCGTGGAGGACTATAGTACAAGGCGTCGAGGACTATGGTTCATGGCGTGGGGGACTATAGTACATGGCATGGAGGGCTATAAGCATAGCATCTGCTCCCATGTACTATGGCGTGTGGCGCTATATTTTATCACAAATCGACTGAAATCGACTATGAACATGGTGCCAGAAATCTATAAACTAAGACGTCTGGGGCTATGTGTTTTTTTAGTGTACCATAGATAAATTCCACCAAATATCAATTCCACCAAATATCAATTCCACCAAATATAGATTCTACCAATTATAAATTCGAGTCAACATACTCACTATTGAATGTTCCTGCTCTAGTGTGAAAATTCATCGGTCGAAGTATCGAATATATCGCAGCCAGTACTTCAGTTCAAAATGAGTCAATTATGTAGACCCAAGCTCTAATGTCACTTGTTGACATTTATACGTTCCCTCACACAGCATGGCTGCGAGTTATAATTGGAGTGCCATATTACATGGCTCATGGCACTATGTAATATAGCGTTTGGAGCCATAATTTCTGTGCCATGTAATTATGGCGCTGGGAGCCATACTGCATAGCTCAGGGCACTATGTACATAGCGTGTGGAACCATAAATGCTGCGCCATGTTACATAGGACCACGCGCTATGTAGATTCTGATATTATGGCGCTGGGAGCCATATTGCATAGCTCAGAGTACTATGTACATAACCTATGGCGCCATAAATAATGCGCTATGTTACATGGCTCTGGGCGCCATGTGAATTTTTTTCAGTGTAGGAGTATGAAAAAGCAAGATAATATCAAGGCATAATTCTGTAAACGCTCATTCTTGACATTAAAGGAGCTCAATACGGTGCAGATTGTCCCCGAATAATCAGTCTTTTACCAACCCTGTGATGACTGCATAGCAGCAAAGGGACATGACACGTCTCGAAACCAATTTGCACCTGAAATTACGTGACCTTGCCCTGATCGTTCATGGGATAAGACGGTGTAGAAAAAAAAACTAAAAAACCGGGTATTTCGGGATGGTTCGTTTGCGGAGGTGGGTAGCGTGTGGGTGTGACGCTGGTCCTGCGATGTCAAGAATAGGTAATTAACAGGATAAAAAGTGATCCTATCTTGTTTCACAGTGGGCAAAGAGTAGGCAACGAGCTCATTTCTTAAGATTTGGGATTGATGCTCAGGGATACCATTTTATGGTAAAGGGGAAGGGGGGTACTTTTCGGAGCACACTTTCCCACCTACCTTGGAGTCTGGTTGACAAGTTTATTTACATGTTTTTTTCTGTGCGCCTCTTAAACATAGAAAAATAAACTCACAAACATGCCAAGTCGTAATCAAAATCAGATAATATTAACATGTCGTGAGAAAGAGGATGCTGTTAGTAACAAATGTTTAAATCAATATATCTCGAAAACGGTTATTGTTACAGCAAATGGTAATGTTGTTTTTTTTGTTGGAAATTTTCTAAGCTACAAATTTTCAATACATTGTTTTTCTAAAGACGTAACCGTTACTGAGATATTTAGGAAAGGTCACTTTTGGTGACCTTTGACCCCGTATAAAAAGTGACGCAGCACTCGGATCGATGAGAACTTTTGACATTTTGTTCAACACGCCAGTACCAAGGCTCACACTAGCTTTCCCCTAATTTTTCCGAAGCAACATGTTAGATTTCCCCGGACTATGAGCAACTCTCCATTCTATTTAACTCTACTCATTAGAATTTCGTTTGTTGCCAACAAATGTTCGCTGCGCTTAATGTTTCTTGATGGGATTATACGCACGTCAACAAACTCTCACCTATCAGCTAACACCGATACATACATTCTCACCTGTCGTTTGAGGGTATGCTTTTCTCACTTTTACATATGATAAAGTGAACTTATTTTGGTTTTGGTTCTTCTTAGGTGCCAGCTGATGCTAAATCCTTCATTCCCTGCCAATCTCCTCCATCAATCAATCACGTACTTTCAGTGCTATTTATTAGTTCTTATGCTATGGCTATGACCTTGGTATCAGGCTCGACTCTCGCTGAAACTCAAACATATCCAGTCAAGTCTCAACAAGGTATTGCATAAAACCTCATAGGCTGTATCTTCCAGCTGAACTCCATTATCTCCACTTGAGCTGCGATTATTGCCACAATTGATGAGACGAGACCGATCCTCACTTACGGTGCTCCTATCTGACCTCCGGCCTGAATGTAACCTTCTCTTCACTGGCAGCAAATAGCAGGCATTATCGAAATAGTGACATCTACCAGATATACGAAACTACGCCTCTTTCCTCCTATTTGCTTGAATTAGGCTACAATGCTATTCGCCGCACCACAGTTCGGTTGTTAGTGTTACCTTCGGCCGAAGCCGAAGATAAAGTGAT
This sequence comes from Nemotelus pantherinus, assembly GCA_963978885.1. NCBI lineage: Eukaryota > Metazoa > Arthropoda > Insecta > Diptera > Stratiomyidae > Nemotelus > Nemotelus pantherinus. The sequence goes on from OZ022266.1 coordinate 79,211,997, forward strand.
TTTAAAACAGACTCAAAATGCTAGTTTTGAATTGAGGACTGATCAAAGTAGCAGCTGACAAGTGAATAGTATTTCTGACTTGATTTGCTTACATCTTGTTTTTTCTGCTGAATAATATATTCAGAGTCGTTAGCTTTCAGGGCCTGTTTTGTTTAGATCATATAAATAAAATTGATAATTAGGGACACCGACGAAGAATCTGAAGAAACATCAATCGTCTCTTGTTAGAAACATTTTAAGACATTTGCTAAATTCCCCATTAGTTTCTATTCAGTTTCAGCCGGAACTTTTATTCCCGCGTTCTGCCATGTACAAATTGATAGAGATTTTTTGTTCTAGCATTGAATAGTTACTGTTCCAACGTGCTTCAATATCTTGGATTGAAACATCCTTTGGCAATCCACATGTATCTAGAAATTAATTTAAATATCGAGTGGCTCCATCACTCTTCTTCAAATGTCCTTCAATTTTGCGACATTTTTTTTGCGTTGCACACACTAACTGCGCACTATTTGATTTGCAAAACTATTTGCACACTACTTTATGTCTCGAATATTGTTCAGGCTAAATCGTTGCTCGCATATATGTACATATTTATATGTACATCCACAAACTCAAAATGTTCATGTTTGGTGCAATTCGTGGAAATTATCATTAGTTTGTTGGGCACTGTGATGCCCTGAAGCGGGCTCCATAGCGCTATGCAATTCTGTTTTCCACGAGCATTTTCGAATAATTCACAAAGTCCAATTAGACGCTATATTTGATTTCTTCGGCCTGTATTCGCCGAAGCCGAATCCGAAAGCACTTTTTGTGGCCGAAGGTGGCCGAAGCCGAAGCCGTAGCCGAAGCTTCGGTCGGACACTAATTATTATATCTAAGTGTTAGTGTTATCAATGTTTGAATCTTAGTCTAAACCACTTAAAATCTAAGCTTGTATGCACAAAATTGAAAATAATGATTAAAACATGTTTTCTATACATCTAGTATCATCTATTATCTGAGGCCTACTCATTAAGAATTTAAACGTTTTCATTTTTGTATACCTTGTTTATACCTTACTCTTGCATGTCTCCTACCAAATTTTTTGATGGGATTGTGTCGACGAAATACATACTTTGTATTGAAATTCAGTAGGAAGATAGATATCCTTCAAAAGATGCAGAAGAGATTGATATTTCCGCAGCCGGTTCTCACCCACTGTGGGGTTTTAATACGAATGCTGATGTTAAAATACAAAAAGATATGTTATCTGGCGTAAGTTTTGTGTAAACAATACAGCTTCATCAAAAACAACCGTGTTATCAACAACATTAGAGCGTGATGAGTATGTAAATGCCTGACAATAAAATAATTAAACTCAATTTAAACAATGCTTTAGTTAACTTTCCATTGGTATCACTCACCCATTTTATTGATATAATATCTCTATGATTTCATTATTGTATACACATATAGTATGAAATAGTTTAATGCAAAAAAGGTTTTACCTGTCTTATATATTAAATTCACCGTTAATTCATTATTGTTACATTTATTTATTTTTTTTCTTTTGTTCATTTTAGTAAATATGTTTCATTGAATCTAAACTAAACAACAATATTTTTTTACCAATAATCCATTCAACTATGATTATTAAATTTATTAATGAATTTTTTTCACAAATTCGCAATGAATGCAGTACAATCAACTAAGAATCAACATCATTTTATTTATTTTGATATTTAAAACATTGCATTATGCTAGTTTTGATTACCACGCGATTACTTATTTAATGTTTCATGTTAATCAGGTAGATTAAAAAACTAAATTGTTTTTAAATTACATCGAACTATAAAAATATTCAACAAATCTGTATGTATGTACGTAAGTCATTTTGTTTATTGTAATAAGGTCTAATAAATTTATTATAACAAATTTTTCTTACAACATGTAAGCTTAACTCCAAAAAATGAATTTTATTTAATTTTCCTTAATAATTGCGCTGTACAAGTTTTTGAATATATGAATATCGCCAGTAAATATTTTAATTCACATCACTTTATTCCTTGATAGTGAGATCTAAATCTAATTTCACGTTTGGCTCTGTGTTTAATGGCTTAACTACTAAGTTTTGATCGCATCAACGTCGACTTTTCACTATTTTTTGTTTATTGTTTCCACTTTGGTGTCTTTAAACTTTACCGTGCTTACCAATCAGCTTATTTGATTCAAGGAATAATATTATTTGAATCTTCTCTATTTGGTATTTTTTTAAATTTGATTTTTTCCGTTATAAATTTTTATATCATGATTCCTGCACAATTAATAGTTATAATAATTAAATTCTATCAAAGCCCGTTTATTCTTGTTCCAATCAATTATTCGTTCGTCACTTCTAAATAGCTTCGCTGCGTATCAAAAAACTCTTATCTAATATAAAAATGTTTGGATGAATTTAGTGAATATGCATTGCAATTTGTTTGAGGAGGTAAAAAATTCGGAGGATTAAGAGAATGATTTCAATTAGTTTCAATAAGAGTTTGACTCGAATAAAGCTCGGAATATAGCAGTAGCAAGAAGAGTTTAAGATTTAATATTGGTGAAAATTTGAATTTGGAAGAAAAATCTTTCTTTTCATATCTGGAGATATAGAATTCTAAGAACCATGCAGTATTTTCTTTAACAAATTTAACTTTAACAGAGATTGAATTAGCACTAAGGTTCATTCAAAAAAGGCCGACTAATATAAGAACACAGTTGTTTTTTTTTGTTAATTTTAGGTCAAGACGAAATAGTTGCAAAGATCTGGTTGAAAGTGAAAATAAATAACAGAAGAACTACTAGCCTAAATTTGATTTTGAAATCTTACATAAAAATTTATAGGATTCTTTGAACAAATATAGAGTATTTTTAAAACGATTTAGAAACTCAGATTTAACAATTAGTTACAGATAAAACTTAAGGTCAGATGCGATATCATAGTTAAATAACTTCCGCCGCAAGCATAATCCGATATAACGAATTTCTGACGTTAAGTTATTAAAAACCACAGCTAATTTACGATTGAATCAAAAAGTAAAAAACGAAGACCATTCAATACACTATAAACCTCCAGTTACAAACATCAACAAAAAAAGTTAAATACTAATTTCATTTCTCTTATCACGTCACAATAACAAGCCACCGACTTTTATAACACAGTTCTTTGCGTAAAAGCTCATCCTAGGCACTACCTCGCTTAAGCTGAAAATCAACTTTCGAACAATTCTTCGCCAACGTCAAAAGTGCTCACTCGATTACCGGTATCGGACTTTGGAAGTCGACTCAGCTCCGTGTCACCCGTATTAGGCATGATAATACAAACGAATCCTTGTCCTGTCTGTGAATCACGCGGATGTATGGTTACCGGTGAAAATTTATCGGTTACACCCTCAACATAGCTCTGCAAACGCTGATAGATTTCAGGATAATGTTTGCGCAGAGAAACTCCACGTCGCGTTAAAAGCGTTTGTATATTCACTGAGATGATTTCACGTTCCTTGGGGCTGGATTTCTTCTGTGTGTTGAACGTTAGGATTAGGATCTCCGTGAAAGGTTCTTGTGGAGGAGCGTTCTGTTGGATGGCAGGATCGACTTCGTTCAGAATGGTTTTACAAAGTTTCAGTTTGGCACAGCGTGAGACTAGTTGGCGTTCCCATTTGACCGGAGCAGTTCCCGTTCCGGGGGCTTCGGACACAACACAGATCGCTACGTAGATTAGCAACTTGGAGTCGGGTTTGTATTCGGTACTTAGGCGCAACAGCTCGGAATAGAGTTCCAAGCCCATTTCGGCAGGCATTAGATCAGGCCATCGGACATATGATGCTTCTCCCAAGCATTGGAATCCATTTTTTATAAACGCCTCAGCGCCCTCCGGACACCGAAACAGAATTCGAACTACACCGCGTCCTTGGGAGAAGTAACCTTTTCGGGCTAATAAACTCAGATGGCGTAGTGTATCTGTATCGTCCTTGCACGAAGATAGCACTTGTCTGCAAAGGTTCGAAACACGCGAATGAAGACAAGCTTTTCGATGCTTCTCCCAATGCGTTCGTCGACAATCGCGCGAGCAGTACTGATGGCTGCAATTGTGACAGCTCTTGTAGGTTTTCTTTGCTTCACTGGCCAGTGCCACTTGATCACATTTGGTATTACGACATCGCACCAACAAGTCTGATGCAGTTTTGGATTCGCTCGAATCGAGACTGACACGACGTGGACTCTGTACCGGAAGCATATCGCTGGGTTGATTCGAACTCGAAGGATTCTGTTGTTGGATTGTCTCCAATTTCTGTTTTTGTTGTTGATGCTGCTGCTGCTGTCGCTGGGCATCACCTTCACTACGACGCCGAAGACGATTCTGTTGCTCTACTTGTAGACTGCTTGGTGATAATGAGGTTAAACAAGTTCCAGCTGGGAAGTCATTAACTGTATCGCCTTGAAGAGAAAATATGAAATTTATTATGTTCATTTGATGAATGTCTACAGCTAGGTGTAAGTGAGAAAGAGCGAGATGTGTGATGCCATGATTAGAAAAGAAGTTGTCTAGCAATATGATGGGAATGTATCCTGAGAAAAAGGCTGTCATCCGAAACCAATTCTCAAACTAGATTGTTATCGTTCCTTGCATTAAAAATGAAGCAACTCCGAAAAAGTTTTAACCATGCTGTAAAGATCTCTATCTGCTGGCTCCGTGAATTCAACCTTGAAACTGTAGGTTTCAATAATTGTTTTTGCAAGCATTTTGAGGTTGATACACAAGGCAGCGTGATAAGTGTTAACTGAAAGTAGAGGCTTGAAATCAAGTATCATGATTTAGCTTAAAAATTCTAGTTCAAAATACCTGAATGTGAGATCGATGCGAGTATTAAAATATTCACATTACAAATTTTCACAATATAGTCCTATAATACAATACAATATAAACAATGTCCTTCTCATTTAAATCTTTGTTAGATAACCTGGGAAAATAATTTGCTCACGCAGCAACTTATCATAAATTAAAACTTATTTACATTTCATAGCAAGATGCTGTTTTTAACCATTCGTTACCTCTGTAGTAGAAAAGCAATCAAGAGCGAATACAGTAAGATTGGTGCTAGTTCATCATATGCCCTTTTGACAGAAAACGAGAAAAACTACGTTTGCAAAATTGGAGGAGCAGGTCGCTACTATGTACGCCTTATAAATTATTATCGATATTTCATTGAGCGACTATCGACAGAGTTCAATAGTTAAGCAAATATATGTACTCGTATATTTTATTTATTTTATTTTATTTATTAGCCAAACCAGGTATAAACAGCACAAAGAAAATATTTGAATTAAATATGTGTAAACGAAAAATTAAATAAATTAAATAATTAACAAATAAATTAAAAACAACTGATAAATAACAAACAAATAAAAAAATGTCATATATCTTAAGATAAGGGGTTATAGATGGCTTGAAAAGGGGAGGATTTGAAGCAGAATTTGGAGATCGTTGGGGAATACAGAAAACTTATACTGTTAAATATTCTGCAGCATCTATTTACCGGCTCATTAGCTGCGCAAGTAGTGGAATGTGGATATTATTTAAGTAAACGAGAGGACCTGGTGTTTCTTACAGGGTTATTCAACACCATTTTTCTATTCAGGTATTCAATTTTGGTGACGCCTCTAATGACGTCGAATGTGAAGCAGGCCGAAATAATCTTTCTTCTAGATGCAAATGTTAGTAAGTTTAGATGACCCAGTCGAAACTCATAAGGAGGAAGGGTATTAAAATCGTAAGGGTTGTAGAGTTCTCTCAATGCGAAAAGTAAGAATTGCTTTTGTATGGACTCGAGTCTGTTACTGTGGGTTTCAAAAGCCGGATTCCAGCAAATGGAAGCATATTCGAGAATGGGGCGTACAAATGAGATGTACAAGGATCTTGTAACCCACAGGTTACGAAATTCCTTGGCACGTCTTTTGATGAAGCCTAGCTGTTTGTTTGCACGGGAGAGCATTTTATCATAATGCAAGGTGAAGCGGAGTCGCTCATCCAAGAGAACACCAAGGTCTACAACGTTATCAACTCGAGCTAACAAATTATTCCCGAGGAAATACATGTTTTGTGAGACGGTGCATTTTCGGGAGAAACTTATAACTTGGCACTTAGCAATGTTGAGAGAGAGCTTGTTTTCATTGTACCAATGATCAAGTGAATTAAGTTGAGATTGGAGAAAGAGTGCATCGGATTTAGATTTAATGATGTGATAGACTTTGAGGTCGTAGGCATAAAGTAGATGAGGTATATTTGCTAAGACGTCAGATAGGTCAGAAAAAAATATATTTAAAAGAAGTGGGCCAAGATGTTTACCTTGTGGCACACCAGAAGTAGCAGATATATCTTTCGATAAAATTCCTTGAAATTTTACCAATTGTGTTCGATTGCGAAGTGAGGAAGTCAGCCAGCTATGCAAAGATCCGGCAAGTCCGAATTTCTGAAGCTTTGAAATTAAGGTAGGGTGGTCAACTCTGTCAAAAACTTTACTAAAGTCTGTATAGACTGCGTCAATTTGGTATTCTTTCTCCATTTTACAGAGAACGTCTGAAATCAGGACTGTCAAATTTGTGATAGTTGAGCGACCTTTTCTAAAACCATGCTGTTGCTCGTTCAGACGGGAGTCAACTAGTGGGGAGAGTTTATCGTAGACAATCTTTTCAAAAAGTTTCGGAATTGAAGATAAAATGGCAATGCCCCTATAATATCCGATACAGCGTCTATCACCATTTATGAAGATGAAAGTTTCCAACAGGATGGGAAAACTCCAGACGAAAGTGATATGTTGAAAAAAATATGCAAAGGTGCTATAAGCTGCTCTACACACTTGCGCAAGAAAGTTGGAGGAAGAAAATCGGGCCCAGGGCCTTTGTTGCAGTCGAGTTCCGAAATAGCATTATGTATTTCATCACGTGAAATTTCTAAGTGTCTGACCAAAGCTGTTGGAGCGGAATGAGAGTAAGAAAGGTGTGAGTTTGGTGAGTCTGATGCATTAAAAACAGACTGGAAGCTATCTGCAAATAAATCACAAATATCATTAGGAGAGGAAGAAGTGATATCATTAAAGAACATCGACGTTGGATAACTAGTAGTTTTTCGCTTCACATTTCCAAAATCATAAAATTTGTCGGGTCTCGGATTATATTTTCGCCGGTAGTCTTAAAGCAGTTGTCATAAGCCTCGTGGGATTTTAAAATAAAAAGTAACAGAAACATAACAATTCAATAAATCTAATTTTAAAATAACTCAAAAGTCAAGAGTGGTGAAAATGCAAACATAATACAAAATATTAATGGTTGATTGTTTCAAAATACTTCTGAATATCAGTTTGTCTCCAAATTATTGATTTTCCCCTTTCCTCCTCAATTTTTGTTTTGAAATTGAGAATGTGGGGGATCAAATCACGTTGATTGACTGAATCATATAAAAGGAGATCATTGAATTTCTCTAAAGCATCTTTAGCTGTCACTGAATCAAAATTAGTGATGGGCTCATTTTCTTCGTCAGAATCGTACTCAACATCAATTGTATCAGAATGATTGATTTCATTAGTTACTTGTTTTTCATTATTTCATCAGAAGAATCAGCTATAGGCTCATGAATGATCACCTGTTCATCAGCCTATAAAATTTCGTTCACAGATAGCAATTCGCTTCTTTAATTCTTGGGAAAACTGGAAAATATATAATCCAGTTTCTTCTGTAGCTTCATCAGACACTGCTACATCCGATGAGAACCCCACACGATGGAAACATTTCGGGATTGTTGGAGTTTCAATATGTTCCCAATATAAAACCAACCCGTTAATGACGTCTACAACATTGATCGATTTCGAAAATTTCATTGCTAATTCGCATTCATCAATTCTCGACAATAAGGACAAAAGCATTTTGGATCGACAGCGCATTTTTGCAGCCTGAATTATCCCCTGATCTAGAGATTGTACTTCCCATGTTAAATTTGGTGGAAGGGACTTTTTCGTGATATTCGAAAATTGTTTTTTTGCAATTATGGCTTGTTGCGTTATCAATCGACATAATAATTATCCTCTTTTTAATCACCATATCGTGGTTTAAAAAATCCAGCCAGTTTTCAAACATCATCCGCGTCATCCACGCTTTTTTATTACTCGCCCATTTAACTACAAAGTTATTGGGACTCACTTTATGTTGACGAAACGCTCTCCGTTTGGCTGCATTTCAAATGACTAGCGATTTCAATTTTTCTCCTTTCGCGCTGCAGCACAATAAGATGCTTAATCTATCTTCAGATTTCTTGCCACCTTTACTTGATTGCCCTTTAGGAGCAAAACTTTTTGTTGGAAGGTGTCGGAAAAGAAATCCAGTTTCATCAACGTTGTATTGGTCTTCGGGCGGAAAGTCTCTGAAAATGCCAGGTAACTTCTATTTCCAATCGATAACTGCTTGGGGATTTATATTTGCACCTTCACAAGAAAGAATTTTGATTTTTATATTATGCCTACACCGAAATGACTCCAGCCAGCCTTTGCTTATAGAAAACTTTTCAATTTTTAGAGTCTTGCTAACTCCTTTACCCTCGCTTGAAGTACGATCCCATTAACTGGAATGACGATAGAAATATAAAATAGGAGTTTCAGAGATAAAGAATTTGGATATCCATAGGAATTTCCACTAATCCAAGGAAAATTTAGGCATCGAACAATGTGACGACTCCACACTGTCGTGAATATTTTTTTGGAATGGCCAATTGCTTAAGCACCCATATAAAAAAAAATTGCTAGTGAAAAAATGAACTTTCGTTCGCGTTTGAAATAAAAATGTTCATTATCAATGGGATTCTTCACATGGAACTGAATTCAATAGTATTAAGGACTTACTTTGAAGTATGCCGTTACTGTAGAATTTTGATCTGAAAAATCTACTACGGTTTCTGTTGACTCCTCAATGGGTGGAATAGGGACAGCCTTAATACATGGTAAGAATTCAGTTGCTTATGCTTCCAAAACTTTAAATGCTGTTCAAAAAAGCTTTTTTACAAATCGAGAAGGACCTTTTTGCGATTTGTTTTGGATGTGGTACAAATTCCCAGGTACATATATGCCCAAGAAATAACAGTCGAAAATGATCATAAGCCATAAATTGCAATTTCAAAAAAAAAGTTGCTTAAAACTATAGCTCCTGTAGCTCCAAATATAGTTCCTATGATTCAGAGAAAAAACATATATTGCAGATATACATTAAATATTTATGAAAATTAAGAATTTGCCTCAATAACAAAGCACCTAGAATTTCGGGTCAGTTTCTTGATTTCTTCATTATCTATACCTAACCAAAAATTAGATGAAATGAAACGAGAGACTATGGCAGTCCCTGAGTTTCGTGCAGTGACGAAATATTTTTTAGAAGGCTGTTTAGCTTAACAACACCGGAAGCTCAGTCATATTTTCATATTAAAGCTGAGATAATGAATATCGAGACATTTTCGGAATAATTGCCTTATTCCAAATTCCAAAAAATATTCCAAAAAAAAAACAGGGATAATATATTTTGAATAAAAGTCATGAAGGGCATTTAGGAAAAGAGCGAAAAATAGATAACTAATAACACTAAACATGTTGTATTTGGTTGTGAATATTACCCTCTCAAACTAATTGCCTCTTAGACCATATCATTTACAAAATTCACTATGCCAGAAAGTAGGAGCTGATATGATTTAATTTTAACAGAGTTGAGATTTAATTTTAAATTTTTTTTTTGGATTTATTTTAATAGTTTTTTTTTAGTTGGTTTGAGATTATAACTTTAAACATAATTAAAGTATCCAAAAAAATCAACTGCAGCTAATGTCATTATGAATTCGAGGTCGATATTTGCTAGACATGGTATTAATAAAATAATAGTCTCTGATAATAGACCTTCATTTCACTCTGAACAATTGAAAAGGTTCTTGAAATCTTGGGACATTAAAAGAGTAACTTCAAGATCATTTCATCCCAGATCAAATGGCTAAGCGGTAAATATCTTCCATGTAATTCGTAGAGACTAGGAAAAGGAATCTCAACTTTTGTTAGATAAGCAGTTTTTGCCAGATACTGACCCGTACTTTGGCTTTTTGCAATAGAAAAACGGACCTACTAGCAAAACCGTTCGTGTCCAAAAATCTTCGGAAATTAATAAAAATCTCAAAACGAAAATTGTTAGCAGAAAACAACATGAACATTATATCAAACAATATGTATAATCAAATAATAATTATTTACGAGGAGAGCACCAGCCGTTTAATACTTTCACCTTAGAAGAGAGATATAATGAAATAAAAACAGTAGTGAGAATCCAAGCAGTTTCCCTGATTCCACGTGCTAGCAGTAGTGAGGGAAAACTATGGGACTATGGGCAAATTGACAGACTTTTCCTCCGCGAACCAAATACCATATAGACCATATGTACACAATTTTGACAAGTAAGACCCAAAGGCTCGCAAAGCTTCGATAGCGGAGAAACTAAAGGGAACAGCTGAGGTAGTTATGTTATTTTCCATTTATAGATTTTATCTTTGTATTGAAATTGCTTCACTAAATCTCCTATATGTATACGCTTGCTACATTTTCTTAAATCTCTTTGTTCTGAGATTTCGACCAATTTGTCAGTAGTGCTCCCCATGTCAGACCAACAGGTAGATCCCTTCTGTTGCACAGGATATACTTATACAAGTTCTAACTCGTACAGGAGTCAAAGACACAGCAATTTTTCGCACATTTCTTAAACAGTCACTGAACACTGAACATGAACACTGGAACACTGTCCAGGACTTGTGTGTTTGCCAGACATAAAGAGTTCAAGGAAGGACGAAATCGAGTGGAAAATCAGAAACACGATCGCTGTTTTCGGACCAACATCGAGAGATTATTGAAAAGTATAGACGAATCTAAGAATCCAAATTTGGGTTGGGTACAAAATCTCGTGTTAAAATCCCGTTTACAAACTCCCGATTACAAAATCCCGCATTACAAAATTTTGTATTACAAAATCTCGTAATATAAAATCCCGTAATATATTATGCAAAACTACGGGATTTTTAAATCGGGATTTTGTATTACGGGATTTCAGTAGCTAAAACGACGATAGCTAAAATTAGTGGAGGAGAATCAGAGAAGAAAAATTTAGCAAGGTATCAAAAGTAAAAAAATTATTAGAAAAAGGTCTGAAGCTGAAACAATCGGTTATTTGAGAAGAATCGCGCACAATATGTCTTTATGTTGAAATTTATTCCTAAATAAAATATGAATAGGTTTCATTGCACAAGATTTTGACTTTCGGGATTTTGTTTTTCGGGATTTTGAATTTCGGGAATTTCGGAACATACGGGATTTCGTTAATTCGGGATTTTGTAATTAGGGATTTTGATACGATCGATCCAAATTTGCAAAGAAGTTCAGAATAAGTTGTAGAAGCTATCAAGCGATCATTGCAAATGACCCAGAGTGACGTAAAATATGTGCCAGATGGGTCACTCGCCTTTTGACAGATCAGAAGTTGAGCCGTTTGGGGATAGGACACTTGCAACAAGGTTTGCTGAAGAAGGTGATGCATCTTTGAGTCGGATCGTCATCTGTTACGAAATGTGTCAGATAGAGCCAGTATGGAGTGGCGAAAAATGGCGAGCCAGCCCCAGTGAAACCCAAGACTCGACTAACAGCTGGCAGGGTTCTTGCAATAGCTTTCTTCGACTGTTGAGGCATTTTTCTCATTGGTTTTTTGCAAAAGTGACGCACAATCAATTTTACTTACTACTTCAAGCTGTTGGGTAAAGAGAATGCAGCAGATCGGCGCAGAAGACGAAAACCAACGATTTGATTTGTCATTCTCCTCAATGACAACGCCAGACCCCATATTACGACTTAACGAAACGCACTGTACTGCTTTTGATCATCCGCTCTACAGCCCGGACTTATCAATTTTTTTAAGGGGTTACCCCCACTTGCAACTTTGAGATTTTTCTATTTTTTTTGTTGTTGCAATTTTTTTTAAGTATAACTATCTGAGAATACGTCCTTCAAATTTGAAGTCGATCCGAACATAATTGACCGAGATATGAGCGTTGAAAGAGAAGAAAATGTTGCTTAAACAACCGTTACTTATACTTATAAAAGCGTTTTTCTCGAAATTACATTTTTGAAGTCGGTGACCAAAATTAATCAAAAACTACTGAGTCGATCTTTTTGAAACTTGACAGGCTTATTCAATTCATAAAAATGTAGTGTTTGATCGTTCGGTTTATCTTTTCAATAAAAAATGCCCGTTTTATAGCAAAAAGACGACCGTTTTTTTAAGTGAAATTCGAACCATTAACTTTGACTGCCCGCCATTTTGTAAAAAATGCATATTGTTTTAAATCCTTCGATCAAACACTAGTATATACTGTTATTTAACTAAATGCATCGCTATATTTTGCTTCAGATGATCCAGTTCGACACAATGTTGGTCACCGCAAAAAGTGAAAATTAAAATACCATTGTTTTGACGGCCATTTGTAATTTAACAATGTAATATTTTTCAATAAAAAAATTACTGAATGGTGCTTAATGTATGTACTTTAAGATAATATAATAGTCGTTTAAAAAAATTTCGTAGTTTTCTTCAAAAAAATTCATGAAAATGACCATTTTTTCCGCTACAAGTGTAAAGACGCTGGAGGGAAGCAGCGATTCGAAAATGACGCAGGAGTGGTGAAGTTAATGTGCCATTGGCTCCTGACGCATCCAAATTCATTCTACTATACTGGAATAAGAAACCTTCCTTTTTGCTGGGAAAAATGTATTTCTGTGGCAAGAAGAAATGCAGGGTTTATTTATGTTTCATTTTTTAGTAAATAATTTTAAAACAAACATTTGATCCACTTGGTACATTATAGGAAACAATGATAGTCTTAGACCAAATAGAGTTATACAGCACTTCCTTCTTTCAGTTTGACAATTAACTTTTGCACGTCGAACAAAACTGTATGGTGAGATTCGGCCATTTTTTTCAAATAACGGTTTAAAAAAAATGGGTTGTTTTAAATTTTAAATCTGTAAAAGTGATGCACAACTCAATGAAATAATACTTTAAACCATACCAAAGTGAACTTATTAGAATATTATACAAATTTCATCGAATATGTCACAGATTTTTATAATTTTTTTCTTCAACAGGATCATATATTAATGTTGCCTACATGTGCAATTTTTTTGATTTACGAATGATTTTCTAATATATTTCTTTTCAATATTGTGACAGAACTAAGGAAAAGAGGAATTTGATGTTGGTTTTCAATCTTATACATATATACCAACGATTTGGTAAACAACTAAATAACTAAAGGAAGAAACGATTTTTTCCTTCTGTGGTTACGTACTGTACGAGCAAATTTTTGACCCAGTATATGTGAAAACTGAAATAGCAAACCAAAGCGGAACTAAGAATTTTGAGCTGAAATATTCAAAAGTTTTCGCGTTACAACTTTGCTTCCAGATAGATACAGTGGTTGTGATCTGGAGACATTTCAATTACTTACCATCATTTATTCCACTTTATCCTATCATCTCTATGAGAAAAAAATTATTGTCTCGCGATAAGTTTACACCATCCTGCATTAAGATCAATCTTTTCCTAAATCATGACATCACACATCGCTTCTTACAGTGAAACATCTCAATATACTGATAAGACAAACATATGACAAAAACAAATCTGACTGTGATGTAATTGCGTCTTCTGTTTCGATAGTACGAAATTTTTTCATGTTGAATGTAAGAAACTCAAAGAAATAAGTACACTATTTACAATGACGTCCAAAATAAAATTATTTCCCTTAAATACCGAAAAACTCAAAACTAAATTTTGTAAACTGGCATGCTGCTTATAAACGTACTAAACGTACATATTCGTAGAAGATACTTATATTTAATCAGATTGTGTTAAGAGCACTACATACGTGATTGTGTGAGTATAATGACCGAGTATGCATCATGTATACGTATAGATGTAATTATGTACGAGTTTGATTGCTTACCATGCAGCATAGCAGCTTGGTACTAAATCGTAAATCGAAATAAGTATGTTGAAGAACGAAGAATAAACAAGAAGAAGAAAACAACATAATATATTAAAATTCGTCTTTTTATGGAACATAACTTACAGGTTCATACCTGAGGACCTGTAGGAATCAGTTGGCAATCCAAGCAGCGATGCTAGGACATCTTCAAGCGAGGCAGCAGTCGGCGATGTACAGTCAGCGGTAACTGCATTATAAATGATTGTGAATTTTTTTTTATGTTGATACGAAACTTTTACATTAATTGTGAATTTCGATTGGAACGGCAAATATCAATTGAATGGAAGATGGAAATTTATAATGGCTTCGAATTGGTTTCTTCTATTTTTGAATTACACAAATGCCCATTAAACGAATTACTCGATAATGATAAGCTTTCAAATTTTTGAGAAATTTTGTCAGAATGGACTGATCTCTTCTGATTGGTAAATGTGTGGTGTGATGATCCGCAAAAACATATAAAGCGAAGATTTAAAGTAATAATTTCTTTGTTTGTTCTTAAATATAATACAGTTAAATGTACACTCATATGACGTTTGACGGAGTAGACGAAAAGGATTATTTCGTTTTTACTTTTTAAATATGTATCTGCACTTCGAGCAATGGAGTTATATTTAACGAAATCAATCTATGATTATAAAACAATTAAACTTAAGTGAACGTATAACTTACTATTATGCTAACTGGTCCGGTTTATACCATAATGTTATCAACGTATTAATCAAAAATTCTATTTAATTTAAAATACGGCCTAAAATAAGATTTCGATCAGCAGAACCGATAGTAAAGAATCTTCAAAATCCTTCAATTTCCAACTTTGATTGTCTAATGAATATTGTATTCCGACTATCGACTCGAGTCTTTCAGGGAAAAATTAACAGGAAGCTTTGCACTTCGGACGGCCACAAACAAATCAACACCAGTCTACGGAGAAATCGTTCGTTAAATACAGCTCGATAAGTTAGTGTTCCAGGATCGATTCTTGGTAGCAGAAATAACCGACGAGTGCATACTTGGGATGAACTGCCTGCGGCTTAGCTGTTTTAACTTAATTTAGATGTAAACGTGTTCAAGTTGAAGGACGTGGAAATTCCATTGGAAGTCAGCAGCACGGAGAACGATCACCTGAGAATCGTCATCAAATCTTCCTCATCGAACCAATTCAAACGCCAACACTCAACAGCCTAATGAGGGCAAGTAGCCTAATCAAAATAACGGAGGAAAACTTACGTCAGGGTGCTGAATTTAGCCGAGCAGGAAGCTAAGAAAGGAGAGACAATTCAGTTTCTTCCATGACATCCTTGGATACTGCAGACATACAATCTGAATTCAAAAATGTATCTGGCAGCAAGATAGTCTAGTGAAGAACATGCTAAAGACCTCAGCACCAAGTGTAGTTTCAGTGAATTAGACGCTATTCTGGTATCTTCTCGACTCGAAACGAGGATTACGGAAGAACTTATTTGGCATGTCGCGTATTTTTTCCAGCAATTACAAAACGGAAATATCCTCACGCTCTGTGAATTGCTATTTTTGAATAGCTCATGCGATGACAGCACTTTGTCACATTAGGTGAAGTCTGACATGCAAGTGGCAAGTGGCCACGAATCGATGAGATCCCTGTGAAACTCCTGAAGCCAAGTGGGATCAGCGTTTTAAGGGCAATGGTAAGCATTTGGGAACAAGAAACGATGCCAGATGAATGTCGAAAAACCTTATCTGTCCCATTCACAAGAAAGGTGATAAACTACGGTGCGAAAAATACAGGGGCATCTCACAACTTTATACGTCATACAAACTGCCGACTAAGATTTTAGAATTTCACATTACGCTGAAAACTTCTTGATGAATATCAAGGCAGTTTTAGACGTGTCAGATCGACAGCACGCCAAATATTCACGGTCAAACCAATTTTTGACAAATTGCTAGGAATTGAACACAAAACCTCATCAGATATTTGTTGGCCCCAAACACCTATTTTTTACTCAATCAATCAATGAATCAAAGAAAAGGATGCCAGTAAGACAAAATATGTACAACGATCGAGGACGAGAACCTTGAAAGGGAAGACGAATTCAACTAGCCAATAAAACACTATAGGCAGTGCTACCCACTCTGAACTCTCAGTGCGTACACATGAAAACAAAGCTCCGCATTTATAAAACAATCATTAGACCCGTGTTAAGCGTTGTCAATTTATCCTCTTTGAGGCTAGATTTAGCCCTATTTAGCTTCTGCTAGCCCAGTCCAGAAAATAGCTTTATAATAGCCGACTATAATATGTGATGTGCGATTTTATTAATAAAACATAGTTTTCTTTAAAAATTAGTTAAATTAAGTGGCCCCATTTTAGCCCCTTTGCAGTAAATATTTAGCCCCAAATCATGTCTGGAGTTGGCAACTCTGCCTGTGTTCCTTTATGGAAGTAATATTTAAATGCAAATCGCCCCGACTTCTAACCAAAATGGCAATTGGTTAGATCTACTTTTTACCAAGAATTACGACGATGTAGTAACTAATCTGACAGTAGATGCAGAGCATCTTTTTTCCAATACTTTTCACCACTCTGCTTTTACAGTCAAGCTATCTATATCTGATTTGACAACCTCAAAATCATACAACAATTCAGTTGTATATGATTTTCGAAATGCTGACTATGAGAGCATTAACCTCCACTTGAATAATATTGACTGGAATAGTTCTCTATTAACGTTGGAATTGAACGATGGTGTGCCTTTATTCTACCAGTTGATTTTTGATGCGGTTGAAAAATTCGTCCCGAAAATAAAGAGAAAAGATAAACTATCTGAGCCTTGGTTAGATAGAACTCTGAGGTGTTTACGAAATCAGAGAAATAAACTATATAAGATAACAAAAACCGACATCAATGCTAGCGAAGATATCAAGAGATGATACAATGAACTAGCTAAAGAATTCTTAAGGAAGTCTCGCGAAGCATATGAATGTTATATTAATATAGTTGGGGAAAATATAATCTGTGACTCCAAAAAATTTTTTGAATTCGTGAACACCAAGCGAAAAACTTCAGGCTATCCCACAGCAATGTATAAAAATGACTCACTTTCTTCTGACCCACTTAAAATATGTGACATGTTTGCCGACCATTTTCAAGAAGTTTTCTGACCACCCAGTGGATTATGTAACGTGTCGCTTGTCTCAACACCTCAGTTTGCTATCGCTGATGAAAAATATTTAACTAGAGAGGACATTGTAAAAGCGATAAGCGAACTTGACATGAAAAAAGGCCCTGGACCAGATCTACTTCCTCCGAGCTTCATAATCATCAGTGCAGAAACTATCATCTCACTCGTGCTTATAATTTTCACCAAATCACTATCATGCTCAATTCTGGAAATCTTCTCATCTCACGCCAATTCATAAAAGTGGTGACAAGCGCTCGGTTAAAAATTATAGAGGCATTGCCATTTTGTCAGCTGTACCTAAACTATTTGAAAAAATTGTTTGTGATAAACTCATTATAGCTATTGATCCTCTTCTTAACGAACAGCAACATGGATCAGAAAGAGCAGGTCAACTACCACCAACCTTTTGATATTTATCACGGATGTACTTTGCAATATGGAGAAAGGGTGTCAGATCGATACCATATATACTGATTTCAGCAAAGCTTTTGACCGTGTTGACCATGATGTTTTGAAATATAAACTGCAAAAACTAGGCATTTCCTAAAACTTGCTAGGATGGTTGGATTGCTACCTTCGGAATCGAACACAACATGTAAAATTCCAAAGTTTTCTCTAAAAAAAATTACTGTTTCCTCGGGGGTACCTCAAGGCAGCCACTTAGGTCCACTTCTGTTCAATATTTTTATTTCGGATCTCTCGGAAGTGTTATCCGATATTCCACACCTTTTTTATGCGGACGATCTAAACTTATACCAATACACCGGAATCCGATTCAAACTACCTTCAGTCAAAACTCTTATCGTTGGAGAGATGGTGTAACCGCAACAAACTTTTTCTTAACGTAGACAAATGCCATGCCGCAAGCTTTTCCCGCAAGTCATGCTCTTTAAATTTTGATTACCGCCTTAGTAATCAGTTGCTGAAAAAAGTGGATAGTGTTGTTGATCTCGGAGTCGTTCTAGATAAAAAGCTGCGCTTCAATCTTCAGTACGACAAAGTTCTAGCAAGAGCCAGCAAGCAATTAGGATTCATTAAGAGACGTGCGATAATTTAAGAACTTATGGGCTACAAAATCTCTTTGCGTATCCTTAGTTCGCCCAATATTGGAATATGGTTGCATCGTTTGGAATCCCATTTTCAACTGTTATAGCGATAGATTGGAATCCATCCAAAATCAGTTTATCATTTTCGCTTTGAGAGATATATATAGCCCACACGATTTTGAAAGTTTGCCATCTTATAATTACAGATAAAGCCTTTTAAACCTTGAGACACTTTCTTCGAGGAGAACGGTATTATGCTCATGTTTCATTTTTGATGCAATTAGGGCCTTGATCAGCGTTGAGTATCTTTCGAATAAAATCACTTTCAATAACCCTGTAAGACGTACTAGGTATACACGTCTTCTCAATGAACATCAGCATCGTACTGTTTATGCAGACAGGGAGCCCATCAATAGATGCTGCAAAATATTTAACAATTTTTCCAACTACTATTCCTTATCTATTCCCAAGACAAATTTCAAATATGCTTTATTCAAGGCTCTAATATCTTAAAAAAACATTTTTCCTTATAAATTCATCAAATTGACAACCAAATATAAGTTTGGAATATGGACTTAAAATTATTTATGCTAATTTGTTATAGTGTAGTTTAAGAAAACTTATATTTAATTCAAATTGTGATTTTTTATTATCTTTTGTTATATGCCTTGCTTGGCTTGAAATAAAATAAAATAACTCAGGCGTCTGAAGAAGCCCTAAATACGTTGGAAAGAAGGCGAAATTGATGGCGAATTCGATACAACAACGAGTTGTACAATGTACATGACGAGAATTATCCATCGTAATAAAATTACAAAAACTGCATTGGACTGGCCCCATCGAACGAATGAGTGAAAATCAAATCCCCCAGGAGGCCAACGATGGTGATGATGACTATAAGGATACGCTTCGTAAAGTTTAAAACAAGTGTGGCTAAGATGAAGCATCATTTGATACCTGAATGCATTAGATACATCACTAAGCTCGTTTAAATCAATGCCAGCAGTTGTTTTGATCTAATGAATACAGCTTGGGACCAGCAAAGACGAATGAAAATATGGTATTTCAATATCTTAGGTTAGGCTTACACTTATTTACTTTCGAAAATGACAACAAAATTGCAAACATTTCCTGACAGTTTACCTACTACTAGCCATCTTTATAATGTAATCGGTTACAACATCTTTAACATATTTCTTTGTTGCGCCAATGAGTGTACATTTAAAGTATAAAATTAAATTATTATATAGTATTCAAGTACACAGAGCACTCTTTAAAAGCATTAGACAGTCTTAAAAAAAATTATAAAGCAAACAAGATATATGTGGACACAAATACAGATATATTGTACATAATGCCTGCAAGCTTTGATTCGGAGACGCAATTACATCGATATCATGATCAATAACGATAATCAAATGGTTTCAATGAAAATGAATTCTTTTTAAGCGGATAGAAAGGAAATTAACGTGATATTTATATATTTCTCCAAAAGTCCTAGTTTTTCGTGTTTATGTTGTTTTTTGGGTCCTTGAAGGAATATCTAAAAATATAAGCAAAATAAATCAAAAAACAATCGGATTCGAAACAAGGGATCATTTAACCAAACTGAAAATACACATTAGTTGACACTTAAAAGCAGGTAGGATCTGACGTGACAGAATTTATTTAAAATTCCATCACTAAAGGCGTTAGAGAAGTAGAGCAAATAACCAAAGCTGAGCAACAATAGCCACAATGAAAATAATAAAACAAAACAAACGAAATATGTTTTTTTTTTATAAAAATCAAATTCATTCTCTTTATTTTCGCAGGTCAATATCATTCAGCAAGAAATAATAATCATTATAATAATATTGTAGTGTAGTCATATGCAATAAATTCGTAACATCATCAAAAATTATAATAATAATTGTCTATAGCTAAACTGATAAATAATTTGATTTGTTCTAGAACAAATATTTTTTTTTATATCTAACTATGTATATTTACGAATATGAACTTAATAACAAAATTAACAATTTCAATAAGGTTATTTCAAGTAGCTGGTTCGTTTGTATTGTAACATAAGTCCAATATGTTTTGTTATTTGTTAAGCTGATGCATTTATTGCAATAGTTTAAAGATTCGCAATGAATTTTGATGAAATTTTTAAATTTTGATGAATGAAGTTCAGTTTTAAATGACGAACGATACGAATTTGAAAATTGAAACATATAAGCAAGCTAAGTTGATAGATGAAGCAGATGATTATGCTTTAAAGAAGAAATTATAATGTTCAAAAGTCGATTATTGTTAAGATGAGCAACTTTTTGAATAGATATCAAAACCTTGCATTATTTCAAGCAAATGTAAATAAAGAAGGTGATTTTGATCTTTGCAAATAATCAAATAGTTTGCTCGGCTGCTTTCAAAACATGGTTAATTATCGTGCTTAGCGTGCAAATTATATATTATAGCAAAGCACAATTTTACATTCGTTGTTACAAAATAATGCAATTCAAAGCAAAGCGATGAGTTATGTGTTAAGCTCTTGAAACGTGCAGTTTATTATTAAAATAAACACAAAATATTTATGAATAATTTTGAATGCAATCCATATTTGGCCCTGAAAATTCGAAATTCAAGTAGAATCCAATAGGAATATTCAAAATCGTTGTTTGAACAAGAGCCTACCATAACTCTCGCTGCATTTTCATGCCAAATTCGATTTGTCGTAATCAGTTTTTTCGTCAAAACAATGTTCTAAATGTTATATGAGAACAGGAACTCTAGAAAAATAAACATCAACTGCATCAAGTATAAAAAATATCTAAATTTTGTTTATTTTCACAATCAATTCGATATTTCCATCGATTCTAAACAATCAAAAACGAAAAAAAATCATATACAAATCAGTATATTCAATTAAATTAATCAACTTAAGCTTAGTTATATATTTCACATGTCATTTCGATTATCATGGATGTAGATATTTTTCATTGCATGATTACACATTCCGTATGCAAATTAAATAAAATTCAGGGAAAACTAAACAACGGTAGAAGCATATGATTTGTTTGTATTCGTTCTATTTAGTCAATATGAGCACTACATTTTACAACATATAAAGTTTTTTCGAAAAAAAATATTTGTTTTGGTCAATTTTCAGACTACAATAAAGGCACTGTTTATCTTAAGATGCGTTCGGAGAACCCAAATTAAATAAGGTCACTTGTCGAACTAAATACACCTTAACAGTGTATTCGCACGCTATAAATTTAAGTATTTTATGAAAATATTTAAAATCGCATTGAGGCTGCTTTGTTTTTTACGGGAGCATACGCATTCAAAACGGACATTCATGGATACATTGGATACTTAAAAAATATCATATTGAAACAAAAAGGATGTACATAACTAAAGCACACAAAATATGAAAAATAGTTTTATCATCTAGTCATACAATTCAATAATTTGTGATGAAAGGTTCAAATTCGGAATTACGAAAATGAAGTCAAAGAAATTTTGAAGAAATACAACAAGCTTCGGTATGGATGAAAATCATTTTGAATTTACATTAGGAATTAAGAAACTTGGATTTAGGTTCATAAGATCACACAGCAAACATGAATGAACGGAAATCGTCTCAAACTAAATTACAGTAAAAGAAAAGGTAATGTCATTACAAATTATATGAATATGTATATAAAGATTATATACATGATCAAATATTTATAGCATATATCATTATATCAGTGTGTAGATGATTTGAACTCAAAACAAAAAAGAAATATACGTGTAATATCCTTAATGGTAATATCTGCTATATATAGCTGAGTTTTATCGATAAGTTTTTCATTTTTTGTTTTTGAGTGTAAATATCTAATATTGTATTTTTCACATCAATTCAAATATCAATCAAATCGTGTATGCAATCATAGTGGTTGGTATGTTAGCAAATTTCGAAATGGTATTAGTTTTTGAAGAATATTTTATGTAGTTTTCGTCTATGCACTTAAAATTTCTTAAAATTATCTACTATCTTTAGTTTTATATCAGTGTTCTGTACTGAGTTTTATTTTATTTATATTTTCATAAATAATATGTAGCATTTTATATCATCGTTGACTCACCGACTCCATTCATACGCAATATGTCCGATGCACCTGAATGAGTTGATGCAGCGAATGTAGCACCAGTTGATCTTGTTGTGCCCTGTCCACTGGCCGTTTGTTGTGCATTCGCATTGAATGAATTATCAATGATAGGGGTTTGTGGTGATTCAACAGGTTTGATACCAACAAATGAACTTTCTACCCAACATTTTCTAGAATTAAAAATATGTTGTTTATGATTTAAAGAGTTTTTGATTAATTTGTGGTATTCATTTCTTGCTTTAAATTTTAATTTATCATAGGCTGTAAAAGTATCATTACACTGCAATTAATTGAAGCTGAGGAGAATATAAGACACTCTTCTATTTGTCCTATGTTGATGACAAGGCTCAAGGGGGATGCCCTATTATGCTAAAGCACAGACTTGGCGGAAGGAAAGTTAAGGACAAGAATAAAGAAAGGGTTGATATTGCAGGAGACAGTGGTGCACGTTTTGCTTTAACTGTTGTGGCTTTATAGTAGGCGGGGAAAACAACCAATGATAGGCTGTTCCAAAATCGTATTGACCTAGATTGGAAAGAGTCGTGTAATTTCACGGTACGAATGGCACTGACCGGAAGGGTGTAGGAGCGAGAGTGTTCAGACGCTCAGATGTAGCGCGTAAGAGGTGCTTTATAAAGGATTAGACTTGATATTTCAAGGATGCTGTCATCGGTAAAAGTATGAATCGGATTGAAAGTGATGGAAAGGAGGCCATTTATATACAAAAGGAAGAGAGTTGGTGAGAAAACAGTATATTGTGGTACCCGGCATTGGTAGTGTGGACACTGTATTTGAGTCCATCCACTACATCGTGGAAGGAAGAACCTAGGATGAAATTTTCATTCTACTTGGCAATGACGGGGTGAAAACTAAATTCACGAAATTTGGCTAATAGAGCTGAGAGCCAGACATGTCTAGGCCTTCGAAATATCAAGAGAAACCATTCACAACAACCATTAATTCGCCCAAGCTATGGAGACAACGGTTCCATCTCTCAGTGAGAAATATAAATAATTCCCCAGTACAGTGCCCAGAATGGAAGCTATATTGTCGATCCTTGATAAGAAAAGAACCGAAAAAAGTGCATAGACAAATGCGTCATTCAGAT
Source organism: Nemotelus pantherinus (assembly GCA_963978885.1). NCBI lineage: Eukaryota > Metazoa > Arthropoda > Insecta > Diptera > Stratiomyidae > Nemotelus > Nemotelus pantherinus. Next base: position 79,235,579 of record OZ022266.1, read on the forward strand.
GGTTGCAGTTTACGATCTGGGAACATGGACCAAAAAGACAAGATCACGATATCTACACCCATTTTCGACGGCATTAGACCATTTCAAAATAACCAGTTTTGTGGGTGAATGGAGAGTTTTTTGTATTGTATTCAGCATTTATTAGCATATACAGAGATATTCAATTGAATGTTTATTAACTGGTTATTTTGAAGTTGCCAACATACTTCAAGAAATGCTTTATTCATGAGTTACTTTAAAGGAGTACAATCATTGGCAGTAGAAAAGCAAAAAAAAAATTCTATTTATATAAAAAAATTCTATTTATATCACTTTTCATATTCATACTATGGGCTAATTTTCCATCGATTCATTGTCACATTGGTACATACGGTACATACGCAAATCACTACTATTTTTAACGTACTATTCGTGACTTTGTCCTCTTGGTTCATGATCTGGCAGTATATACCTTATAATGGTATAGCTTCCTTAGTTTTATTACACCCAGAATAAGTGTACCTCGATATATTGAACAATGTATCATTGTATACCAGCGACCAATTGATAAACAGTGATGTTATTCTACGACAGGATAGTACGAGTATTCGCAATTATACAATTATAAAAATATATTTGTCTAATATTTGGGCAATCGGTACTGTCCTGGCCCGCTTAAAAGCTAAATTTAAATGCTTGGGAAATTAAATTGCATATTTTTAAGTTTCAAATTCGTGAGAAGACTGATAGGCCAGCAGACGATACATAAAGGAAAATAAACGATAATGAATATTATCTGCCAAAAAAATAGCCGATATGTTTCAAAGGTTCTAATTGTAGCAAAAGAAAGACCGACATTACGAAGTACTAATTTAATGCATTTTTAATTATCTCTTTCTACTATTTATTCGCCAATAGGAGAAAATGCTAAGAAATAATTCTGCTCACAAACAGGGATGGTAAATATTTTTGGATTTTTAAGATTTAAAAGTGAGTAAATTTTTTTCTTTCTGAAATCAACAAATGTTTTTCCACATTGAGCTCACGAATTTTTAGTTCAAGATACTATTTTTTATTCAATTCGCTACACAAGTGTATGCATTGATATTTTCTTTTGTATTGCTCACTTAATTCGGCGGTTTCAATCACAACCTTTTAAATACGATATAATCTCCACAATCACAATCTAATTCCACAGATCAAATAAAAGCTAGTAAAAATATCACGATTAAAACTTCTAGCTCACCATGATAGTCTTATGATTATAAATGGGAAACAATGTACAGGAGGGTTCTCGAATTCGTTCTTATTTTTTCATATAAACATGAGATATATAAAAAACATGAGATGAGATATACATTTCTAGAAGATTTAGATACACTTCAGCATATTAAATGTGTTTTAGAAAAGCTGATGCGTAAAAATGGAAGCAATTTTACACTTTTGCAACGCAAGTTATTAATATAAATCCACGCTTTGTTTTGCTCTAGGAGTTAGTCGGGGAAAAAACGAAGAGATTAAATCATCACTCTATTTTCAAGGAATCAATTCAAAAATGAACCTCTTTTCACTTCCTTACACTATCACTGAATCAAATCACTTTTCCCATTTCAGATTTTCTTTTCAGATCGAATAATATACATATGCCTTCGAACGCAAAGAAAAAGTATTTCAAACATTATCTCACACTTCCTTGGCAACAATCGATTGCATCGTTTCGATCAAATTAAAACATACCACTTTTTACCGCTTCCTCCCGTCCGTTCTGATTTCTTATAATTTATATCGTTTCTCGAGCAGCTGATGTCAGGCTACTATGAGAGCCTGTCTTGCAACAAACAAGACATTATATAAGTGCTCTCAATTTATTCATTTTCAGTTTTACACGCTAGCTTCACTTGGCTTTTCTATAGTCACTGTGTCACTATACTTCTACGTCTTCATTTCCATTATTTCCTTCTTTTTTGGCTTTCATCCACACAACGACGTTGCTTGTGTAATTTTTCTGCTCCTTTTTACCGTCAGCCTACCGTCAGGATAACAAAGCTTCTTTCTACTGCTATTCTGCAATTGTGACAACAAACGTGACTAGAAAATCGCCCCACCCAACAGCTGTCACAAAGAGGTAGCAGAGCTTTTCGTGGGTATTGCCATGTTGTAACATCCTGTAAATGATTCCGGCCATATCCGTTTTTTTTTTGTTGAATTTGACTCTGCAGATGATTTTTTTCTTTTCGTACTATTTACTCGATGCAGATAATTAGTGTTATAAGTTTTAGGTCAGTAGAGCGAGCGGATGAACAGAGTCGAAGGGTTTTATTCGTTGAGGTGGAACGCTATTCTGTGGAAATCAAAGGCTATGGAATTCGAAACTAAATTGAATTGAAAGTAACGATGACGTTCAGAAGCAATGAATTGTTATAGAAAGTTATGCCAATGGAGTTTTTATACGATGATTGTGGATTAAATGGTATTGCCATTAGGTTGGAGTGAGATTGGAATTGCCTGTTGTTGCTGCTCGAAAATCAAAGTGAATACATTCTACGGAACATTAAGTTTGTTCATCTAACAGCAATAGGATTTAAAGGATTCAGTATAATCGAAATATCTCTCAAGTTATTTAGGTCAAGTATCTGATCAAAATCTGAGAGATATGCTCAAGTCACATCATTTATTCGACGTACAGTAATATCTTTTCCTCAAGAGAAAGAAAAGATGGACAATTCTAACCTTTACTAGGTTAACTGTCGAATCGTCTAATCAAGGAGTTAGTGTTTACTTAAATTAACCTGATTCAATTTTTTTAGCTTTCAAAACCAAATATTTTTATATATTCGAGGATAAGCCTCACAGCCAAAGTATAATTTCCTTTTGCATTGTCTACTATCTGGTGGCCTTATAGCAATTAATCTTTGCTAAATTTATGAATTTGGTCCCTGTCTATTTAGAAAAGCATACTTCGGCGCCACATTCAAATGAACAGGACAAATTTGGGACCGTCTTGCCGGTTCTCAGGGGCCTCTTTGCTAGCCAGTCTGTTAAACAACAATTTTTTTAAGAAGCTAGACATATCTCCATTTCCCCAAAGGTATCAACATTTTGCAGGTAAGCAACCCTCTTTTTTAGTGTCTATCAAACTGATAAATACTAAAGGTAATCCTCCAAATATCGATATTAAGCATGAAATTCAAATATTTTTATCTTTTAAAGGAAGAATTGATCTTTGAATATAAAAAATTGGGAAAGGCTTTAGTCATTCGTACCAGAAAAGTCACAAATCAAGTGAATTCCATACTATAAATCAAACAAAGATTTCATATTCAATACGTAAATACTTTCAAGAAAACACACCTTGAACTAGGACTTGTAGATCTACTTCGGGATGATGTTCGGTTCGTTTGATCGTTAACGTAGTGTACAATGGCCGACGTTACTTCTTTTATCGATGACTGTATCTCAGGTGTCACAGGCAGTTCCTGTTGTGTCTTCTCGTGCCCCAATTGATTTTGGTCGGATTGTTGATGATGTGATTGATGTTGCTGTTGTGCAAGGACTGATGATGCAAGTCTAAAGTTAAAACAAAGAAAATAATCCACATTAATTTCAAATAACTAACAGTTAATTTATAATCAAACCTTTCATGTGGTGTCCTCGGTTGTGACAATGCCAACTTCTCTTGACTCCTCCAACCCAGATATGGTTGCCTGAATGAATTTCGGACCACAGCACCGCTAACCGAATGCCCTGAGATAAAACTAGAATTTACGATTGCACCGCGCGAAAATGAACCCCGTGTCGAGACACTCGGTGACGTTTGTGTCGAATTCAAATGCGATGTAGACCATCGCGAGAATCCTGTTTGCCCACCGTGATGACTATGTGCAGACGGACTAAGCATGAGCGGACTGCGATCGGATCGCTGTGAGCCCAAAGAGCTTAACGATGTCGTTTTCGAATTCAATCCAGCCCATCGTCCTGATTCGGAGGCTCGTTTTCGATTAAAATTACTGAGTCGATAGCCCGTTTCGGTTTTCGGTGTCGAACTATATTGGCGGAACCAATCTGGTATATTCAGGCGCTGTAAAGATGCCTGGACGCGTAACTGATGCTCACTGAGTGCGGCAGAACTGTCGTGGGATTTTTGTAATTCATTTTCCGGTGGCTAAAATGAGAATAAATAAAATCTTATTAGAATAACATTTCCAGCTCTTCTAAATCGATTACGTAAAAAAATCTTTTCTCAAAAAAAAGTTATACGTTTTGTTAAATCGTAAGTTGATAATGTTTGAAGCAAAATTTCTAAGGTTTGCTGACAATGTTTCTTTAACTTTCTCTTCCTTGCAGTCTTGTCAAAGTAAAGACGCCGTATTCACAAAAAAAAATCAACTGAAGAATCAACAGAAATGTGCAACCCAAATGTGTAAATTCTAAAAATCGTCACTTCACCCCCTGTGGTTATATACAGATCTTTGTGAATTAGAATACCCTTATTCCTATTTCACCACAGTTTAGAAAGAAAGTACTTAATGCCTAGACAGAAAAAAATGAAATATAACCTGTAGAAAACTGCAAATCTCATCTAAATCACCCTGACACGAACGAATTCCTTCAACCAAACAAATATCAGCGCATGCACAGATCATTGTCAAAAACTGTTCAAAGAGTTCTTGACTGACATCTAGAAATCCTTGCAATCGTATGTTTCGAATCATCCGGGCAATATTTTGCAGTTTCCTCAAATTACGCCCTGACTCGATGAATGGGTGATTACTTTTCGGTTCCGAATCATTACTATCCGGAGTCAGACTGGGCGGCGAAGGAGAATAGTATGGGGGACAGGCGTAGCGTATGGCTCTCGGACCGTCAGATGAGCTGTAATAATCTGATGGACTCGATGATTCAGAGTGTGGTGAATCGGCTCCGAGAGTTGATGATCCTGAGTCTAATGAATCAGGTGATTTCGAGTATCGAGAATATGGAGATACATATCGCAAAGGTTTGGCGGAATGTAAGTACTGTTCACATTTTACCAGAGAGTCTTCTTGTTTAGAACGAGTTTGAATGCTTTTTACCAACAATGGGGAAGATAATTCTTCCGTTGATGATATAATGTCTTTTTTAATAGTGTCCTGCGAAGTCGATCGGCTTTGAAATGGGCTTCGGATTTGGCCGTTTTCGAACTTTTCGATTTTCGAACGAACTGATTCTTCCGGTAAGACTGGCTCTTCGCAAGTAGCTAAAACTTTGGCCGATGATAAGCTGCTGTACAGCTTCGATTTAATAACAGCTACATGTTCTAGTGGAATTTCGATTTTTTTAACGATTGGCACTTCATTATCAACGCTATCAGATTCAGTTAGCTTGTTGAAGAATGCAACACGTTCTTTCACACTTATTGTATTTTCACTTTCGTTACGCTCATCATTATCTGCGCTACAACCGGGGTCCACGCCTGGCCTACTATGCGCTTTAGTAAACGAATAGAATTCTAAATTGTTTGCTTTATGTAGGGCATCCAGCGATCTTCTACGATAGTCATCTTTGATATTTGATGCCTTCAGGACTAAGTTATCAAATGGAAATGAGTTTCTGTCCGGATTTAGAGAATTTTTCTGGTAACGTTTATTTTTCTGATGAGGATTTTGAATATATTTTGGTCTATACCGTACGGTCGGAGCCAATTTGGGGCTTGCATCTACTATAACAGGTCGATGCAGATCACGATTACTTGTTGTAAGAGAATCAAGCGATTCTCTACCGGACATCACATTCACATCTTCGTTAAAGTATTGGAACAGATTTTTCATGCTTATACTTAAACTATTCACATTGAAACTTTCATCGATTATAATCTCTCGGGAGCCACTGTGACGATTGTATTCAAATAACTCTTCATGTAGTTTAGTTGATGACACCGCGGATGTTCCCGATTTTTGTTGTAAACTCCGAGAATTGTTTATGTAATTCGAACACTCTAAGAACATTTGAAAGTCTTCTGGGCCGAAATCGTTAGTGTTCACGAAAATGGGTAGATCGTCCAGTACTGGGACCGTTGAGGTTATAGACGTTTCAAATAGCATTGTTGCTCATTCACTTTAAACTCTTTTCATTCACTTAAATCCACAGTAAACAATTAAACTAGTTGTTTTGATTCAAATAACTATATCTAAAAAACGAGATTCAAGAACGCGATCCTAACAGGAGATGAGAAAGATACTAACTGAATCTGACAATTGTTCAATTGCACCCTATGCCCGAACTACACTCTGCCAGCAACGTCCAACACTTCCAACAGGCATTTCGAATTGACAATCGATACCTGCCCTGCCATTGTGCTTTGACTAGGTCAAAGGACCGATAGTTGTTGCAACATAAGTCTAGGAGTCCGACAAACCGGACACATGGTTGTCAATGCTTTTGAAGAAAATCAAACGGATTATCACAATAAATAGTTTTAGTTATGAAGAGACGCCATAAAAATGATCTTTTTATTGATTTCCTTCCCAGAAGATTAGAAATACTTTATGATCGAACATTTAGTGAGGAAGGTACTGTCGACCTCAGATCGGTTTTAGTTACGGTAAGCTAAGGGACTAAGTTATTTTTCATGTGTTTGCTGTCGACAATAGTATTAATTTTTATGATGGATTAAATTCGGAGCAAGTGAAACAAAGAAGATTATCCAGAATTTCCAGAAAATGCCAACACGGATGAGAAGACCAGAGATTTTGACTTATGGCCAGCATAGAGAGACATTCATTTGTACGCGCTGGGTGTGAAGATCAGGTTCGAAAGGGACATCTACTTTCACACCACATGCCGCATATCTGTTTGAACTGAATTTCAATACTCGTAGCTGGGCTTCACAGATTTGATGCGCGTACATACCGGCAGATTTACCATCGAAAAAAAGTACACAAACATGTTCTTCCGTCTATGAAGACCTTTAGAAAAATTTTGAGATTTTCGTGAAGCTGCTATCATTATTATTAAAAAAATGCAACTAATTGTACTTTCACTTTTGTTACTTTTTATATTAGTCCACGAGCTGTTAGGTATTCAAGTGCTCGAAGACACAACTACAATTTTAATCTTCTCTAGACCTTTCGAAATTAGACGAAAGTAATTTACATAATTCCTCTCCAGGTAACATGTCACCATAATAGCATCCAAAACCAGACAATAACTATCATTAAATTACTCAAAATACCTTAAGCTAATCCCATACCGCACACTATCACCTAGGGTAGCTAGCTACCTGTATTCCGTCGTTTGACGATATGACCTTCAAAACAATGACCTGATAGAAGAACATGGTTTCCCTTTTACAGGATTAAAAGGCACCCAGCATTATGATTTTTGACGGTAGAGATGTTTACCGGTGATTTAAAATGACACAAAATGATTCTCACAGGAAGTAATTTGCGCCAGAACTGAGCAGGGACATTAAAAAAATATTTTCGAGTTACTAATGTTAGTTATATTCACTTGTTCGAAAGAAGCATAAAATTCATGAAAAAAAAATTACGTAAGCTTGTCGAAGGTAGTAGCTAGACGAAAGAGATTGAATATGGTCGGGTCGATTTTTCTGGTTCGATATTTCTCTCGGGCGAATCAAAAAATCTCTAGATGGAAAAAACTAGGAACGAACTGGAGGAGCCGAGTGGATGGAAAGGATGTACATTTGCAGTTTCTTCGTGATTTATGGCACAGAAAAATTACACTTCCAAAAAACTAACTACGGGAAGCCGGAAAATGATTAGATAGGTTGAAATATGTGAGTTTAATGGACAAAATAAAATTCATGGCTGATAAAATTTTGAAGGAAAAGTGAATTTTACGAAAGAAAGCTTTCATTTATTTATCACCTCAAAGTTACAAACAACTTAATTTTTTGAGAATTTGTTACTATTGCATCCGTTCGATGATTTTTTTTACAATTGTTTCTGAATTGAAATCATAAGGCAACATTTTTTAGATGCTACAACTTTACTCTTTAGTGTGACATGGCAAAACGAAATTATTATAGAATATAATGCCCCTTCTACACAATGGTCCATTTGCAAGCCATCACTATTTAGCAGAGAGTCGATGGCTTATAGCGGCCGACCATGGTGAAAATAGTGATGAGGGAGGATGGCTTTGGAACTGTTTTTTGCTTATGCTGTTTTATGTGTATGCGGAACCAAAAAAAAAAAAAACAACTCGCCTATCTAGTGGCCCAGTGTGTAGAGCCACTCCGTAGATAGCTTGCGGAGAGTGGCCATCATTACAACTATTACCGTTGTCCACCATGGACCATTTTAAAGGTACCTCGGGCATCAAAACATCTATTGCAGTGGCCAATCATAATCAGTTTTTTTTTGCAAATGTGAAACGGTTAGTTTGGCGACCCAGGTCGTCCCTAATTTGACTCGAGTGTCTCCCTACTTAAAGTTAACTCAAAGTTAAATGAGCGATTAATGATCTACGTATTTTCTTGGAATCGAACCACTGTTTCCATTTTAGAGATTATATCACTAGATTTAATTGAAGTTACCCATGATTTAGTCAAATAAAATATATGTTCAGTGGGTATTGCCATCATCTTTTGGCACACCTAAAATTAATTTGCATTCCTCAGCTCGGAAAAACACTTACCCTTCATCAATCAAAATTTTAGTATAGGGGAAAAAACAAGCACGAAGAAATTGGCATATCACCCTAAACCGAAACACGATTCAACAAAGCCTCTAGGGAGCTCAGGTTGGCACTTGCGAAGGACAAAGAGCTAAAGTTTCAGCCGTTCTTGGAGAACCTCGCTCCCACTAAAAATGCCGACTATTCGCTGTGGAAGGCGGTAAAGAAAATTGGTAAACCTACCATCAGGGAAGCTGCTATAATGCATAATTGCCCACCTCACATAATCTAGCTTGCCTTCGCACCTTAAGTGCATTACCCTTCCGCCAGAAATAGAACACTTAATTGGCACGGTAAATTTCCATTTAATAAGAAATCAATTTTGATCACGTTTCTGCCTACGCAATCAACATGTACATATGCAGAAACAATTAATCGAATCTAGCAAGTACAGGTGCAAATGCAAGCTAGCATTTCTATTTTTCATATATAACGAGTCAATTCGATCGCGCGACAGTTCAGTTTTGATTGTACAATATTTTTACTTTTCGTGCACGCGGCGGTGATTTTAACTAACAGTAAAACTGTAAACTGGTAGTAATAAAGTGGTGTAAAAAAGAAAATAATTCATTTTTTTTGTTTGCGATCGTCTAATGATTGAAACTGGAAGCCTCACTAAGAACTGCCAACGGGCAATGGGCCAGAAGTGATGCAGAGAAAGCCGCCGCCTTCGTAGTTTACCTAGAATAGGTTTTCAAACCTTTCACCACCTAATACCAGTGCTCAGAACTCACAGCCAACCAGAACTTCGATTAAGGAAGTGGATAAATATTATTATCCCCGAAAGCTCATCAAAAACACTTCCGGGTATTGATCTTATCACTAATGCTATGCTCGAACAGTTGCCACCGATTGTATTCTTTTGGCTGTCTTATCTCTTCAACCTTATTTTTCGAATTGGATATTTCCCCGAAGCTTGAAAAACAGGCGAGATCATAATGATTCTCAAGCCTTGTAAAGACTTTTCCCAAGTAACGTCATACAGACCTATTAGTTTCTTGTCCTGCGTCTCCAAAGTTTTCGAGAAAGTTCTAATGAGAAATCTACTTCCAATACTTGAAGATGCAGGGAAAATTCCAGAACACCAATTCGGATTTCGAAGACGTCACAGCACCATCTAACAGGTCCATTGAATCGCGTCAGAATCCAAATGGCATTCGAAGATAAGGAGTATTATGTAACAGTGTTTTTAGACGTAACGTAAGCTTTCGACAAAGTCTGGCATGAAGGTTTGATCTTCAAAATCACATCAATGCTTCCGAAAAGCTTTCATGAAATGCTCCTCTCCTACCTAACCGATCGCAGATTCCAGATTAGATACAAAAGCTATACTATCACAAAATATCGAGCGCATGCTGGTATACCTCAAGGAAGTGTCTTGGGACCTGTACTATACACAATCTTCACATCTGATCTAGAGTTGGGCGTTATTTAACGTAACAAGTTAAATAACATAGTTCCAAATCTGTAACATGTTCCCAATGGAACATGTTACTGAAAACTACATGTTATTTTTGGAACGCTTTACTCATATCAAAAACGAGTAACGCCTAACAAAACGCTTGAAAAATCATAAGCGGCCTCAAGAGCATGCGACAATCGTTTCGGTAATTGGCCTCTTCTTTATTGTACTTGTTCGCCAGCTCACAAAAAAATCATATTTTTAGTTCTATGTGCTTTTAGCTTCACTGGCGATGGTTTGCACAGGAACGCACAAATACGCGACGTTGAGTAAATTCGATAGACAGTTTGGAACGTTCGTAACGTATTAGTTACAGTTCGTTATTTTGGAACGCGCAACGTGTATGATAACACACGTTGTGCGTTCCAATATAACTCATGGGAAGAACATCGTTCCAAAAATAACATGTTACTGGAACATGTTACTCGTCGAAAAACGTAACACTGGAACGTGTTACTTATGTTTATAGTTATTTCCCATCTCTAATCTGATCTCCCAATAAGCGACAAAACAACTACAGCTACCTTTGCGGACGACGTCGCCATTCTATGCACTGACTCGAATCTATTTATGGCATCCGAATACTGTAAGCCCACATCTCACTTCTAGAAGAATGGCTTGCAAAATGGAGAGTAAAAAAACGAAACCAAATGCGTGCACGTTACGTTCAAATTGCTAAAACTAACCTGTCCTCAAGTATATTTAAACGATGTACCAATACCTCAAAGCAATGAAGTGAAGTATTTCGGAATGGACCTTGACAGGAGGCTCACCTGGAAACAGCATATTGAAGCGAAAAGTCAGCAATTGGAGCTCAGATTCAACATTTTCAAATGGATGCTCAATAGCATGTAAAAACTTCCTCTCGACTCTAAAGTGCTCGTAACTTGGGGAGCAGCCCGCCCATCAAACATTAATATCTTTCGGAGGATCCAATCAAAAATAATTCGATCTATCACCGGAGCCCCATGTAACTTCCGTAACACTAATCTCCACAATGAGCTGCGTACCGAGACGATTGCAGAGGAAATTAAGAATCGCAGTGGAAAATATATTGCAGCTCATGCTCATCATTCCATCAAGTTAGCCAAAGGAATATTATCCCATCGTGAATTCCAGGGATTGAAAAGAATCGACCCATTAGATCTTCCATCTCCAATGTAGAACAAACGGTGTTTAGTCACTTTCTTTGGTTAAAAACCTCTTGTAACTCTAGAAAACTAATCTTGACTTTACTCTCTGTTTTAGCGTAGCTTGCTTTCAACATGTACACATCCTCAACTGTGAGAAGTGCACATCATTTGTCCTAGTATATAAGGTTTTAAAACTAACTGAAGCTTCTTGTATGAAGATAACAGTTAATAAAGTTACTGGAAAAAAATCTATTGGCAAACCAAAGTATCTTCAGTGGACCTGAACTGGTCATCCAATTCATCAGGGACTCAGGGTGACTCTTCGCTTAGTAAGCATTGTGCACTGCGCAATGCGGTATCACAATAGGCCCTTGTGTGCCTTCTTTGGGGTCTGTCTGAAGGAAGCAGTCGGAAAACGTAGCCTAAGAAAAACTTACAAATAGTTCTCGGGATCTCCTCAGTGCGACGTCTTTAAAAATTTGGAAAGTTAGTGATGCTCGTTAGCTATCTATTTTTTCACATTGGAAAAGCTAAAATTACATTTTACTGTAAAAGCAAGGACATATGCTGCACCGCAAATTTACTCTATTCGATGTAAATTGACGAGTGTAGTGTAATCAGTTGGATTAGTGCTTTTTAAACAGCATTTGAATATATTCAAAGCGGAACTAAAACTTTTGAGAGTCAATATGACGAACTGGTAGAATTACTGGAATATCTTCCAGAATAATAAATGGCATATCGAACAGTTAATACAGATTATAACTGAAATTATGTTTCCGATTTGATTCAGTTTTTTATTTGTTTATTGCGCTACAGACATAATCTTGACAACAAATTATAAAAAAACTGAACTGGAATTTAAGATAACATTTCATACTACATGTTTGAACTTAAAAAAAAGAATGTTGTGCGTTCTAAGAGGACGCTGGAGAGGTGAGTGAAAACAGACTTCTATACGTGGAAAAGGAATAGAGAATACAGCAAATGGCCGACTAGAATGGCTTGATTCATGTACAGTACTTTTGGAATCAATATCGGCCTAACATATGGTTTGATAAAGTTTCGAAACCAAACACTCGTGGAATAACACTTTATTAGCTTTCAAAGACGTTATATGAAGGATAGAAAGTGTTGTGTAGAGGATGTTGAACTTAAAAAACACCAAGCGAGTGAGCCTACGCTGAGTTGATTCAATGGCTTCAGATAAATACTGAAAGCGAGGGGCCAAATTCGAATATGATAAGGACGCAAGCAAAAACACTTATGACACTAGCACTAAATTTCAACTTGAAATCAAACGTCAGCTCTAAAATACGTGACGACAGGCAGGGAAATACCAGACAAGGAATAGGAAAACTAGTGAGAAAAATTTGTGGTTGCACTTTAAGATGTTTAATGAGAAGCAGTTGCTTTGGCACGAGTGGTTAAGGGAAAACAAATCAACTTATAACTAGTAACAATTGTACGCACACTTGATTGTCATGTGTGTAAAAATTGCATCAACTTGGCGGTGAGAATCGAAGGTTGAAGTGACAAAATTAGTTTACTCCATAAGGTTCCTTTAATGAAACCATGCTGCTTAAGAACAAGAAAAGGATGTAGCGAAGGATAGACTCTGTTATATACGAAGCGTTCAAGGAGTTTACTAAAACAGCAGAGCTATTGAAAACAGTAGATGGATCAACACATTCAAAAACTCCGAAGACATTGGAGGCTTTCTATGATGAAGGGATGGCAGCAGATGCAAAGATAATTAGAAAGGATAGCTAAAATGTGGATAGAGAGAGAGAGAAAGAAGAGAGAGAGGAGAGAGAGAGAGGAGAGAGAGAGAGGAGAGAGAAGAGATAGAGAGAGAGAGAGAAGAGATAGAGAGAGAGAGGAGAGATAGAGAGAGAGAGGAGAGATAGAGAGAGAGAGAGGAGAGATAGAGAGAGAGAGGAGAGATAGAGAGAGAGAGAGAAGATGAGAGGGACTTTACCAGGGTATTGGGAATACCTTCATGATCGGAACTAATATTAGAATCTGAAATGTTCACTAGAATTTTATAGTACTTATTCGAGTCTGTAGCTTAACAAATATAATTAGATCCTGAGATTTTCAGCTCGGTGAGACAATGTTATATCAAATTCAACGTTAAGCTTGCTAAACGAACTTGTTGCGCATCAAGAAATTATACCGCACTGCTAAAAATTGTCCGTTTTAAGCGAAAAAATTCACTTAGGCAAGGAAAATATAACCCGATTATATAGCTCTTCTATGACGATAAAACTGCTAAAATCTTACAGTAATGCCTAGTGTTTATGCCATCACGTAAAATATTTGTTTTGACTTTGTGAAGGTTTAACATGTAATATACGAAAACATGGAAAGTATCAATATTTTCAAAGGATCGTCTCATTTGGCAGCAACTAAAACTCAATTTTCTGCACCAATTCAAACGTTGAAGTAGAAAAACTATTTATTATAATGAATATCGTGAAGACAACTTAAGAAAATATGTAATCAGCATTGTCGTAAAATTTAATCACTTAATCGCAAAAATCGCTTGAAGATTAGCAATTAATGAACTACTCGATAAGATTTTAGCAAGGAATTTGAAAAACACTGAAAGTGCCAGAAGCAGCACAACGATTTAAGAGGTTTTTACGTCATCATCAAGAACGAAATTGTTTACTATTTAATATTCTAGTAAAATTTTAATCTTTTTTTTAATCTTTATCAATACTTTGTTACTGATACCACTTGTGCAAAAAGTATTATATTTGGTGCTAAAATCAAAAATCTGACACTAATATTATGAGCTGTAAAAGCTATATTTATCAATAAAATTGCGTTTTTTTTTACTTTTTCTAACCTAAAATTATTATTCAAACAGTAATAAATATTTTCATGAATGATTGTTTTACTTTTGTAGCGAATTCTAGCCATTTTTTTTAAGTTTAGGGATATCTGGAGAGTTTCAAATATACATATATCTATATATAAGACTTGGTTTTTTTTTTGGTTTTTTTGAAACAAGAACAGTCATTGCTCACGACAGCAGCCAGCGCTCTCTCTTACAGAAATTCAGCGAGATATAGATATGGTGATTGAAGTAGTGACCCAAACATTTCTTTTCTTCGTGTCTTTTCCATTGTTTCGACTAGCATACCTGTTTCCCTTACCCCCGCATATTGCGGCTAGTTGAAGCCCTAATAGCAAAGATCAATCTCCAGACATGCTTTGTTTCAAAAGCCTGTGGCACTGATTCGCACTTTGACTACACACACAACGCACACTAACCTCCATAATCATAATCGGCACAAATTTCGAATTGTCTAACTAAATACATGCTTTTCTTATAGTGCCTTTTATCGCTACTTATATCTTCAGGAACGGGCACTAATGTAGGCAGCAAAAGTAGCCAAAAATTTAATATGACATATGATGAGGTGCTTGGATATGATGAGAAATAGACTTCTCATCTGGTCTGAAAGTGCTAGAAAACAGTTTCACCAAAACTGCTGGTCCACAAACAATAAGATAAAAAGAAAAGTTTGTGTCAAAATTTATGACTGAGGCAGCACCTTCATATGTAGACAAGATACATGATTCGAATGTAAATGAAAAATAAATAAGAGTTTGCAGAAAAGTGCCTCTTTTTTAACGAAATCTCTCAAAGAAATGGAAATACAAATAAATCCCCAGCACCCAGTTTCGTCGATCGATCAAAAGCCAATGAAAATAGCTCGTTTGATGCAAAAAAAACACATGAAACTTTCGTTGGACATTCATTTGGAAGAAAAATAAATAGCGGAATCTAAAAAAAATGGAGGAGTTGAGTCGACATGTGGATTCTAACAAAGCATTTTTACTTCGCATGATATAATTATTATCTAGATATGTCAATGTTATCAATAAATCACTGCTGCTCAGACTTCAGTATAATCGTACAATATATTTACCACAAAAACTATTTCTTGTATTTTAACAAACTGAGACAAAAGTTGAATAGAAAACGAAAATTTAGGAGCCATAAGTACTCTACGCTGTCTTTTTATCCTCCCCACTCTATTCTATGCTGATGACTTACTTAAATGACACTGTAGTTAGTGACAATAGTGACCTCAACGCAATTATACTGATTGTATTAGGGTGATACGAAGCTCGATAATTTATTTATCCATCGAAATAACGTAGCCTCGAATCGAACAAATGAAGCTGAAACATGGAAACCTTAATGCTGACCTAAATTACTGAGTCCAGACATTCAAATGATGGTAGACATTAATATATACTAAAATTGTGTGCATAGTACAAACGATTTAGCATTGACAAATAGCCAGACGGAAACTTTTAAAAAATGAATAGACGGAAATCATAAAAAATGAATAGGGAACAAGTACACAGATATCTACGTCACCTGACTTTTCGTTTCAAGCATCGCGAATGTCGCATACATGTAGGTCAAACGATAAGCTCTCCAATCCACTCTTCACTGCGTCCTTGTGATGAATGACTTCTCAACTTCGCTGTATTATTAATTATAACCCTTTCGGTCTTTGGATTTAATCGCAGTTGTTTGCTCTGCTTGGAGGAATCTTTTATGCTCGCTGCAGATACTAGCCGGGTTCACGTTGCTTGCTTGATGGCAGCAATAGTCGTGGTGGGGTTGCTGATGCTGACGAGGTTCGTTCATCAAGCCTGTCGTGATGGAGAATGGCAACGATGAAAGGAACGATGATAATGGGCTTCGCTTAATACCTGACATATTGTAAACATGACCTATGCACTTTTGCCGTAGTCAGCCCCGTGGTATTGGTTGGGAAGATGACATGAGAGTCATGAGAGACAAAAGAAGGTCAAATCACTTCGCGGAACTTTTACTCGTTATTCAGCAAAAACAATTGCACAGTTAGAACTGGCCACATCAGCACATATTACATATCAGACTAAGTTCCCTAATTCTATATGGCTTGAACTAAGGGCACAGCTAACAGTAACACCTAAATATTTATTATTTGCTGAATCACACTTCGCCCGCATTAAGGCGCACTATCTTTTCACGGGAGCTTCAAGCTGCACGCAAGTATAGTAGACGTACGTGCAGATTGCAAAGCTCCAAGGACGTTTTGAAGGGGGAAATGTACTACACTGCTTTCAGGCTGCTTCCATTCTTTACATTGCGAGTAGAATGGAATGCTTCCTCGTTTCCTGCTTTGGCTTATCACTTTTCAATTTTCCACTTCGTCGTTTTCGCCTAGGTCACCAACGGTAATTAGCTTCACTGCATTGCACGCGCGTTCTTCAACACAAAAAGCCCCAATTACGTTCCGCCCGGAAAATCGAAACATGTACATATTTCCACCAAGCAACGATCTGTTGAAAAGTGGAAGCACCAGCTTCCTGATTTCGACGAATAGGCTTACCGAGCGCGACGAAATCTAAGCTAAGTCGCGACCAACTATTTGGCACAACAATAATAAAATCAATGACATATTTAAACAGCGAATAATAATGATATCGCGAGATTAAAATGATAAGAACTGATGATTATGTAAAAATACAGCAATATGGCACTAGCACAAAAGTAGGAAAGCGTACTTTGACCGTATATCTTTCGAGAAGAAAAACATTCAACGAGGGAAGAAAATTACTGGCAGAGTCCAAAACTGTATTTTTTTTCTTAATTTACTAGATTCGGGGGACCAAAACTTAAGAAACTTGACCCGTGTACGCGACGTTTCAACGAATGACCTTAAAGTGAAAATTGCTCACGTTATTCAAGTTTGCGAGTCGAAGGATGACGACGAGCGAGAGAATTTTTTAAGGGGTATTTATGGGACATGCGAAGGACACACTAGCCAAGACTTTAAGGGGGTTTCCATTGTTGGTTACGAGTGTAAGTTTTCTGATTACTTGAATAAGCTTTTATGGGTTTGGATGTTGGGTCGATACATTTAGATTGATGCTTTGGAAAGCTCGAAGATTTAGTTTTAGGGGAGAGTGTGGTCGTGGCACTGAGGTAGTTGTAATAGGCTGAGGTGAGAGTGTTAAACATTTGGGTCGAGATGTAGATTTGGTTAAGAATTGTCTTATATTTATTTTGTTTTTTTTTTCATTTCACAATTCTATAAATATTTCAAAATATACAAAAAAAGGAAAGTTTCCAAATACAGCCCTTTCGGGTATCGGACGCTGTGCATTTTCATAATCGAATTTTTTCGCGAATATCTCTCTCCTTAATCTGCCCCAGATTTAACTAATGCACATTTTCAGAGTTAGGTTAACTCAAACTCAGTGCAGGGTTTTCCGTTCGTACCTGGATTCGAACCAGGGACTCCACAAGTCAAGAGCCAGAGCTCTATTCACTAGGATACACGAGCTTTTTTTTCAAAACATATTTAAAGTGAAATAATATAATTCGCTAGTTGTATCCAATTTCTTAATTCAATCTTCGATTAATTTACTTACTGCGCGTACTTTCAGAATAAGACAACATGGTGATGCGAGCTGGGAACTTACCTAGAAACAAAAAACAAACATGAAGTTAATAAATTGTACTAATCTATTACATAGATGAAAACTGAATTAATGAGTAGGTTAGCTTATAGAAACGGAGTGGGGCACGTAAATATTGAAATATTTACGAGCGTTTCTGGTGGATGACTGATTGTAGAACATTTAGTTGATATTAAATTATTATCCACCTTAACATAATAGATGTGGAATTATTATAAGAATTACACCTCACCAAGCTGCTTTTGAAGCCCCACAGGATTTGTAAGATGTGACTAAAGGATTTTGATAAAATATAGGTATAGGTGATACAATATACAGTACCCAGCCATTGAATTATGACCGATTGCGTTTCTGAAGAATTTTGATAATTTCATGAGCACTGAGTGTCATTTTTGTTATTTTTTCTCGGTAAAGGGGTGGTTATGTATCTGTTGGGTATTCCCTATACCTGTAAGTTATAAAATGCGTAAACCGAAATTCTCAGATGTTCAAACAAAACAGCAATTATAAATAAGTGCAAAAGTGCATTCCTTATCATTTTAAGTTTGAAGCGTGTTCGAGACAGTTATCAAAGTTATAAATATTCAAAGTGAAAAAAAAAAAACAAATAGAAATCTGTGAGTGAGTGAAATTGAGAGTTTAGGAAAATTGAGAAGTGAAGTGAGTAGATAGAGAATGCCAGTTCTGGATCCTCATCCTCATCCTCCTTCTCTGAGGAGGATGACGTCACTGAGGAGGATGACGTTGATGTGGGGGATGACGTTGATGTGGATGATGACGTCACAAGTGGAGGATGACGTAAGCGAGTATCGGTCCGCGCATGACGTAAACGATCATCTTTGAACTGATAAAACAGCTCAGTTAAGCTGATAAACAGCCCAGTTGAGCTGATAAACAGCCCTGTTGAGCTAATAAACAGCCCTGTTTCGCTTTTAAACAGCCCTGTTGAGCTGTTTATCAGATCAAAGATGATCGTTTACGTCATGCGCGGACCGATACTCGCTTACGTCATCCTCCACTTGTGACGTCATCATCCACATCAACGTCATCCCCCACATCAACGTCATCCTCCTCAGTGACGTCATCCTCCTCAGAGGAGGAGGATGAGGATCCAGAACTGGCATTCTCTATCTACTGAAGTGAAGTTACTATTATCATTAAGTCAGTGGTGTAATTTAGACAATATGGGTAAAAAAAAAGAAAGAAGTCAAGCTATGCCGAAATTGTAGGAATTTCGAAATTGTCCGTGGTTAACATTGCCTTAATTGTGCGTAGCTCAGCCGATTCAAAATCGGTCCCTAGGAACAAACGAGGAAATTGCCACAGACAAAGAAGAACAACACCGAGATCGGATAGAAGAATCATGCAGAATGCTCTGCTGGAGCGCAACGCACCAGCTAGGGCTATTTTGAGGGATCTGAATGAAGCTGGCGTCAGAACATCGCTGAGAACTTTGGAACGGCGATTCAAAGTTATGCGCAAACCAAGACTATATTGGGCGAAAATACTCAGCAGCTACGGGAGTGAATACTGGAATAAGGTAAATTCCTTTGTTTGGCATATCTCATTTCATATGTCATAGGAAGAGACGGCCTCACGAATCATTTAACTTTTCTAAAACTATTTTCTCCTAGGTTATCTTTAGTGACAAATGCAGGTTGGAAGCGGTTACGGAGAGTAAAAAATTCGTTCGAAGGAGGCCCCACGAGAGATATTCAGAAGATTGTGTGGTTCCGACAGTTCAATATCCGCCCTCAGTGATGATTTGGAGCTGCATTACAGCTGAAGATCCGGGCCCAATATATCACGTTGAGGGAACAATGTGCTCTAATCTGTATATAGACGTGCTGAGGGATTGCCATATTTGGATACCTCAGAACATTCCAAGGGGGAATACATCTTCATGCAAGACGATGCTCCATGCCATACATAGAGAGCCAGCATGGTTTGTTTAAGTTCCCTAGAATTGGAGGTTTTACCTTGGCCTGGCAATTCACCTGATTTCAATCCCATTGAGAATTGCTGGGACTATTGAAAATCAAAGGTGTATAGCCGAGAAACAACACAACCGCTGCATTGAAGAAAAATATCGAAGAGGTGTGGAAAAACGACGATGGAATGTTAAACAAATGCGTAGAAAGAATACAAGCAGCAATACAGGCCAAAGGAGGAAAATATTAAAGCACAAAATATTAAAATTCAATCAAAATTTATTTTTTTATTATTAAAGCAACCATCTACCAATGAATATATGTTATTGCAAAATAAAAACAATTGAATTTCTTCTGCATTATTTAAGAATAAGCTACATTTTCTAAAATTTGCTTATCGGTCATAATTCGATGGCGGGATACTGTAGGTATAGGTGATACAATATAGGTGTTGAGATTTCACATTTTCATTGCTGGAATTCCACATAATTACTTGTCAATTTTTACACTGCTTGAATTTGGACTCCAGATCACATCTATATGTTATAACAGTCGCCGCTTTATTCGCTAAGAAACACGAGGATAATAGTGAGCTATTGTTATATTTGGCCTACTGTAACGATATCTGCTGAGATTATGTTCACAGCAGTTGAGACTATGTTTCATGGGAGTCGAGACTATGTGCATAGCAGAAAAGCTAATGTAACTATATTTTGCAGCTAAAGGTACTCTGAATATAACGCATGCGACTATAAATGCAGTGCTCTGTTACATAGCACTACGCGCTTTGTGGATTGTGTGTAAAGTGTGTAAAGCTTAATACAGTTTTATATTCTTGGGAAATAATAGAACATATGATTTTATTATTGTGTGCAATATGTGAAATAAATCGTTTTAGTATAGCATCAGAACAAATTTATTTACTCAAGTCATTCTTATCATAAGAGAGCGTTGTCTCAGATTCATTCAATTTCATGAAGTAAGATTGGGACAACGATGTAAAACATTTATTTGCATACCGTAGATTGTAGCATGAAATTATATCCACATTATCAAAAGCAAGATTGTGTTCGTATTATCAAAGGTTTATGAAAAACGAAAAAAGTGTCCCAAATTTACTCCTGTCAGCAGTAAATGAACTAAGATAGGAACTACGTCAAGATGGGACATGATAAAAAATTAAAATATAGTTTGTTTTTAAATTCAACAGAAAACAAAAACTACTTGATGAAAAATTAACATATGAAATTATTTTTCCTAGGCATTTTCTTCAACAGCAGCAAATGGAAATGTTTGCTCCAATACACAAACCCACTTGAAAACTTCTAAGGACATTGTCGAAAGTTTTAAAACCTACTTTCGTTAAATCTATTGCTCGAGGACTTTTGCTTTCAAACAGGGGCGCAGCTGGTGAAAGCTTTTTGAAACTTACAAGCATTTTACAATATTTTATGTTTCGTGAAAATAAGCGGTATCAGAACAGTAAATTCGCTGTTTGAAATTTATTATTTAAGTAATAAATCATATTCATGTGTGTTTCATTGCCATATTCATAGCAATTTCGGATTTTAACGCAGAGCTAGGATAACATTTACCGGCTTTGCAAAATTCAAGAATGAGTAATGCGAAAACACGAAATAGAAGAGAGAAATTCAGTGGCTTTGTTTAAGGTATACCGATAGCGCCTTCTATGTTAAATGATAAAGCGGGTCTTTATGGTTAGATTTGGTGAATCACCCTTCATCGAACCCGATAATTAGGTTTTAGGTACTATTAAGTCAAGCGCAAGGGTTGAACGTGAATAAATAATGATAAATTTCGTAGATCTGTCTTCTTGGCGAAAGCACTTTAATTTCCTTAATTTTTAATACAGTACTTCACTGAAAATGCACAAAAAAGGTGTAATAAGGCATAACTACGATAACCAAAACTCTACAGTAGCTAGAAACCGGAATATGTAAAGAAATGCAAAAAACAATAAAATATAGCAGGGAATAAATTTTAAAGTGGTTATTATTTGAAAAATAAAACAATACTTTAAAACAAAAAAATCTGTTATTAATAACAAGTAATATGGTACAAAATGTCGTATAAATTTTTAATTTCTAGTTCTATAATCTAAACAATTTCGCTATTTTCTTTTCCTACAGCTCAAATTCATGACAGCCATTTTTCCAGTAACATCATTAACGTCTGGACCGCTAACATCATCCTCTTCCTCAGCGACTTCTTGAATTGGATTTAACATATTTCGCATATGCTCCAAATTCTCGATTGTAAATAATATATCTTTACAAGCTTTCTTCAAATATTTTCTACGTTTTTGTATTCCTCCATAATGTTCCAAAAGATTTCGGCGGCTTTTCGGGATTCCTAGTAAACTCGAAATTTTTACTCCTTTTAAAGTATATTTGGGTGGACGTTGAAATCGCATCATTGTTGCGACATATGCCGCTGCAATATCGGCAACTGGTTTATCGAATATATCATCTGAAGATTTTGCTGGCACTGATGGTGCATCACTTTGTCCTCCTTCGACGTGTTGGAAAGTTGATGAGGTTCCTTCTTCGTGCCACATATTTAGAATACTACGAGATGACTATTTTGATTTGATGGCAACCGGTTATTTATAGCAAGTATATCAGAAGGGCCTGTTTTCAATTTCTGGTGATTCTTTGGAATTAAATCAAACCACGTAATGACATTTTAATTGCTTTGCCGCCGTCAAACAAGTAAAACATTGTAACATTGAACAAAATTAAGTGGCATATAAATACTCGGGAGAGGTCATATGAAAAAAGGATTGTAAACAGGTAGATTTTCGATGAAATTAGCTAATCAGCAAAACAATACCACGTATTTGAAGGCATGCTATTGAGCTTGTTTGGCCTGAAATGTTAACTGGATGAGGAAGTCTCTAATTTTTGCCACTCCACTTAGCAGAACAAATAATTAAATTGAAAAAATAAGAAAAACTGAATCTTTGGAATAATGTGGTCAGTTCAATTTATAATGACCATGTATTAAATTATCAACATAATTGAAAATTGTATATTTTTCAGCTTTGTGTATATTTTTAAAAAATAATTTCATAGTAGAACAATATAATGCTTCAAAGTACGTTCAAATACGTTGATTCTTTAGTAGTAAGTGAAAATTGCAGTATTTTTTCTGCGTAAATGTATCTTCCAGAAACACAAAAACGATTTCACAATCGTAAATTATGGACTCGTGCTTTTTTGCGTATGGCTTATGCTAAGCTAGTTTTAAAACCGTTTTCAAACTACTTAAATAATCGATAGCGAACATAAAAGAGTCAGTATTTTAGTATAAATCATAGTTTTTTGGTAAACTATATGTTTCAAAACGTTCAAAATATTTTGCCTGTTTCATTTTGCCTTCAACACTCTCTGACAATATGTTAAAACATATGAGTTTGTTCGATTTAACTTAAGCAGCAGCAAATATGTTTGAATTAAAATATATAGCAACTAAACTAGGTCAAAGATCAGGTCAATTCGTTGGTTATCGCTACAGCATACAGACACCCAATAGTACACTTAATTTTTACAATTTTAATTCTACAGTTTTTACTCTAACGGTGATTTTATTACCCACACAAACAACAAAATGTAACAATCATAAGGTTTATAATGCGTTTTATTTTAGTTTCTTTTTTGTTAAAAAAAAAAGAGTAACACGGATGATTTTCTTAATGAATGTTTCTTCAAAAAATCGATAAAGCGTGGGTTCTTAGAATATTTTAATGTAAATTAAGTTTATTTCGTCCCAACTTGATCGTACACAGTAAGTCGTCTTAATTGTGAAATAATTTAATAAACTTTCCACTGTGATACATTGATTTTCACAATCCAGCACTTGATATAAACGTTGTCATTCGCACTTCAGATATTCATTGATAAGGGACCGACATCAAATTTGAGTGAATTTATCAAAACGATTATGCTGTTTTGATTTAAAAATATATCACCTGATCTTTTTGAAATTATTACTTTTCAGAGTTTTATAGTCAAATGGATCTATAATAGTGTTTGCCCTTTTACTTATCAAACACTTTTACAATATTCAGGCCATCGGCCACCTAGTCTGCCAAGTCGAAACTCAGATAACAACAGTGGCGGCTCGACACAAAAACACTATTATAAGGTATATGCGGATACCAACAAGAAATATCTACTTTACTGTAACTCAGTGGCGGCTCGTCAGGGTGGGCCAGGCGGGCCGGGCCCACCCTGACGAGCCGCCACTGGATAACAAGACCAATGCTACAATTGCACAAACGCACAATCCCGATACGTGAGGTGTAATGGTCTTCAGCACCACAAGTTCTTAAATAAGCGCTCAGAAAAGATACCTAAGTGTGGCAACTATCCCGCAAGCTATGAGGATTGTTTTGGAAATTCCAAAAAACAGCAATAAAACTTTCGACCAAATAGTCCGACACAACTCTGCCACTCTTCAGCCGCTGACCACTTCTTTTAACATTACTTAAGCTAAGACCAACCCGCAAGCCCTCCAGAACAAATGGAACAGTTTCTAGGCATTATACAGGGTGGAGCGCCACAGACAGATGGATTGCAAAATTGAATAAATCACAAACTACTGAACATTTTTAAGTTTTTTTTTATTTTTCCTCTATTTTGTGTATCACTCAAATGTGCTCCTTCCCCCCGTATACACTGTAACAGCCTTTTTCTGAAGTTTTCGTGCACTCTTCGAAGCTTTCTGACAAGAATTTCTGCGATATTGGTCCGGATATTGTTCTTAAGGGGTTACATGGGTTTGGAATGATGAAAAAATCGATTTTTTTTTCTTTGTTTTTCTTAAAGAACAACTCATCGAAAGTACTCTCTGAAAATTTGAAGTCGATCCGAGCTATATATTAGAAGGGAGAGCGATTTCCCCACTTTGATCTATCCCACCTGTGTAAGTAATATTTCTCATTTCACGCAACTTCTTTCACTTTCTTTTCTATCGAGGAGGGAAAATAATAATGGTAGGGTAATGAAATACTGAGTTTAGATATATTATTCTGTACAGGCTTTGGACATAACCAACGAAGAAGGGCAATTATTGTATGGGCCTGGTATCGATGATTCTATGTAAGTTCAAAAAAAAATTGTTTTATTCTTACTTTAAACTTTGAACGCGTTTTTCTCGAAACGGTATATTTCAAGTCGGTGCCAACGATAACTCAAAAACTAATGCACCAATCTTAACCAAATTTTGCACACTTCTTTTAAATAGTATTTTCTTGTACTTGAACGAAGGATATTGTGTTTCGTTCCTTGGAATTTAATACACATGGCATTATTTATTGAATTTTTGGGTCAAAAATTAAATTTTTTACTCGCGACGTTGCCAAAAGTTCAGATTTCAATATTTTTACAAATCCTTCGTTCAAGTACAAGTCAAACTCATACTCTAACAGAAACAATTTGATTTTTTTGTTTCAGATGAATCCAGCTCAAGATATCGTTGGCACCGCATTTTTCGAGCCTTTTCGCAAAATAGCTGCCAGAGGGCGTATTATCAATATTTTTGTCTAACAATTTTTTTACATATAGTTCAAGAGTTACTTTAGTTGTTAACCATAATTTATAATAACTTAATACATTATTTTTTATTTTTGAAACATTTAAAAATGGCGTTTTTTTTATTCTCTGAAACCCATGTAACCCCTTAAGGGCTTCCAGAGTCCGAGGGTGGTCATTGTAAACTTTAGATTTGAGGTATCCCCACAGGAAAAAATCGCAAGGGGCCAAATCAGGGGAGTGCGCTGGCCAGTTCAAATCTCCTCTTAAAGAAATGAGGCGCCCGGGGAACCTTGCACTCAAAAAGTCCATGATAATCCTTGCTGTGTGGGCTGTGGCTCCATCCTGCTGAAATCAGACGTCTTCCAGTTCAAAGTCATCCAATTGAGACAAGAAAAAATCCTGGATCATGGTCATGTAACGAGCTGAATTGACCAAAACGGCTCGATTGTTTTCTTCAAAAAAATAAGGACCGATGATCCCATTTCTTGAAAGTGCACACCATACTGTAAGCCTGTCGCAGTGGAGAGGTCTCTGGTGGAGCTCCCTGGGGTTTGTCACACTTTAACAATTCGATTTCGATGAGGAACACGGCCGCGGGGGGCAATATCGAACCTCAAACACAAGGCACGCTGTACGTGGATGATTGAATAAGCTTTTTCAAAATAGGATTTTACACAAAACGTACGCTGTTGCACATACCACTCCATGCTGGCGACTGAGTGGGGGCACAACGCAAACCTCCCATCCTCCCCACTCGCCACACCCACTCCCCACCACCCAAGTATGCTACAAGAGGAATGCCCTACTCTCAAATTCATCTGTTTGTGGCACTCCACCCTGTACAAGATCATCTTCATTCGATGATAAAAGCCATAATGACGAAATTGGTAAAAATGAAGAATGGGAGCAATGAGCCTGGAAATTGAAGTTGTTCAAATACTTTAGGACAAAAACAAAACTAATCATGCCTCCCATTCACGGCTCAATTGGCCTGATTTGAACTGCCAAAGCCGAAGCATTGGTTGATGCAGGCGAGCTACAATTCTAGTAAAACATTTCTTGTTCGACAACAAACTCAAATGGACACAACAAAAATCAGTAAAATTGCAACTATAAGCAACATTTTCAATTTCATCAGCCCACTTGTCAGTTCGAAAAACCTCAATATGACAAGGTGGGATCTTTTATGTAAGCAAAAAATTAGGACAAACAACAAAACTTTGGACAAACAACTAAATCCAAGCTAGTCAAAATATAGCTTTACGAATGATTTTTTAAATTTCGAAATACATTTTTCATTTCGGTGCCTTTTTCGAAGTATTAGAATCTTTAAAACACACTCCAAAAATCTTATGCGCAATATAAACCAAATCTTTTATTTCATCTTGACTTCTATGTATGAGCTTGAAAATACGTCGATTTTCGTAGCTCACGAATAATATTTTCTTTCTTTGAGTAAATTCTTCGCAAATCAACTTGGCATATTATTCCATTGTTCTCCGAAGAACAAAAACCACCACGTGAAAAATTGAATTTGGTCCTTTTCAACAACTTGAACTCCAATGAAAAAACAAACAAAATAATCCAGCAGCTTTTCATCATTCGTGAAAAATTACCAAAAACATACAGAGTTTCATTTTTCTACTTTCCACTCAACTTTTTTCCTTTTCATGTTTTTCTTCGCCTTTCGTAACAAAATTTTTCTTCGACTATCCGATGTAATGTAATAAAAGTGAAAAATCTTTAAATTCACGCCTCACACATTGCAAGTTCTGGCCACTGTGTTGTATGAGTATGTTGAAATATGGTTTGAAAATGATGAAGTGAGGGAATGAATGGTATGATGATTTAAATTTAGAAAATTATGTTTTGTTTTCGAACTGAAAGCGAATGAAAAGTCTTGATGAAATCTTGTCCATGTGGCGTGGAACATGTGCGAATAGCTAGTTGTTGCGTTGCATTGTTAGCCACTCTGGTGATGGTAGGAAAATTGGAAATGTGGATTTTCACATTTTACAAATGTGATTTCTAGAGATTCTTTGCACTATTGTTAATATTAGTAAGTCGAAGCGTAAAACTATAAAATTGAACCAATGAGTTTATTATGGAGCGATGAAAAGCGGGGGCCATAATTATACACTAGTAGCATGTGGAACAAGCTGCTTAAAAGCATGATAGAAATCATGCAAAATTCTACTTACAGATTTACATTTGTTTTTATAGATTCAAACATATGTACTCTGGAATTTTCAAGCATTGCGGGAGTGTTTGTTTCACGTTGAAAACACTAGAACCGCGGCATGAGTGTGAGCGATATTCAGACAGGCGTCCTTTCGATCTGTTTCACATTTCGGGAGATGTGTTATTGAATTGATCTACAAAAATAAAATTTTTCATTACAGACATAAAATCCAGAGCGAGAAAATACGACGTAGTTGTTTGTAATTTTGTAAATTGTTTACTATTCATTACACAGTTATTCTTACCGAATGTAAGGCTGATCGCTTGTTGAAAGATTC
This sequence comes from Nemotelus pantherinus, assembly GCA_963978885.1. Taxonomy (NCBI): domain Eukaryota; kingdom Metazoa; phylum Arthropoda; class Insecta; order Diptera; family Stratiomyidae; genus Nemotelus; species Nemotelus pantherinus. Next base: position 79,263,344 of record OZ022266.1, read on the forward strand.
TTAATAGTTCGAACGTAGTCCATCAACGTCAATGGCGATGAGTTTTTATCATATATGTAGATATTGTGATAATACTTGTAGATTTATTGAAATAAAAAACAATAATAAAGATTATACTATTTTCTGCCATTATAAACATCAAACGTTAATTTTAATTGAAACTATTTATCTCAATTTTAACTAAATCTATTAGCTCTGATTTTAATCAATTTACCGCCTAAATAAACCTTAAGCCTGTTTTTAGACAGGAAGCACTTTTCAAGAACAGTGATTTTACGGAATTGTTATTGTAAATAAATTCACAAGAATCTATCAAAAATGTGAGTCCAAATAAAATCCAAGCGTTTAGAGAGGAGGAAATCAGAAAATGCTACTTGCATAGCTGATCAAAGATATGGTGAATGCTTTATTGTATCCATTACTACATAGAACATGCTGATTTTATTGTTTTTTCGTCTGAATCAAACAGCGCCCAATGTGGGTTTCAAGTTGGCAAAATAAAAATAGCTTTATTGGAGTCATTATTTTTTTGATTTTTTTTCTATTCAATCGAATGATATTTAAAACCAATTAACACTATCATCAAAGGTATCTATGAAATTCCAAGGTTTTTTTGGAATTTGTGATCAAAAATCATCACTTCAATTAAATCATGATCAAAAATCATCACATCAAGAGCTTTATTAGGCTTTATTTTCATTTTCATGAATTCTGAATTAATGAGTTTTCGAGGTCAATTGAGAATATATTGCTGCGAATAACTGCAAAAAATATTACGATTGAGCTAATTTTTCCCGGTTAAGCTTACAGAATATAAAAAAAAGAAATATTGTCGACGAAGAAATATTTATTTGACATTAAACGGAGTAATAAGTACAAAAATCTTTTCACTTATTAATTAAATTTACTGTATTTAATTTGAAATTTTTACGGGTGGCATTCAACAGAACGGAATCAAGAAGAAACTGTGTAGTTGAGAAATCATTTCTACCGTTTTATGAGGAAAAATAATGATAAAAAAACTTTCATGGCAGACCGTAACAGAGTTGGAGAGCATAAAACGTTTCTTTATGAAAACTATTTATAAGCTTATCAAGATCGAATTAAGATTTGTCTAAAGTCAATAGAGATAATGACAAAATCAAAATATGAAAATCATATTGTAACTAAATTAATCCCCAGACAATATTTTCATGTATCGATTTGTTTTTTTAAACTACCATACGCCATGATTATTGATATGTGCCAATTTTTCTGTTCAAACGAACAGCTAAATCTGTAATATAAGCCATATCATGATAGCAAAATATAATCCACAGAAAATCAACGCCAAACATTCTTCAGACTAAAATACTATTTATTTTTCATAGGACTGCCAAGTTATATTTTTAGCTGCGCAGATTCAAATTTATTGAGAAACTCAAAAATAGCCGAATGGATGACATTTTGAGTTCATATCAATGAAACACATTGTTTGCGTCGTGAATTTCAAGAAAAACCGTTCAACAACACAAACAACGTCATGACCAAGGGTGAAATGAATGAAATGAGGTTTCAAAAGGCAGGAAGAAATAAATAGATGAAATCGAAAATTGTGGATGACAGCTTAACACCCTATTCAGTTTGAAATATTTTTTTTTTAAATATCCTGATTTAATTAGAATAAAGATTAATTATGACGGAAAATGTACCTATATTTTTACTTAATTATTATTTTTTGCTTATTTTTCGATGATTTTTGATGCAAAATTATAACTAACGATATCAGCTAACTGATCGTTTTGTGTCAGTTTTAGGGGTGAAGTGGAATCTAGGTAGTGGGAGTGCCATATGTAATAGTAAATCAATTCAGAAGAATTATATTTATAATCTTCACAATTTTTACGTATTATCAACTACTCCCTAAAAACAATTTCCATGAAGTTCTTGAAAGTCTTCGAAAACTTGGCCATAAACCAATATTTCGTCTAGACTCTACCCCGAAATTCCAAAATCAAAAGCAAACATCAAAACACCAAGTTTCAAGTGCAAAACAACACTCACCATCAATTATATGATGTATCCTCTTTTCGCAACAGTGCTACTTCGCTACAATTCATCAAGTGGATATCGATTTGCTAACTTACTTCAAAACCACTTGTAATCTGCCTATAATTTCGATGTAATCCAGACAAATTCGAACCAAACATCGAAAGGCGCTCCTTCGTTTTGCATGGTTCCTTCGTTCTGCATGGATATCGTCGCATCACAGTATACAGAGTACAGACACTGAATAAATATTCGGAATTTATTCCCTCAAGTCATCAAGTAAATTCGAATTCGAGTGGCCTTATTTCGTTCTACTTTGAACCGAATAAATGGAAAATTTCATGTTTTGGAAATATTTACAAGAATTGAGCTGATAAAAATACAGAAAAATAGCATAAAAGTAATAATTCGAAAATGCGCAGATGAAATTTAATTTTGGAGCATACGTGTTTAAATGAAAGTCAAGTGATTCGTCAATAAATTTGCGAATAACATTATTCCTCGTGACAAGTGTAATTGTTTACAGCCGAACTCAGAAGGTTATGTGTGGTAAAGTTTTGGTCTAGGCATATTTTCGGATTTAGGTGTAGAGAGACAAGACCCTTTAAAATATTTTGTGCAACCCTTGCAACGAAAAATCTCCAAGAATGTTTTTCTTGTTCATAAGATTTGCATATTTTTCATTACATATTTTCAATTATATAAGTGACGATAAATGCCTATCCAATTTTATTCTATGCTCATCGAATCAACCCTCCAGCACCACCAGTCTCTCCAAAGAAAAGCGCTAAATGAAGCAAATTAAATACAAATTCACTTAATATCTTTCCCCATATCAATCCTTCTACAACCTCCACTCATGAATGCGCAAGAGCACATAACATTAACGAGGCGGACAATAAGTGCACAATTTACTTTTTTCACATCGTCTGTCTGCCAACTTATCAAGCTTCTTTGCTTCTGCCCACTTCAATAGAAAATTTGCATAAAATTAATTCAGTGTGATTTTCGTGAACTAATAGGACAATGAGGGTTTTCCGCTCTTATAGAATTCGAAAAGAAACAGTGCATTAGACCATAAAAGCATTGCAAGTAGTGGGACGCATACACAAGTTATGGCAAGATGTTAGTCATGCGAATGGAAAATTGTTGTTGGCGTTGTTTCCGAGAAAAATGCCATTATTTTTGATAACAGACAGATTAGAGTGATTGCGACGGGGAACAAGAAAACGGGAATGGAAATTTGCAAAGCTAATGTGAAAATAATTTGGTTCGCTCTTAAGTGTTTTCTTTTTAAACAGTGATGTAGTCTTCCAGTCTAACTGATTTATGAAAACATCTATGTACATAGTCCCCATGATCCTTCCTTCGATGATGGGGCACAGAAACGTTTGTGGCATTTTCCAAGGTATTTTTCAAGGCTAAGTTTTGTTCACTTTTAACTTATTTGACTAGATATTTTAATTTTTCGCCGTACTTGTTGCTAGAAAAATAAAATATTAAGTTACTTGATGTGGTATTTTTATTACAAAATGATTTTTAAAGCCAACAACAGATTACTGATTTTTTTTCTAAAGGAAAAGAGGACAGATTTCGTAAATTCAAATTTAACTTGTTTCATATGCAGAAGGGAAAATCTTATTACTTACAGCTTATCTGGCAAATATGGTGAATAAAAGTGCAGGTTATTTATCTTGATTCAGTTATGGTGATGAAACATTTAGTTTTTTTTAAAATAATAAGTGTATAAAAAATAATATTCACCAAAAAGCAACAACAAGAAATATTATTAGCCATTATATTTTCGAATTTTTTTTTTCGATCAAATCGAAAAACTGACAGATTCTTTCAGCCTTTAACAGCTATGTTCAAAGATAAGAATAGCCTTTTTTTAGATTTCAAAACAGATCTCACCGGGCTTTGATCAGATTCAAGCCGAACTTGAACACCCGAAACCTCTAAAGGTGCGCTGCGGCTGGAAGCTGAAACTAAAAACTTAAACTGAATCTAATTCAGTTTTAGAATTATCATACAGCTGCTGCAGTAGAATGCTAAAACTGAAAGCTCTTGCTAAAACTGAAACTTCTGTCAAACTGAGCTTTCAGATACTAAAAGTGAGGAATGAACATGTTCATTATTTTCAGTTTTAGTTTTGGCGTTTTAGTTTTGGCTTCGGAATTTGTTTGTTGCATAAAGTACATTTTGACAGATAAGAGTAATGGTAAAATTAACAGCAGAAGAAGAAGAGATGCTGATAGAGTTTGTGAAGCAAAATGAATTCATTTACAATGAATTCATTTACATTCTGAATTCATTTACATTCTGAATACCGGAACGTGGAGAAAAGAAATCGCGTTTGGGCGAGATTGGCTGCCGATTTAAAAAAACACGGTGAGTAGCCAGACTTTATTTTTCCTTTTAAAAATATATACAGTGGGTGAAAAAAAGTTAAGGCGCGAACTCTCAGAAAAACTTACTTTTAATGCTATTTTAATCATAAATGATAGTGGGTTTGCATTCAATTCAATGTTTTGGTTGTTTACTTTAAGAACAATATTGAAAAAACTGGAAATGAAACAAATTTCACAAATTTCAAATAAGCGCAATAAAAGTTAAGGCACAGCGCAGTTTTATCGGAAATTATTTGTAATTCCTGGAAAAAAGTACCTTTAAATGTACTTAAAACCATGAAAATATGATATTTCTATTCAGTCTAGCTCTAAAAAAGTTTTGTAAAAGTAACTTTAAAATAAATAAAGTATAAGAAATATGTTTTTTGCTCTTACTAAGAGTTTGTGCCTTATCTTTTTTTACCCACTGTAGATATTCCAAGTAATTAATATTTTTCGTCGATACATTCGTCCTGCCATGATAGTGCACCTGATCCATTAAAGTAGTTTTTAAACTGGTTGCGAACGTCGGCTGCGGCGAAAGAATTTCGGCCTCCAGCTGCAGGAGCGATTGATAACAAATTTTCCACCGGCAAGTCTAATGAATCACCATCGATTTTAGTTTTAGTATGGAACATACTTTTACGGTAGCCTGTTTGAAAAAAACGACATAGAAAAACGTCACAAAAAAGCGACATAAAAAAGCGTTATCAGAAAGCGTTCCACGAACATTGGCTGTGTTGGTGTGTGCTTGGTTGCTATAAATAGAGTGAGGGAGGGGGTCCAGGGGGCGAATTTTTAAGAAAATTTTTAGAAAATTTTTTGAAAATTTTGAGGGAGGGGGTCTTGGGGGGCGAAGCCCCCCGGCGAGGCGCGTAGCGCCGTTTTTTATTGAGCTTGCTAGCTGAATTTTCGAATCGCGTAATAGATTATGCAAGCAGCATGCAGCGACAATAAGGTTATCAAGCCGATCAATGCTTATGTTGATCGGTGTATAAAAGATTCGGAAGCATTGACTCAAGATTCCAAATGTATTTTCTGTGGTGCGGCGACCACGGCAATGTCGATAATTATATACCAACTTGCTTTTATCTGTGATCGCTTGTCTCCTTGGATATGACTTCATTAGGTTGGTGTTTAATGCAAATGCTTCATCCCCAAGTATAACGTAAGGTAATTTTATGTCGGTGTCAGGTAGTTTTGCTGGTTCTGGAATGTTAAACGTACCAGCCTTAATTTGTTTGCCAATTTCGCTTTTCATATATATGCTTGCATCGCCTTCACGTCCGTACGATCCTATGTCTACTGCAATGAATTTGTAATTAGCATCAACTATGGCTAGTAGAACTACAGAATAAAAATCCTTGTAGTTGTAAAATGATGAGCCACTTTTAGATAAACACCGAATTCGCACATGTTTCCCATCAATAGCTCCAACACAATTTGGATAATTCTTTCGGGAGAAAAAATAATCTGCATTTCTTTTAAATGTTACTTCAGTTGGTGGAGGAATAGCGATATTTAACAAGTTTTTCACAATCGCCTCAAGACAGCTATGAACTATGTGACTGTTGTGTATTCTGAACTGAAACGGAAGAGATCAAAAAGATTCACCTGTTGCCAAAAATCGGAAAAAAAATTAAAACGTTAACTTTCTTCTTCTCAGTCAACTCGTGTACGAAGAAATGGGGAAATATTCGCGAATATTACAAAAGATGTTTAAGCGAAAACAAACTGGGGACAGGATCATCCACCCCAAAAATTAGAACAAGAATGGAGTAGCTTTCATTTCTTGATGGAATTGTTGTGGTAGCAAAAGGAGTGAGTACATAGTTTAGCTTAACATGCTTTTTATGGAAAGAAATTCACAATAACGTGTGCTTTTAGAAATACTCTTTCTAATATTAAGGTGGAATGCCATAAGCTGATGACAAACCACCTATCGACTGAAAACGCTTATGCTTATGACAATCTATGTTCGCCAAGTGACTCGATATTAGCTTCAGCAATATCCCCTGATTCACAGGAGTCAGCTGCATCAAAGGCTACAACGTTCACATTCGAGTGCGAAGAATTTGTATCTCCAACCCTTACAGAAGCATCGTCTTCTAAACCACCAACTAAAAAGCGGAGAGGTATGCGCAAAGAAAAAGATGCAGCATCTAACATTGCGTTAATGTAAAAAACGCACGGAAATGTTGCAAACTTTGCTGGATAATAGCAAAGAAGGGGAAAAGACTATGAACGCAATGGAGCATTTTTTCCAGTCCATGTGCGAAACGGTTCTTTCTCTCCCAGAAAAAAAAAACAAATAGACATGAAAATGGCAATAAATACAATTGTGTGCGAACGGCAAATGAAGTTGGCGTTAGAAAAGCAGCAAGTCCAAGTATTGGATTCAAACTATACTCTCGGCTTGAATCGATTACTTGGACTTTCAATTAAAGATGGTATGGTCCACATAGCAGGTCCATCAAACATGAAGTAAATTTGCAATAAATAATAAAAATATGAATTTCATAAGTAGGTATAGTTTTCTTTATACAAACCTTAATGTAACACCGAGCTTTTGTCTTGGTGATATCGGTTTTAAATTCGCGTTCGTTTTACAAGCTGCTATATCGTTTCTGATTGCGTTTAAAACAAATTGAAACAAATGCGGCGAAAGGCGGAAATATTCTTTAAACCTGATATCGCTATCAACCAAGTGACAGTTAATCAGCAATTCTTGCGCTCCTTCGTTTTGCCGGCTAGTGGAGAAAGGTGCTATTGTTTTGCGTCGTTTTACTTCAGTCAAATCCTTTTCTAGTTCCACAATATCACATTGAATAGCACAATGTCCAACACACTTTCTTCGTCGATTATTTTGTCGAAACGTATTCATTTTACAATCGCGAACACACAAGAAAAAGACTTTACAGGTTTTGTGTCATAAACCTTTTAGTTTGAGCAACCAGCGGCCGCAATTCCTTGCTAAACTAAATCGAAAATGACGTCATTAAGCTTTGCTAACCTGAAAGCCGAAATAAGTTTTAGTTTTAGGTTTCAGCTCCCAGCCGCAGCGTACCTTAAGTAAACATTTAGAGTATCTGCTTAAATTCCATCAACATTTGTCGGAGGCTTGAAAGAAAACAAAAGAGCCAAGAAAATAAAAACAAAAACAGCAAAAAATAGTTTGTAATAGCAAGTCCCATCGCTTCTCTCATCAAAACTGGCAGAGAAAATAGTTATCCTTCTAAGCCCTTCACCAAAGGAAAAGGTTGTTATCTCCACCAGCACGAGGAAAGCTTGCAGATACAAAAGAAATTTCATAGATTGAACTAAATGTTCACTTTTGCATAAAGGATTTATCTGGGAGCCCAGATTCCACCACAAACACAGAGAGATGACAAAATTCTCAGTTGAATGAAAAAAATCAGTATCACAGTAATCTTTTCCTTTAGGAGAAAAAACAAAATGTCATTTCCAGGAGCTTACAAGATACAGTGGGTGACAGCCAAAATGATGTGCCTACGTAACTTACGAAAAACGATCACTATCTTTCAGTTTCTGAATGAAATAAAGAAAAACAGTTCTGCGGAATTGCAGATATTTTCATTTATCATTTAAGTGAAAAATAACAACAAAAGAATCCGTTACGATAAAAATTAATAAAAATCCAGATATTAATAAAAATCTACAGCCAAAATGTTGTGAAATAGTTTATCCTAGGAAAAAATGGTATCAGGTTCTTGATCTGAAACGTATCAGGTGAATGGTATCAGGTTCTTGATCTTCTAGAATTCCAATAATCCGTTTTTGGGGAATGAACATCGCATTGCAGACATGATGAGAATCAGTCAGACCTTGGTTTTTGAACGAAATAATTATTAAGAACAATACGATACGTAATTCGTAATGGGTCGTCACACTTTTATTGTGTATTTATTAACAAGAGTTAATAAAGAAACCATTTTAAGGACGGGAAATGTAAAAAAAATGTGAGAAGAGTGCTTATATTATTTAACGATGCAGCTATATTTTTGAACGTTTTGTGCGCGAAAATCGAGTCAAAAAAGCTCACAAGAAATTTTATTTCTGAAATGGATTAACGTTGGATCGAGAGCTTGTCAAAAAAGGATCCCACATTGAGTGCCCCGAAATTGGCAAAGATTACTGAAAGAACTCTCGGCAATAAGAGCAGCCCCCAAACTATAAGGAGGATACTCAGGAATGCCAATTTAAATGATAGAGTTGTCCTGAAGAAAGCTTTCATCAATCCTAAAAGCAAAATTGATTATGCTCGATCTGAGAAAGGATCCTGCTTTTTGAGACACCATAATTTTCTCTGCTGAAAATGAATTCAATTTATTTGAATCTGATGAACAAAAATACAGTATGGAGACAACGAAATACAGAGCTCAATCCAAAACATTTGAGCGACACTGTGAAACACGGAGATGGATATGTTATGGTATGGGCAGCAGGGGTCGGAAATCTAGCTTTAATCGATGGTATCGTCGACAAACGCCTGTATCTGAGTAATTTGAAAGCGGAATTACCGAAAAATGCAGGGATGATTTTCGATTTTATTAGGACAATAATCCGAAGCATTCCTACCAACTCGTTCAAACATGGCTCATTTCGAATTGGCCACATGTTATTCAAACGCCTTCACAGTCTCCGGACTAAAGTGTTATAGAAAATGTGTGATCAGAGTTGGAGAAAGGCATCAGGAAACACACAATCAGCAACAAACAGGACCTTAAAAGAGCTTTGCAGGAAGAGTGGAATCAAATTCAGCCAGAGTACACGAAGTCTTTGGTGGAATCGATGCCTCGTAGATTCTCTAGCAGAAAGGCTCTTCCACGAAATATTAGAAGTATTATTTTAAAATTTCATAAGATATTAAGAATCTGATACCATTTTTGTGTCTAGGATAAACTATTTCCCATCATTTTGGCTGTGTGGTCAAAATCAGCTCTTATGTAGATTTTTATTGATTTTTATCGTTACCGATTATTTCTTTTTGTTATTTTTTCACTTAAATGACGACTCATTCATTTTATCTACAATTCCTCACAACTGTTTTTCTTTATTTTATTCAGAAACTGACAGATATTTTTCATTTTCCATAAGCTGCTTGGCTACATCAGTTTGGCTGTCAGCCCCTGTATATTGATTATGTTGTAAATTTAATACCTGGCACGCGCAAAGACGATGCGCGAAATTCGCAGACCGGTGGCACTTTAAAAATGTCCCAGAACACCCGTGTCAATTGTGGAGAATAACGTCAAGCAAGCTGGGAAAGTGTTCCACCTTTATAAAACTTGATGTTTAATATTTTCAAGGTTACATTCAATGCTCAGTTATCCCTCCCAGCACCTAGCCTCTTTCTAGCAGATGCCGCCACGAAATGGCCAGAAACTAACCTCAATTATCTCTTGGAGCGGCAGCACTGTAATTAGCAAAAAGAGAAAGCTGAAAGCAAGTTTTGCTTGAACATAGCCACGCTCAAGAAATTTTCCTTAAATCTTACCACCAATTTCGCTCACCCAACTGTACTTATTATTCAATAGAAGAGGCGGTATAACAATTAACGAAATAATTCTGCTATAAATCGACTGTATAGGGTTTTTTTATTAAGAGCACGTTATTTATCTTTTTACAAAAAAAAAAACGATTTAAGATATGAACAAACATTTTATTGTAGGTTAAAGTACAATCGATGCCATTACGCATAAATCACAACATCATTCAAATGACCACCCCGAAAGTGCTTGCGACTGTGGATCCGCTGAATTCAATTTTTCATTACTTTCCCGCACAGTGTGAACGATATTCCGGCGATTTGATGTCCTATATTGGAATTCAGCATCTCTAAAGTTTGAGGATATTTGACATGGACCAATGACCGTGACGTAGCCCCAAAGAAATAAATGCAATAGGCTCAAGTCACACGAGCGAAGCCATCAATTGCAAGGACATAATAATAATTCGATTCTCAAATTTCAACTTCAATATAGTAAGTCGATTGTTTGGCCAGCTGTGTGACAACCACATGACAAAAAGGCTATTTTCGTCTAATTTGCGTGAAAAATAACCGGTTAATATGGCACGGTAGCGCTCACCATTGACCGTGACTGGGTTGCCAAAATCATTAAAAAATAACTGATCAATAACATCACCAGCATGAAAACCGCACCAAACAGTCAATTTTTGCGAATGTAACAGCATTTCGAGAATGCCTTCGGGACGCTCTCTTGACCAAATTCGGTAATGTTGTTTATTGACGCATAGGTTAAGGCGAAAATGTGCTTCGTCGCTCACTATGATTTTGCGGTAAAAGTTGAACGCGAATTTCGATAATAAATTTGCACTATGTCTGAACGTTGCTGAAGCGGATATCTATCCATGATTGAAAATGGCAAACTTAAACTGTTCAAACGTCAAAATAAATTTGACAAAAATGTCTTTACATGACAGGGAAATTTCAGCAGAAAATTGAAGCGGCCCTAACGGAAAACCCTGTAGCTAGCCCACTTATTTACGGGACGTGGGGACTCCAGTACTACAAAGAAAATAAAGCAAAAACATTCCTACAGTCACTGGAGCTTTAGTTTTGAAAAAAAACGACTTTTCAGAGGAAAATTCGGAAGATAAATCTCTTGAGAGAAAAGTACGTAGAGACAATATGCTTCTGAACCTGAAAAGGACTTCACTTCTCTCTAAAACTTGCAACTAAAATATGTCTACTTTGTTCAATCGCGGAAATCGCTGTGAGAGTTCTATTCTTATGCTTGACCCACATCGATAATAAATTTAGTTCCTACTAAGCAGTACAGTTTCAGACCAAATCACTCTTGAGAACTTCAGATTGTAATGTAAGCACAGTATTCGACGTTACTTAGGCGTTCGATAAAGTCTGGCATGCAAAAATGAACTTCAAAATCCGTGTGCTTCAAATCCTTACCCAACTGACAAAACCCATTCCGGCATTCTTTAAATGCAGAAAATTCAAAGAAAACATCTTTTTAATGAGCGGCTTATGGAAGCAGGTAGCCCACAGGGATCACCACTACCACCCATACTGCACTTATTATAAACAGGAGACATACGCACTCAGCCAAGTAGAAATACCCAACTGATTGAGCTTAAGTTTGGTAACATTCTTCTGCTCTTATAAATTCCAACGCAGGAAGGAACGAATTAAAAGAGTGAGTCGGTCTTAACGAAAAGCAGATTTGGTTTTTTCCGACTGTGGTGCTAGCAAAGGGTTGTCAACATCAGGCATTTCCGTCATTTGCGTTCCTGAGCGTCTGAGCGCTTCAATGATTTTACGCTACACCAGGGTTCGTCCACCTGGCTCGAATTTATTGTTGTTGCTTTGGTCGCTTAGTATTGCGTCTTTTCACCAAGTTGGATCCTTCGTACAGTACCATTTGGCGATATGGATCCTTTTTACTATTTATTTCTTTGCCAAATGATTTTTTTATTGCTGTGGGCTTCCTATAATCATTCCCATTCAATGTTCTGCAGACAGTTTGAGGGTGAACTTGCTTCTCGAGCTCTTGGAAAATCTCTGATGCAATTTTAGGTGCGCTTTTTCGTGGATTTACTCTTATTTTCCTCATTACTAAGCACTTACTTCAATTTGCTTTTTTGGTTGGCCTTTTTGTCCTTTCGACTCAACCCTTGCATCGTTTTTAAAACACCTCAGGATGTCACCTCTGATGACTCTGCTTATAAGTTAGCCCCTGTTTAACATAAAATATCACTAAATTTCTCAGTTCTATGTTGATATTTCTTCTTTTACGTCCTGCTTTCACAAAAGCTACGATCTGCCAAATCTAACGAAACATTTATTTGCAGGGAATAACCGGAATTTGAAAGTAACGCTGACCTATGCTGCCCTACTAAGCATCAACGTTCGAACTGCATTTTTCTCATTTTTGAGTTAGCACCGGATTCGAAAACTACATACTCTGTTACATTATTTTTCAACATTTGAAAAACCTATTTTGTTCAAATCAATATTGAAAAATTCACTCTCCATATATCTCCAGTACAAATCAAAGCACAAATCATTGAGTATCTCGAAAGTAATAAAATGTAGATAGAATATTTATGTTTAGTAGGGCAGTATGACTGTTCCTCTATGTACAACTATGTATTGCCAGATGCGTTATGAGTGCAAACGAAAACTGTTTGCGCTTCATAGCAAATTTAAAAAAATACTTATCATTTGACCATATTTATTTCTGCAGCGAAATCAAAGTTGTGATATCTAAATTTATGTTCAACCGAACATCAAAGTTACTCACAACTGTGTATATTTTTCGTATGAGATTTCAGGTGAAAGATGACGTATATTGTTCAAGGCCTTAGGTTGGATTGAAAATTATTGATTTTTTGTTGAGATATGGGGCGACAACGGTCAATGAAAACATTGTGCGCCAAATAAAAACATATCAAACCGATGGTGATAGATAAGCTGTGCACGTTTACACATATACGAGTATGAAAAATTTGCTACCAGTTTTGAGATTTGTTTATTTATTTCAACCGTACCATACTTAGTTTCACTAGCTTATGTATTTATCTAACCTTGAATTTCTTAAACGTACAAACAAAGCGATAGCATCATAGCGCACCATCGCAAGTGAGCCGTTTATACCGTACATATCTTGCTTCAAATATTTAAATCACATGTTGCTCATGTAGAATGTAATTTTTTGTATTCGTTTTCTTTTTATTTTTTACGGAAAGCGTGTGTGTACGCATGAGCTCTTATCTATGGCACTATGTGTCACAGATTGTATACTTATTTTGTTCAAATATAGAATTATAACATATCACCTCAGCACCTCTGGCATCCTACCATTATCTTTTGCGCTATATTTTGTCTTTTGAAACTGTAAAAATTATACGAGTCTCATTACTTCCGCTTCGCCACACGTCATATTGTTACAGTGATTATGCTTGATTAAACTTTTATTTTCTATCTATGGTATCAAATGATACAAAAATTTAGCTTGTTCAGGATCTCTGGCGTGGTGGTGTGCATGCTTATCCAGGCAAGCAAACAGCAAAAAAAAATACGAGAGAAAAAGAGGAAGTGAAGTGATATAAAAGACAGATTCTCCCAATAATGCTAAGTTCAATAGGGAGCATGTGACCGTAAATTTTTTACTAGCTTCAAAGAATCACTACCAACTTCATCTTCATCATCTGCATTGTGTTACATTGAAAAAAAAGCTCCGAGGAATAGATGATAAAATCTTTACGGAAAGACGATAGAAAATCAGGTCAAAATACCTCCACAAAGTTAGTACTTAAGTATTCCTCAAAAGATTATCTCCGGTCTGGAGACTTTGATTCTATATAGAGGGTTGTATGAATCTATTAAGAGACTGTTGTAGTAGCCCAAGTATGTATATTATTATTATATTTTGAAAAATATGAATTCTGAGGTTCTTTGTAAAATATCAGAGTTGAAATTACTAGCAAACCTTTGTTCATATTCACCGGTAATAGCTTCAATACCTTTAAGCACCCCCTAAACGCTCAATATTATTGATCAATATGCATTGATGAATACGTATTGAAAGGCTATATTGACGTGTAGAAGAGCTTCAAACATATTGACAGCATATTGAAGCATATTGATGGAAATTCCTATTGAAGCATATTGATAGAGGCTGTATTGATGCGCATATTGACGTGTATGAGGTATATTTATCAATAATGCATCATTTTTGTGCGGAATATCGACGCGTTACCACGTACTCGTGCGTATGTACACCATTGGGACACCATTACTTGATATTGAGAAACACAAAAAGTAAAATTTAGAACTTGCACAACAGATCGCAAATTTTCCAAACACAACCGACACGAACGACATGAACGACACGAATCAAAAATGAACAAGCTTCGTATTGGAGTAGCTCGCATATTGAAGCCATATTGAAGCGCATAAAGCTACCTTCAATATTATTGATAAATCACATTGATCAATAATATTGAGCGTTTAGGGGGTGCTTAAGTCAGTACCGCTTCAAGCAAAGCCAAAAACATTCACTCTTAATTCGTGCCTGCTGCCAGTATTTCAAAGAACAAGTAAGTTTCAGTGAAATTTAACTATGGAGAGTGTTTTGAGAACGATCTTTACAATAAAAACGACAATCCTGGACACAGAACCGACGAAAGAACAAATAGGCTCTACAGCTCAAGTAAATCCTCTTTGCTATTAAGTTCTTTTTATTACAACAGATTTCCAGTGCTTCACATCCGCTTGCCTTTCACTCCCCCCAACATCGGTCGATGGCATCAACGACCTCCAGATTAGTTTCACTGACGCGTGACTTTTCCGGCCCTGATGTTTCGACCGGCTGTGTGTTGTGTGCCATCCGTCTACGTCTCCAAAGTTAAATATGTTCTTCCTTTTTTTCGTGAGCACCATTCATGTCAAGTTCGTGGCATGGTGTCAGTGTGCTCATTGCTTTCGTCAACATTATTATTATTATTGTTCTTCTTCTTCGTTCGTCGGCAACGACATAAAACAAAACAATCTAAAATAAAACAACATATGTACTACGAAGATACCTCCTTTATTTGTCGTAGATGAAACCAACATAGCTCCACCGATGACGACGATTTGGGACTTGGGAGCCTACACTATTTTGTTTTGGTATGATATAGGCCACGGAGCCAACGAACGTTAACTAAGCGGAAAAAGTCATTTTGGTGGTCGTGAAAGGGTTTACATTTCATTTTCGAAAGAGTAAACTTTTCTAGTTGATGGCAGCAGTGTCAGCTCCATGTCGTTGTTGAAGATGCTCTGGAGCAATGTTCGTTGTAATCTATACAAATGTATGCACATTTCAGAGTAATTTTAAATACGCTACAGTAGAGAGGCGACGGTGTTTATAAACAATAGAGCTTCAGTGCCAGATGTTTTGAATGGTGTTTAGGTGAGATCATAGCATAGATTTAGTGGTTGTCTCGATAGAATAGAGACGTCTAGACATGATTTAAACTTCTTTTCCACGTAGCCTAAGTTCCAAAGTTGTATTAGTTGGAAATTATTTGACTCTCTTTACAAAAATTAACTGAATTTCAATGAACGTTACATGAATTTGAATTACCATCTTATTTGGAAATGTTATTTGCTGTAAACAATTCGTTTCTGATCATGTTCGATTTGATGTGTGTTTGTCAGAGCTGATTACGAACCAGTCTCTTAACTTCAAATTTCAACATAGTAGTATGGCATAGTAATTTTTTACTTTTTATTTAATAATTTTTTAAACTGAAGAACAATTTTTGTGACTGTTTGGAAACGGCAATGCCATTCTGTCAAGACGTAATATTTTTTTGTGCCGTGTTCACCGTTAGAATGTTCTATTTCTGCTTCTCTTGTTGAGTGCGTTGTAATTCGATACTTCTGGCGTATGCCTTCTAATTTGGTTGACAAAAGTCAAATAAGTTCGAAGAACTAGATGCTTTAGCGAAAGTGTAAAATGAATCCTGATTTTTTATAATATATTAAGATTTTCTACAGTCTTCAATTGCCAAGATTCAATTGCAGGACGTTCTGCAATTTACATACAAAATAAAATAAATTATAAGACTTAAATGAATGAAAAGCAGTTCAATGCAATTAATATTGAATCGAATTCGGGACTTATATCAGAACTCCTTCTGAGGACGATAATTTTTTTTAGGTCTGTACTTTTTACAAGGTTTTTATAAAGTCTGTTCTCTAATTTTTCGGGTGAAAGCTTACTTCTGTTGTAAGATAAAATTTGATGAAAACCAGAAAAATAAAGAAACAGACTTGGGGCGAAAAACTGACAAAATAAGAAGAAGAATCAAAAATGTCGACTCTGATCATATATCCGTTTCACTCATTCTCACAAAAACAACGTCACAATAAGCAGCTTTTGAACTGCTTGCCGGAACCACGTTGCAACAAGTCACTAGTAGAAAAGGTTCGGCAAAATTCTCGCAAAAGAGAAAGCGCAGGAGTAAGCAAAAGTGACGTTATTTTTAGGTTAGAATAAAGTTAGAAAGCTCATCTCGGTAGCGAAGATCGGCAAAGATCTAAAAAAAAACGTTTAGCAACGCCAATTAGAATATTTTCAGCGATATTTTGGCTGAGTTAGGTATTAGAGCCATAAGCAATAGTTTAATAAGGAATGAACGATCAGGACCCAATTTAATGATGAAACTAGCAAAAACCCGCCACAGAGGAATTATCTGACATTCCTCTGCTTGTCGGATCGGTTCCTAAATTCGACACAACTTCGCGCAGAATGGAACCTTACATTATCAAGGCGGTGCTCATTTCGGACGACGCAAAAGAGGTTTACCTGCATGGGACAGCATGCCGAAGTCCAGGAAAAGAAGCAGTTACTCAACAAGAAAATGAAGCAGGCATGTCTTAACTGTTGCAAGGAGACACAAATTTGGACCTCTACAGACTGGAAACGAATTCTTTTCTCCGACGACTTAAAGTTTAATTTGATTGGTCGAAATGGAAACTTGAAAATTCGGCGGAGAAAAGGCGAACTGTAAAGCGACGAATTTACTCAATCAACGACCAAACATTCCCCGTACGTAATGAAATTGGGATGCATCACTGGAACTGGATTGGCCACTATTTTGCTACTACGAGAAACTGTTAATGCCGAAAGGTACAAATCGATCATCACCGAAGGCCTACTTGCTACCTTGGAGGATTTGTGTCCCCAATTTTATTTTCCAAGATTATTCGGCACCATACCACTGTGCTCGTCCAGTAAATATGGAATACATTTTCCTAAACTTGTTTCATGACATTTTCAGTTAGTCTTCCCGTTTAAAGGGACAACATTTTAAGGAAGAACTAGGTATCAAATCAATTCCTTGGTCAGGAAATAGACCCCGACCTAAATCCAATAGAAAAGGTTAGGGGTTATTGTTGAAAAAAATGAAGGAAAAGAAGCCAAAGGCAAGCCAATAGCTCGAAAGTATAATCCAAAATATGTGGGACAACGAAAGAACCCTCGATATCATCGATACGCTTTACGATTCCATGTCTTCAAGGGTATATGCTATAATTAATGCTAAAAGAGGTGCTGTGAATTATTAATATTCTTTTAGTAATAAAAAAACTAACTGAAAATCGGAAACGCTGTTATTATTTTTGGCTTGCAGTGTCCTTTGTTAAATTCAGTTGTAACAGTTTCACCTGAACATAGAAGCTGATTTTAATCGGCAACTGTTATTCACCAGGGGAATGTTCTATTTCAATGGATTTGTCCACTTTTTATTAGGAATACGCGGAGCATTCTACTTAAAATTAGACCCTAGTAATAGCCGCAGCTATTAATTAAATAATTTTGTAGGAAAAATATAAACGAAAAGCTGAAAACTGACTAGTACGAGGATTTTCCCTGAGCTGGCTGTAACCGTGTATTCCTCGGGGTTCGATACTATAAGTTACTCTTTATTTATTGTATTTGTAAGACCGGCAAAAATCTTGAATTGGATTTTAAACATATTATCTAAACCCTGCTTCTAAGTGCGAGTCGCGAGCTCAATGAGCTAGAACGAAAAACAAGTCAGGACCTAATAAAATATTACAATTAGCTTGTTGGGCACAAACTGAAAGTAAACAGCGAAAACACACTATGTGATCCTGCATTTATTTCCATAAAAAAATTATATGAATAAACAGTATTTATTTCCATAAACAAGGTAGTCATCAAAAGGTTAAATAAAACAATGGGCCCTATTCCGAGAGTCACCTCACGTGAGATCTCTCGTCACTTCGAAAGTCACGTCACCTACGAACCGGTGCTATGAGAGTCACGTGAAGTAACTCTAGGTGAGGTAACTACGAATTTTTGTTTGAATGGCAACGCCTGGACATTGACATTTGAAGTTAACCACGTCCATAGCACACTGACGTCGACCTATTCTCTTTTGATTACCGAAGTTAAGCAGTGTTGGGCACGGTCAGTACTCAGATGGGGGACTGCTTGGGAACACCGCATGTCGTTAGCACGCACAAACAAGGGAGTAGAATAAAAAAAAATTAAAGTTCATATGAAAGTAAGGAAAATCGAACGCAAACAGAAAATTCCCAGGGATAAGCAAATGATTAGTGAAAAAAAGGACGGTATTTTCAAGTGGACCAGGTATACTAAAACTTGCTATACAGGATCAAAAATACAGTGGTTAGGAAAAAGTATTGATAAATATTAAAAGTGATTTTTATGTATTCGCTGTGCTGTTTCAGGCTTTGTGGATGACTCTCAATCAGTTCAATAAGGCAATCGAATTGTCACTTGTTGGTTACTTTTTACCTAATAAAAATCACAAATGCAAGAAAAACATAACATAAAAAACACGAGAAGATACTAGAGGACACACTAAAGAAAAACAACCAATCATACATAAAGCACCCCAAAAATTAACACACAACAACCAAATCACAAACATACGAGCCAAACATTTATCAGAAAAATCTTCTAACGGCTATGGCGAACATGTTGTCGAGTTTAGCCCCATTATTCAAATAAAAAGACATAAATATCTTCAAAATAAGATTAGTTTATTTTTTTCATGATTCACTATTCAAACTTCGTCAAAATCTTTCTTCATTTTATTCAAAATATCAAAATATGAATTTCTGTGATATAATATTATCGAGTGACTGAAAATCTCACTTCACGTGACTCTCGTCACTTCATGTGACTCTCGGAATAGCCGATGGATCGAAAATGTCACTTGAGGTGAGATGAAGTCACCTCACGCGACTCTCAGAATACGAAATCAAGAGAGTCACTTCATTCGTCACGTGAGGTTACTCTCAGAATAGGGCCCAATATATATAGGAATGCTAATATATGATAGGCTAACGCAGTCCAATTAGAGCTAAAAACTACCAAATTAATGGGTTTCTCATAAGAAAATAAGGTTAACCATGTATTTGTAAGGATACTTATAAATTACGTTATATTAAATTGGAGCTAAAAATCCTTACTTAAGATTTTCGTACTAAGCAGTATAGCAAATAAAGCAGTACAGCAACGCCTTAACATTGAGGTTGGAAGTTTACAACGTCCAAAGCACACTGACGTCGACCGATTCTCGTTTTCTCGTTATTAAGCAGGACTCTCAATAAAGCTATTAAGGTAGTGCATAATCAACACGTGTATACTCGTACGACGCAGTCATTTCCCATTATTGTTGGTGAGGTGACCTAAGCCAAACTTATATTGCTTGAAAAAATTAAAGACCATGCGGAAAATAGTATAAAAAAATTAAATCCTGTACTGTAACTATAGAATTAGAGTTTTGCAGTAAAAACCAAGTAAGTATGATCCGATTTGGTCAGCCATTAACCGGAATAAAGATCACCCAGAAAACTGAAAAATTTAACATCTTTTGAGATCTCAAAAAAGAAACTTAAGGGGGTGACTCGTAGCAAGAATTTAAACAAAATTAGTTTTCAGATTTGAATGGTTAATTATTCATTGATATGTTGTGAATATTTTAAGCCATTACGCATGGTTCACATATGAGCAAAAGTGTAAAACATGAAATTTGAAAAAATCAATTTGAATACAAAAACATATATAAATCTAATTAGTTCTTGCCTCGTATGGCATAGCCTCTACCTCAGCTCCTCCGCATCCAATTTTTTTTTGTCTTACTTCTTGCAATATTGGCATGTATTGATGTTAGAATGAAAGTTGATCTTTAAATTAAAATATTTCATTTCAGATGACAAACTATCAAAAATTGCATCAAAACATATTTCCAACTTTCATGACGTTTCGTGCAAAATCATGATTTTTTCTTGTACTTATGTACCTTTTTAAGGAACAGTTTGAAAAATGTTGCTATACTTTTTTGGTGTGTTCTTAAGTAAATCGACTAAAATTCTACCGTTGGGTTTTTAGAACAATGACTAAAAACTTGCTTCTAAATCAGTTAATTTAATTTTTTTTAAATTCCAAACAGTAAAATTGCAGGTGACTATATTGAAAACTAAATAAAACTAATAAAACAGAATTTTTTTTCGTTGGTGCTGAAGGTATCTAAGCATTGATAGTTTGGTATTGGATTTGGAGCGGCGAGCAGCCCTTTAAACAGTACGTCCTATGCATCTTTGCATAGTTGATTTAAAGTTTCATTGAAAAGTTTAATTTTATTAGTAAAATTTAACTTTTATTCATTTGTTTAGTTTACAATTATTATTTAAACAAGAAAAAAATTTAATTTTCATTCATTTAACCTTGAGATAATATCACTGTTGTCGTCTTGATTTGTTATTTTATTTTTATTTATTTTTTGCACAATCTCATGCCAGCGTTATACACTGGCTGGGGAGAACAACGGACAAATCACTTACTTTTGGGTTCATTTTTGTTTCTATTTTGATTTTTAGTGAACCAGTTTATTTTAATAGCACGCATACTTTTTTAACTCTTTCATTCTTGCTAAAACCGTAAATTAATTATACGTTTCCCACTATTCCCGAAATTACACGGAAAAGTTTTCGAGTACGTGAAGTTGGTGTTGTGAGGGCAGCGCATGTTTTTTACTCTCGCCCAACAAATTAAGTTGTGCGAGTTTTTTGAATTTAGAAATTGCATTTTCAGAATAGAACAACAGAACTCTCTTTTAGCCTACAAGCATCAGCATGCGAATATGGTGATTTTTCAGTGTTTTTTATTGAGCTGTACAAAAGTACAAAGGTGTATCGATATCAAAACTCATAAATCTGTACATCTTTTGCGGGGATATGTTTTTGTGGACGTCAAATTCTAGAAAAAAATGTACATTTTGCTGGAAATACTGTTTTAGGAAGAAACCTGTTAACCGGGGAATAACATTTTGGGGAATGCGCAAATACAGAGCAGGATTTTGTTGCGCGAACATGATGCATGAAAATATGTGATGAGATGAAATGTTCGAGCAAACTTAGCTCCGAGCCAGCTGAGCTGTTTTTCTGCGATGACGAAAAATTTCGTCACACCCAGTTATAAGGTTAAACCGATGCTCCACACTTTTGCAATGTGTCTTACGCGACATTACGCCAGTCAACAAATTGTCAATCAATCACTTTTCCTATCACTATAATTGCCCGAAAGAATTTCAATTATGAATTCAATTATAAATATTTCTAGATATACTTATAACAGACCCACATGTGTCACAATTCCCGCATGATTTCTTTTTTCAATCCTAAATTAGCTTTGCATTTTAACGCTGGGGGAACTTTGAATCGACTAGTCATCTAGTGCTTATCATCATCTCCATACCAATCATCATCAACAGAGTGTCGATCAACATCATCATCATCGTCATGCCAGTTGTCGTGGCGTATGATCTCATGAATTAAACTTTACGAAAAGGGTAAATTACACACTTACAAACATACACACAGCTATTTTCTTTCAGAATTTTAGTAGTAAGTGGGCTCCATTCTGCAGCGTAGAGTAGCTAGTAGCAATTGCATCGCGGGTAATGAGATTCATTTATTGTTTAATTGGCTGTGTCTGGGGGCTACTCCCATTGCAACCATTTCCACTTAATCTCATCAACAACAACAACAATAATAATAATAATACGAAAATAACAGAATACTTAGTACTTGGGCCAGCTTGGGCGCACGACATGCCATTTCAGTTACATGGAATCGAATGAACGACCGCTGGCTGGCGGAATCATCAAAAAGATGCAACGATGATGCCCTTTACGCATATACTGTACGTAGCTGTGCACACATGACTCAAAGTACATAATGCAACGGAATGGCTGTATCTAAAGACATAGCAGGCATAGATGAGCAATCAGAAATAGTCACCGCGCCCGATAGATAGATTGGCCGTTTTCTTTGTAAAAAGTCATTTCAATGAGGCTACTTATTTGTTTAGATGCACCCGATCTTGCACTACAGTAGTTCATTAAACTTTCTGCAGATGAATGTGTTTCGATGGACGTGCACATATAGATACAATACAGCTGATGTCGATGTGACTAAATATGTCAATAGATCTGATTTTTCCCTTTACTGTTATACTTTTCGTTTTCTGCAACAGATTTCTGCAAATAAGTGTAATAAACGTAATTTTCAACACACAAACAATAAGTACCGTAAACATTAACTGTATCTAATTCTTAAGCCAATTTTCGAATTTACGTGCAACTTACTATTCTAGGTCATGCGATATTGTGCACATCAGAATAAGACCAATTAACATTGCCCTGATATTTTTTTCTGCCTCTATGGATTTTTCTCTTACATTTTTTATTCTCTCGGTTTGCATCCATATGTTCGTATGAGATATCTCACGTTACATCATGTACACTTCACGCGTCATTTCTGAGCATCGTCAAGATCGTGTGAAGATTAGGACGTTTTGGGGGCGTTCAAAGATTTTCCGCTCGATATTATTTATGACATCAGATGTACGTACTTGTATATGCGTATAGGCCATACAAACTACACAACTATTCAACATGTGTCATATTGATGTATGAAACTTGAGGAAAATAGATGCAATTGAGGAAGAGATACCAATTACCTATTATACTTGGTAGGTATGTTAGTCAACCATTAGAACGACCGGGATTCGTTCTCAGCGGATATGACTGTCATAGAGATGTTATGGAAAAAATTACATAAAAACGTGCCCTGAAGGGAAGTAATAGTAAAAGATCGATGTTTGGTAGGAGGTCTCAGAAAATGCACCTGATGCATAATGTTATGAGGTAAAAGTAATAAATGCTTATGCCAACCTGATGTGAGTTGAAGAAGAAGTAAGCTACAAACTTTAAGTTTACTTTACTAAAGGAAGTTGAAATGGATGTGCAATGTCAATGTGAGCGATAACGAGTGTTCGTTCTATTCAAATAGTTTTAACCTGTCTGCATACAGTATTACGACAAATACACAATGATCTCAGGGTCATGGGGAAACCATGTTGTTTTTAACTAGCTCTAGGCACGAATTAGCTGATTGAAGTACTCAGTAAATTTCAGGGAACAGACGTGGTATTGGCGAGCATTGCAACCCTTGGAAGCTTTTGGAAGTATGGCTAGTTTTACTTAAAGGTACGAGTAGTAATATGAGCTCACCCATATCGCGACCACATTCGCAATCCTGCCGCTTGCGAAGTAAAAGTGATATATGCGAATAATAAAAAAAAAAGTCTAGCGCATCAGAACCGCTAGAAAACTAATTTTCGAAGAAATTGTCTTTTTGTGACAAAAAAATGTAGGAAGACGTAATACACTTTTTTGTACAACCATTCCTTATCCAAAGCAACAAAACTCAACTATAACACAAATGATGAAAATGTTCAGTGCTGGCAACACTTTCCCAATTAAGCAGCAATAGGCTTACCTTAACAAGCACATACTTAAATCAACTTATCCTTTGAATTTCGTTCTCATCGGAGGATTTCATCGACAGTTTCAGCGGTTAAACGTTGTTTGAGGCTGCCATCCGAAAAATGCTCAAAACTCGGAAAATTTGAAAATTGGTTTTTTATTTTTATCGCAAATGCTTTGCATATGAGTATGTAATTTGAAGCATCTGTTGGTGCAATATTTACGAAAATGGCTAATGTTGGTTACCCTGTGTCAGCAGCAAAACAAAAAATATACCAAATCTGCTTTACGTTAAGTTAAACCCAACCAGTAAATTTCGTTTCGATTGAATCACTGCGCTGGAAGGTATACGGGTGAAAAGAATTTTAGGGTTACCACCCACAAAACTTTTCAAATTTTTAAAACGTTAATATTTGTTGTTAATTGATATTGCAGGATCATTCTCAATTGCAAATCTAATGACATAATCGCTCAGTAAAGAAATTTCACAAAATTACAAAAATGGTCATAGCTGGCAGCCCTTTCATGATTTTTGTACGAAATTCCTACCACATTTACTTCACATTAAGGTCCATTTACCGCATGAACTTCGTCTTGATTTCTACACTGGACCGGAAGTTATAGGGAAAAAAGCTTTATTTTGCTGAGCAAATTTGCAAGATTTATGACACAAAAATCACCACAGCTGCCAGCTCTATACTAATTTTTCAACCAAATTTTCACCAAATGTTACATAGAGTAACATCCAAGTACTGTGTGTTACAAAGTACTGTACTGTTGTTAAAATCTGATGGCAGAATCGGAAGTTATAGGCCAAAAAGCTGTTTTTTTTCGCAGTGATTTTTCAAGATGGTACCACTGCCACAGTGTTGCCCGCATTTCAAAATCACTTCTATCAGACCTGGTCCTAGCTAATACCAACGTGTCCTGTAAATTTTATTATGATCGGATAATCCGGTCGTCAGTTCTCGTGAACAGAACTTTCGAGTGCTGAAAATAGAGGTAATTTGGTGATGGGCTGCCGTTCTTGTGCAAATCGGAATTTTGAAAATTTTATCTTGACATGAAGGACAAAGGAAAAAATTTATCAAAAATTTGAAATTTTTGTCAAAAATCAAAAAATTTTCAGGAAGGTCAATGGTTTGAAGGATTTTTTTTCAGCAGCCTGCCACAGCTACAGGGTTACCCGCTTTATGTTGTTAGTCAACATCAATACGCTCTGTAATTTTCACGATGATCCATTGTTTTTCTTACAAGTAATGACAAATCAAAATTTGAAAAAAATTCCTTGCCTACTTTTAGGCACCCTGCACCCACACACGGCTCAAATTTTCCAATTCTTTATCATAGACAAGCTTACTATATAATTAATTCTCATTCACAATACTTTTCTTTAACAAAAATTTACACTGCTTGGAAATATAGGAGTACCTGAAAATTCACGAAAACGCTCGCCGCCGCCAAAAGGTTTAGGATATCTGAATTTGAGAAAGTCATGGACCTACCTACTATATACACCTACGTTCTCCGAAAATTTCAGCTCAATCGGATCGGCCACTCCAGAGATTATCTCCCTTAATCATTTTGCTGATATATATATATAATAAAGAAATATGAATTTTCGGCGAAACGAGTTTAATACTAATGTTCTTCGAACATTAGTAATATGACGCGAAAACGACTTCTGTAGCACCATCTCGAATTATAAGATTTAGTATTTTAAGTTGCGAAGATAATTGTCGTGTTTAATTGCTAATTTTAGGCCCAAAAAAGAGTTAGTACTTTTAAGAAAGGTAATGGTTGGCTTATGCACGATACTTTTAAGGTCGCACCAGTATTATGCACCAGCTATTCATTATTCACGGAAAGTTTAAAAACGATCAAGTTTCGCTAGTTTTTTTTTTGCGTGATGACAAAAAAACTAGAAATTTACATTGAAAATGTATTCTTCAAACATTTCTCTCGACTCATCCAGAATTTGCAGCTTCTCTAGCTTTTGTGGCCCCTTCGACGATCTGCCACCTGATCGTAGTAGGAGTCTCAAGCTTGGATGACCAACAAGCTTAAGCAAAGACTCATATCAGTGCACTGAGAAAACACATGGCGCCAGACGCCATAATTTATAGACTTCTGGCGCCATGTACATAGTCGATTTAGGGATTGTGATAAAATATAGCGCCACACGCCATAATACATGGCGAAAAGTACATAGGCCTACACGCCATGTACTATAGTCTTCCATGCCATGTACATGGCGTGGCGGACTATATTGCATGGCGTGGAGAACTATAGTGCATGGCGTGGAGAGCTATAACACATGGCGTGGAGGACTATACTGTATGGCGTGGAGGACTATACTGTATGGCGTGGAGGACTATGCTGTATGGCGTAGAGGACTATAGTACATGGCGTGGAGAACTATAGTACATGGCGTGAAGGACTATAGTACATGGCGTGGAAGACTATAGTACATGGCGTGGAAGACTATAGTACATGGCGTGGAAGACTATAGTACATGGCGTGGAAGACTATAGTACATGGCGTGGAAGACTATAGTACATGGCGTGGAAGACTATAGTACATTGAAGAAGCAAATCAGTCAAAACAGTGCTACTTACCATAAATGAGCACACGGAGAAGTCACTTGCTTGCAACAAACAGGCGCTGGCTGCATTTAGAGTCGCCGAAGGAGCCATTCAATAATATGCGCCCTTAGCCGATTGAGAATGTTGTCGATCTATCGACGATACTCAAGTATCACTTGCTGACATTTATAGATCTCCTCACACAGTATGGCTGCGAGTTATAATTGGAGTGCCATGAGCCATATTACATGGCTCATGGCACTATGCAATATGGCGTGTGGGGCCATAATTTCTGCGCCATGTAATTATGGCGCTGGGAGCTATACTGCATGGCTCAGGGCACTATGTGCATAGCGTGTGGCACCATAAATGCTGCGCCATGTAACATGGGACCACGCGCTATGTAGATTCTGAGATTATGGCGCTGGGAGCCATATTGCATGGCTCAGAGTACTATGTACATGGCGTATGGGACCATAAATAATGCGCTATGTTACATGGCTCTGGGCGCTATGTGGATTTTTTTCAGTGTGGAAAAGGCAGGAACAGAAGTCACAGAGAAGGTTCACAGAGGCACACCATATGGGGATTTTTATCTCCTCTCTTGTGGAACTTAGTGACAAGCGCAATTTTAAAGAGGTTCGACAGCAAGGGGCTCACGGTTTTGACCTAGGTTGATGACGTTGCAATCATAATATCAGGGAGGCTCCCGCATATCCCTGGCCAGTTCATTGAGAACGCTCTGAAGCTGGCTCATTGAGAATTCTCTTAAGTGGGCAAAAACTGCGGCCCTTGGCATCAACTGAGACAGAACCAACCTTATACAAGATTTCTGAAGTAGACCTTACCAAATTGGGCGGCGCTAGATTAAGTCTCAGCAAACTAAGTACGGCCGTCTACGCCAGACATATTGAACGCTTGGTCTCCACTATATGCTTCAAACGAATGTACACCCAGCGACCAAAGAGATGAGCAAGTATGGAATCAGCAAATGGGCACGACACTCCTTAGCATCTAAAGCGGCGGATCAGGACTGCAAGAGTGAATGTTGCAGCTTACTCTGCAGACCGCGATATAGAAGCAGCCTTAAAACATTGTAGAAAAGCTCAGATAAGAAGCACTAGAATATCTTTATAGGGATAAGCTTAGTAAAAAAATAATTTAAAACTTTAGTGAAAATGTTTTATTATATCCAACCGGAAGGGTGATTCCTAACAATTGCTTCCAGTGGAGTGTCTTAGCTATAGCCTTAACTAAACACAGATGAAATATGTCGATTTGACTATTCAATTCGACTAAATGCCACACTTTTGAATTCTAGTTTTATACCCAGTCACCGGCTAAACTATGATTAGACAATTAACCCTAGAATGGTACGGTAAATTTTTGGATGATTTTAGGTGCATGTTTTGACTAAAAAGAAGGCAACAATAGTATTATGTACATTTTTTATTTGATTATCAAAAAACAAAAGATTATAGAGCTTCTAGCCTCATAGCAGTCAGTGTGGCCAATTGGCTGATGCGCGACGAAATGTATACCCCATGTGAGTAAAAATTACTCATCGGTACCATTCCGGGGTTAATGGAGCGCTGGTATTATGACCAGTAGTCAGATTTTATAACAGCTCAATATGAACAAAAACAACCTTGAGTATACGGCGGGATTCGACTCCACAGGCAGTGAATTGCTGAGCCCACCGGCAGTAAATTGCGAACAGAGCTGCCGTGTTACATATAAAATTACATTTATGACAGTCGTTTTTTTATGTACTAAGCTAAAGTTCAGCTCAATGTATCGTGTTGAAACACTTCTGTGTCTGCTTCTTTTGTTAAAACTGTGACATCCAAAAAAAATTGTGAATCTGATTTGAAGATCATATTTCAAGTATTACTTGTATATGCGACTATATGTCTCTATTCGAATATCACAAGGAAATTCATTGTTGTTGCCGATTTATCCTCCCCAGCCAATTAAAACGTTGTTTCAGACTATCGAATTAAATCTTATATCATCTGTACTTCAGTGAAATCATCAAAGGTCATTAATAATTAGCCCCATTTACTACAGTCATTCTAGCATATCAGGGGTACTGTATTGTAGCACAACTGAGGCCTTACAGCCCCATTCAAATTTCTAAATCATGAACTTGACAACAGAACAAAAACCTAATTGTGACCATCATACTAATGTCGATTACCAGCAGACCGTATACAATTGTATCTTTCTCTCTACCACTGCTATCATACATTATTCAGCATTAACTGTTCCGCCGTTACCCATTATGACGTCGAGCTTTTATCACTTAAATACTTTATAATGGCATTGTGTGCTCTATTTAACTCTCATGTAGCCGTTATGTAGTAACTTCACTTCACAATGTCCATTATCACACCTTAATGTATTCCGAAAATGGAAATGAATAAACAAAGGAGTGTCGTATTCGAGTTTTATTTAGTTGATATGTTTTCCAAGTGTCGGTTCTTATCAGAGCAACGTCATAAATTCATTTTCAAAAAAAAGATATGGAACAGTGTGGCTAGATGCTTTCGAAAAACACCTTGAACAGCTCCAGAAATATATGAATGAGATCTCTGGTTATACGTAAAGCAGCACTTGCTAAATTAATGCCCGACTTCTTCATTTTTATAGACCTACAGATAACTGGAGCGAACATTTAACCAATGAATCTTAAAAATAACAGTGTAACACAGTTTGATAGGCACGTTAACCGAAACTATATCTTCCATTTGTATCCATCTCGAAACCAATAGTTTACCTTCACATATGAGAACGTAGACAAATCACATTTTTCCAAATCGTTT
The DNA here is from genome assembly GCA_963978885.1 of Nemotelus pantherinus. NCBI lineage: Eukaryota > Metazoa > Arthropoda > Insecta > Diptera > Stratiomyidae > Nemotelus > Nemotelus pantherinus. The sequence continues at coordinate 79,292,549 of OZ022266.1, forward strand.
AATAATTTTAAAATCGAACACTTTGCTACCATCTACTAAAATTTTTCACAATTTGAGGTAAAAAACTATACCTAATTTTTCCTGAGTGAAATCTTTTGTATTTTGACCTATTCTCGATTGCCCATAAAATATATTTCAGAATTCCAGACCAAACTACTTATTAGCCGAAGAGAATACTAGTACAATGCTCCGAATTTATCTTAATTTCCTACTTCAAATTACGTTCAATTCATACCGCGTCGTATTCTATGTGGAACAATGGAGTCTTAGCTTCAACTGTAGATACTCAAACGCCAAATATAAAATCCAAGATTATGAGCAAACATAGCGAAAGTTCTTAAAGTCAGCCGTTCAGTACACAATAATATTGCCGATTCAGTCAGAATAATGATGATTACACATGGGCGTATATGCATGCATTAAAATGCTAGATACTATACAGTATGTACGCAAAATGCCAACAACGAACTGATGGTGTTTATTCAAAAAGTATTATGCTGAATACACACGGGTCGGTTAATAACTAGCGTGGATCCATTGTTACAATAGATACAAAGTGCTTCGCGCACTGAGGATTCGAAATTGACGAGTACTGCTGCTTCTTGATTAGCATTCAGCTCACACTCAGAAAGTTTCAAAGTTCACAAATTGAAGCGCGCAATTTGTTACAACGATAAATTTGTTGGCTCTGTACTTTTGCAAACATATATACTTGAAGATATGTACACATATTCCATTGATTGAATTCTCGGTTTGGATTTTGTTGTTGGTTGCTTTTGATATGACTTTATATTTAGTCTTTAATGTTTGAATTTGTTTTGAATGTGTTTTGGTATACCGTACGCCCCAAGTTAGTAATTACTATGAGTCATGCGTATTGTTTTGACATATTATAAAAACAGTTTATCTAGGCTATCTTGGGTTCGACTATGATTTGGAATCTATTTATTGCGACATTATCAAGTGTTTTGCGTTTCTCCATAAAATTGACCAAAAAAACCTCAAGGCCATAGGATATATAAAAAAGGTCGTGAACACTCACTACAAAAAAAGGTCTTGAACACACATAAGCAAATGATTTGAATTCACTACAAGGGTCATCCAAGCAATATTTTCAAAAGAAAAACATTGTGTTTGTATCTTAAAAAGCACAAAGTATATTTCTAAAATTAAACATTAATATTTTTATGCTTGAAAAATTCCCAAAAATTTTAAAATCAAACAAGGTTAAAAAATATTGCAAAAAAAGTCTGTGAACACAATATAAGTAGTAATTTATAAACTAAAAAAATGAAGCTTAAATTTAAGTCAAAATGATGTTGGGCCACCTTTGTTTTTGATTACTTCCAGGAGACGTGCTTGCGTCGATCCAACTAGTTTCGTTGTAATTTCTGCCGGAATTTGATCCCATTCTTCCTTGATGACTCTTTTCAAATCTTGCAAGGATTTTGGCGGACGTTTACGAATTCTACTATTAATTTCATCCCACCGATGCTCAATGGGATTCAGGTCTGGCGATTGTGGAGGGGTTTTGAGAAGTCGACCTACTTTGTAAAGCAACCATTCTTGAACTTTTCGGGCAGTATGCTTGGGGTCCTTATCTGGTTGAAAAACATAAGTTTCCTCTAATCCAAATTTTCTGGTACTCTCAAATAAATTTTCGCTCAGAATATCAAGGTACATATGCTGATTCATAATACGTTCAATTATGTGCAGTTTACCCACTCCTCTAGCACTCATACACCCCCACACCATTATATTTCCTCCGCCGTGCTTCACCGTAGGTCTGAGGTTTTTGAGTTGTAGGGCTTCCTACCGTTTCCGCCATACTTTCTGTCGTCCGTCGGACCCAAATAAATTGAATTTGCTCTCGTCCGAAAAAATAACACGTTCCCAGAACGAAGGAGGCTTGGATAGGTGTTCCTTAGCAAACTCGAGACGGCGTTTAAATGGCGTTATAAATGGCTTCCTCCTTGGGACTCGACCCTGAAAGCCACTTTTGAAAGCCACGCGCATCCTAATTCTTCAAACCGTTTTATAATTTTATGTACGATAAAAGCGTTTTTGCTAACAATTTTGCCGATTTCGTGGAAACTTTTTCCCTCTCTTCGTAGGTTAACTATTAATTCTCGAACCGATTCGGAAACTTCCATTTTCGTAGCTATCGAAGGACTAAAATGGATTCAAATTTTGAAAGGACTCATACCGGCGGTCTCTCTAAGCCATGTGTCATAAGTAATCAAGCTTTAAAGCAATAAATGTTTTTCATTAAAACATGTGTTCACGGACTTTTTTTGTCTAGCCTAGTGATGCGCATATACTCAAAGTCATTTGAAGGAAAAATAAATGGAAAATCCTAACGACCTTTTGTACCAAACAAAATCTTATTGCTTTATTGAGTAAAAAAACCTATCCAAATCCAAAAATGAGTACAGCTGAATTTACAGTAGCAGATACCCGTCAGCTTCGATTGGTGTTCACGGACTTTTTTGCCCAGTGTATGTACATATGGGCGAAATAGCACAAAGCACACTTTTGCAGTGCCGCACAGAGCTCCCAGTACACTCTGCTATTCACGTATCTTGATATCTCCGAAAAACTGCGAAAAAATCCAAGGCTATATTTCTTACCATAATTATATTTATCCTGGTATTGTGGCGACCACAAGGTTGGCCACCTTGTCACAGGATTACTCGCACTGCGTCGTCAAAGGATCTCACTGGATCAACAGCAGTCAACCGACGCGGCCGTGCACAGCAGTCGACCGACGCTGCAATTATAGTTTTTACTTTGCTTTGTCTTAAATTAAGTTGTGTGTTGTTTTAATAAATAATTAATGTATTTGCAACTGTGCGTTCTTATTAGTAAATTCAGTGAGTTGACATAAGAGCACAATAAGACTACTATAGTATCAGAAGTTCTCCGTCAAAAGTCCATGGCGAAATCGAGTGCGAAAAAAGGTATCTTTAGATCAAATGCCGCGAAAATTATTTGAAATATGCCATTACATATAGATTTTATTTTGCCTATAGATTTTAAAATCGATAGAATTTTTAGTCTATAGAATTTTTAGTCTCTAGAATTTATTTTATGTTTAATTTTCTCCATAAAAATCTGCATAAAAAGTCCTTAAGGAAATTCACGCTGGACCAACAGTTTTCGAGAATACAACTTCAATATTGTGACGCATTTATGACCGCACCATTTTTGAGATAGTATCAGAGTATGAGATAATATCAGAGTATTCCGCACCATATTTGAGATAAAATCTCCAAAAACTCAGCTTCATGTCCATTTTATCTATATTAAAAATGAAAATTAGAGAAGGTACCTGTTGAAGCTGATTCAGAACGTCCAAACTTGTTGTTCGAAGCATTAAAGGATTTTTTTTTCATTCTCTAAAACATCTTAAACAGCATATTTCTAGATGAAGCATCAGAAGCTCCCCTAATGCTCTTCACCAATGAGCTAGAAAGCTCAAAAGAGGTAAGTACATTATTATTGTGTCTGGAGGACAAGAGAATTTCGGGAGCTCTAACAGAACCAGTAGTTTGTACCACTTTAAAAAAGTCCACGAAAGAAGAGCTTGAACCTTGATTCAGAGATAAAAAATACGCATATCTTTTAATTTTAGCATCATTTCCTGCCCCTAATTCTAGAAACATCAATACCGTCGAATTATTTACATCAGAAAAAAACTTACCGAAATAAAAAAAAGGTGGTATAATTTAAAAAGTTGGAGTGGGTAGTTAAGAAATTAAGGCGGCTTCCTACTAAAGACAAATACATCCAGTGAATTTTATTCATGAGCGATTAACCAGTCGTGAGTCCTCGCGAGCAAAAATTTCGGATACTCAAAAAACAGGTTATTCGGTGAATGGTTATCGTACTAGTCGCATGAAGAAACATGAAAATTTAAGGGGGGAAATACATGTAAAATCGAAAAAAATTTGCTAATTTCAGATTGATTTAAAATATATATATTGTTCATTTAGAAAATGTTTAATATTAAATCCTTAAAGTACATGTCTCACAGTAAATGAAAATATTTTTTTAATAATTTTTCAACACAAAATGGCGGCGATGCGAGCGAATGAAAAAAACACATCAAAAACTGCCTCGTACAACTAAACGCCTTTTTCGAGGAACTTGCAACATTCACAGAGAATAAAATATGCTAATGAAATATATAATTCATAGGTGAACCAATAAAATTTATTAAAAAAATTAAATTTTTACATTAATTTTAGATTAAACAAAAAAATCGATTATTTTAAAAAAAAAAACACCTTTTGAACATTAATAAACAAATTATTTTTCTGAAATTACAATAACATTTAGGTTCAACGAGGAGATAATACTCTTTTGTAGATGTGGGATAAATTTGAGCCGGATCGGTTCAATATTTTTTGAGATATTTTGTACGGCAGTTGAAAAAGTACTACTTTGAGAAAAACGCGTTTAAAGTTTTAAAGCTCCACCGACCTGGGGAACACCGCGCTGCCTATAAATGACTATAACTCGAGAACTAATACGAATATCGTTTCAAATCTTTTATTGGTATATTTTAAGAGCATTTCAAACATTTTGATGTAATAAAAAAAAATCAATTTTTTTTTAGCAGTTACATGTATTTTCCCCCTTAATAGAGTAGGTTAGGTTAGGTTAGTGAAGAGGGCTGCCGGGAACGCGGCCAGCATTAGGCCACCAGTTTGGGCCCATTTGCCACCCTCATGGACAATCACACGCATTCACACTTACAGCCATGGCACTGGCGGCATTCGAAACCGCAGGCCCCGTAGCACGCCGCTTTTCAGCCTGACGCCTTAGCGAGCAGAGCTACCGGGCCCCCTATTTAATAGAGTAAAAAGAAGCATTTTATTTATAAATTATTTGCATCTTTTGTTGAAGAGCGGAATTTGTTGTTCTTGTAGCTACAAAGTTGCTCGCAAATTCATCCAAAATCAATTCAGCAACGTTTATAAGCATCAATAGGTTCTAAAATGACCTGAACACCACCGGAAATTACCGCAATTATAATTTTAAAAAACTCTTCCCTTGTTTTAGAAAAACAGGCATTAAAAGTTCCCAAAACGATCCCATAAATAAGTTGAAAACATGATCATTTTCATTTTGTGCCCTTGTTTTTCCAGACTGGATTTCTTCCATAGATATGAAGGATTACATAAAAAGAGACTAATATTTCTTAGTTTTACTTTAAAACATACCTTCTTCTTGTACGAATTTTTTTTTTGTTGAAACGTTGGTACACTGAGTCTCGCTGAGCCTAATTATACTAGTAAATAAGGTTCTATGAATTTTCGGGCAAAAAAGTTTTAACAGTGATTTTTTATTCAGCAAAACTATTTTCGAAATTAACATTGCTTTGAATTTCTGTAAACAGATCACCAATGCTATTGAAATAACCAGAACAAATCCGTTTTTTTTCATTTCAAACAGGTACGGAGCAATACACATGCATGTTCGTGCTTATTAAATGCCTGGGTATGCCAAACGTAACATCTATCCAAAGCTAGAAAATCCCATTGAACATTTCACGTATTTTCTCAGTCTCAAAGCACACATACTAATCATGCATACCAATTATCTACAAAGTCAACCAAAAGTAACAATGTTCACTTTTTCACTCGTATATCCTATTATCCAACAAGTTCACAAATAAATCTTTCACAAATACCTACAAACTATCTTTGTGATGATTTTCTGGGTGACACTAAAACCTTGCATGACCACAGAATTCGAATTAGCCCAGGTTGCTTATTTTTATCGAATGGAATCGTGTCTGGGGTATTAGCATTGTATCGTATCGGTCTTATCAGAATGCTTGGCGAGACAAAGAGAAAAAGAAATGCCGAATTTTCGATTGAGTTCATCTATTTTGATTTGAGACGGAATCGATTCGATGCCAAGAAGTTCATGTGATTTTACCGAAGAGGTTCGTAGAAATGAGATTAATTTTGATATCTGGGTGGCATGTTACAGAGCATGTTTTACGTATGTAATTGAAGTTGAAGGATAGCTTCTCACATGACTACTTAACAGCAATTGCATATGTACCTCACAGAAAAAAAAATCCAACTAGCATCACCTTTGAGTTCAATCAAACAATTATCATGATATGAAGAGTCTTTTGAAGCATCAATTCATCAACAATTATTTGGCCTTGTGCCAGATTCACATATGGATTTCAGTTATCTCCGGCTGAAATCAATCACCATCGACAGCCAATCGACTCAATCGCTAATGGTGCACTTAAAGCCCATCATTCAAAGAAACCCCTTTGAAAACTTTCAAAATCAATTTCCGGTCTTTCTTACCATGTTACTTAACCAAATCAGCAGCCGTACGAAAACAATGCACCGAAGATAGAATATTCCGACATTCCGTTAGAGAAGATGAATAATTGATTTCGAGTCTTCACGCCCTCCTGACGAACCACGAGGAGCCATCATGAAATATCAGACAGCACCTATACAATTTCAGCGTGCGTGCTTATTGAAAGGCGTATGAAAATCTGGCGAACATATGAGACCAACTGGAATGCTATGAAGCTAGCGAATTAGCTGGCATAAATATGGAGAATCGGGAAAATATGCACGCAATATTATGAACGGACCGGATTGCAAACAGACAACGAGACCAAAATCATTTATTTTCGTACAAAAATATAGTCCACAATAATTTTCACCGTTGGAGCTGCAGCACGCACGACACAACGGCAAAAATCAAGCAGATTGCTGTTTTGGTTAGTTTGGATGAAGCTTCTGAATTTTCTTTGGAATGTATTCAGGGCTGTTTTTCGTAGCTCTAAATATAGATGAGCTCACTCGGTTCTGGAACTCTGGGATAGCGTTTCTAGATGCTTTTGTACACTGTACTAGTACTAGTACGCACATGTGGATTGGTATTCGCTAGCCCGGAACATCACTAGAGAATGGGGTTGATGAGACTCCCTTGTGCATGGAAATTGTTTTCGGGAAATTCAAGACGAAGAAATATTTTCGTACATTATTTATCTTGTTTGGAGGAATTTACCAGGCTTTGTATGATTACATGGAGGGATTTATTAGTGTCATAATTTACCTTAAAAGTGTAAATGAGCTGACAGTAATTTCCTGGTTTCGTTGGATGTTTTTGTATGATGAATGGAAGAGTAGAGGAGATAAAAATTATTTGTGGTGTTGAAGGATATGAAATATTGATAAGAACACATTAATCAATCAGATGCAATGATTCTCTATAATATTGACAAAGGCCTGTCTATTAGATGGGATTCCTAGAACGCGGCAATGTTCACACTGTCAACTGGAGGAGATATAACTAAAAGAAATAATCAACCGTCGATGAGCACCTGGTTCGTTCCTTTTTCCACTGATTCGGAAGAAGTGGTTTCCAAGCATGATCCACGGACCTCTGGCAAAACCAATATCTTAGTTTTTATCACTAGCAGTGTCAAGGTAACCAAACTGGATAGCGATGAGAGGAGGAAGCCCGTATGTACCGAGCGGAAGCCACGAGAAACGATAGCCTCAGGAGTCAGGAGTTCAGGCATCCAATCTCGATGAAAATCCGAAGCAATGCTTCTCAGATTCCAAGGAGATTTGATCAATCTCTTTAGAATTCGAGGTAGCTTGCCAAACCCAACGCTCTGGGGGTCTTTAATACAAACTAGCAATAAGCAAACTGGGTGTAAGTATGGCCAGGCGCGAAATTGGAGGTTTTGTAAAAGAACCAGATTCCGAGCAAGTCGAGATCCAAGGCATAGGTCACTGTCGAGCCTTCTTCACCTGAAGAGATTATGCAGGTCATAAGACTCAGCATTAGAAACCTGCCTGTGTGCGATTGAAAGGCGGCCAAAGTCAACAAGTGATCCGGTGACTGTCGCCAAGTTTTGATCATTAACAATAAGGAATAATTTCCATAACGAAAGGACCGTGGCTACATGATCAATTACGGGATCAGTTTTGCTCACCTGGAGAAAAAAACTTCCGCGTCGAAGAATTCAGGATGGTAGAAATAAGCAGGCCAACTCTCAAACGGCAGGTTGTGGAAATTTGCCATTTGATGCACCTGAACCTTGTTCATGAACATCCGCATCGGAAGATGAGAGCAGTTGTATCACGACCTAAGAGCTAAATGACTGGATTGATCTCTTGGAGTTCGAATCGGGAGTTGAGTGAATGCTATTGGATCTAGATAGTAATTTACTTGACAAAGGTGAAGTTTATCCAGATTAATCTTCATTACTCCAAGGCAACGTCCACAATTCTTTTTCTCCATCTGAGTAAGAACAGAGGAGACAATGATAATTCAAGAAAGATACTAATGTCACCTGAGCTACAAGTTCAACCCAGGGTCTGTATCGTTAACCATCATAAAATCCATAGCTGTTCTTATCGTTTCAAACTTCTGTGACAAGAACAATGTTTCTATTGTCGTTGACGCGATGCCAAAGACATTCTCGCTCGCTTTATGCTACATGGCAGACGAGCCAGGCTTGCTACCTCCCAACAATCATGTAGCGCTGCTGAGTGTCTCTTACACCGACTTACGGTGGAGCTGTAGATGCGAGGAGGAAGAAGAAATAGTTCTTCACGTCTTGTACAAATGCCCCTGCTATAAGAAGAAATCAGTCTCTTGGCTTCGCAAGTCTAAACGAAGTAGCGTCGGTGGACCTGAAGAGGATCAGCCAGTTTGTCAAGAATTCGAGGTGGTTCTTAGCTTAACAAAGGGAAATACTATAAGAAATGCGCTCTTTTGTGCCTTCTCCGCGGTCTGACTGGTAATGGAAGCCAATTTTTCGTTTAGAAGGATCGAAACCGTCGAATGATTGGGAAGTCCAAGAGCCACTTGAGAAGAGAGCAGATTACCCTTAAGATATCGATATCTATCAAGAAATTGTAATATATCTAGTTTCTGGAGGAAAATTGATCGCTCATTTGGAATCTTTTCGTTACCTTTTTGGTGTTGTGTGTACATTTATTACGTTGAAAACTTTTTTCAACATCTTTTTTTAAATAAATATTTTTCTCTGTCAGCTTTAAATCGAGGATAATGGACTATAAATGGAAAAACCCTAGCGCATCAGAACCACTAGAAACACTTATGTTCGAAGAACAGTAGAGGATTTATGCAGATTTTGCGCTAAGTAATAGTATACCCTAAGCCAATTTAATTTAGATGACTTCATTGAAAGTTACAGCGATAGAAAGTTGTTTGGAGTTGTCCAGACCTTAGAAAATTTAACCATTGGTAGGGTTTACAGCGGTTGAACCAAATGTGACCTGACCTATAGCGCGGACTAAGTGAATTTAGTTCCAAGGTGTTTACATTATCCTGACCTAAAATTTCCTCGTTTCTACGTGACAGCTGTAATTTAGTTCAATTTTAGTTCGTACACTGTAATTATCTTTTCATATGTCTTTCAAACGTGATTATTTAAATGATTTTGAGTCAAACGAGAGGGTTGCGAGCATAAATTCGACGTGCATATATGATTAATAGTCGCGCAAACATCAAGGCTTAAGTCCGGTTGTGTTTAAAGCAGTATAGTCCACGACCTATTTTAGGTCAGGTCGCTTGAAATCGTATACTGACTTATTGCTTGGGTCGGGTACTGAGTGTTTACAGCAGGTGGACTAAATAATTTAGATGGAATTTGGTGTATAGTACGCGGACTAGACGTCTGCTGTAAACGCTATCATTATTTACTTATTTTCTTCACTTATTTTTAAATGCTTATGTAAGCATTTATTGGTATGGAAACAGCGAAAACGCCTCGTGCTGGCAACCCTTTGTTAGCACCGAAGCCAAAAATATGTCATATTTACCTGACGTTGAAGTCAGCCTACTCTGCGAATTTCGTATTGATCCGATGACTGCATTGGAAGTTATAGGGATACAAAGAAATTTAGGGTTACCACCCGCAAAAGTTTTCAAATTTTTAAGATCGTAATATTTGTTGTTTATTTTCACTACAAGACTACTACGATTTGAGAATTTTATGATAAAATCGCTTGCTAACGATATACCGAGAAAAAAAAACAAAACCAACCATAGCTGGCAACCCAATCATTGTTTTCCAACAAAATTTCTCTTGAGTATTGTCTACAATAAGTTCAATTTGCCATATGAGTTTCGTAATGATTCCATGGCTGCACTGGAAGCTTTAGGGGAAAGAGCTTTATTTTCCTGAGCGAATTTTCAAAATTTAGGACACTATAATTACCATAGCTGGCAGTTCCAGCCGAAATTTTCAACCAAATTAAACGTGGCTCAGAGTAAGATTCAGCGACTTTGTGAATCTGGTGACTGAATCAGAATTTATAGGGTCAAAAGCAGTTATTTTTCTTCGGGATTTTTCAAGATGGCACTACTGGCACATAATTGCCCAAATTACAAAATCGCTTCTATCAGACCTAGTCCTATTTAAAGGCAGTACATTCTGTAAATTTCAACTGTATCTGATTATTGGGTCGTGAGTTCTCGTGAACTCACGACCCACTAATCAGATACAGTTGATGGTAAAAATTTAGGTGACTTGGGGAAGGGTTACCGTTCTTGTCCGTTGTAAAATTTCAAATTTTTTACTTTGGCTATGTAGACAAAGCATAAGATTTATATATGGTTTGCTTTTTTTCAAAAAGCTACAATTTTTTAGAAGAGTCGATCATTTGAAGGTTTTATCTTTCAGCGCCTGCCTTATCTACAGGGTTTCCAGCACACTCATCAAAAGCAACACAAATTGACAAATTAATAATGTAAATATGTCCTGAAAGTTTCATAATGATTTGATAGCTTCACCAAAAGTTATCGCAATTTTAAAAAATTTCATATTTTCCCCGATCTCTTTTTAGGCATTTAGCGCACTCATGGGGTTACAAAATCCAAAACATTGTCCGATTAACATTTAAAACACGTTCGAAATTCATTTCGCTAGCTTAATTTTTGTTAAAATTATTTGTGGACAGAATAATAGGTATATTAAAAATATCACTAAAATGGCCGCCGGCGCCAAAAGGTTAAAGATAGTTGACATTTGGTGAGACCTGGACCTATTCTGCATATACATCAATGTACACTGAAAGTTTCAGCTCAATCGGATGGCGCGTGTTCGAGAAATATCCACTGAATTATTTTGATGATATATATATATATATATATATATATATATATATATATATATATATATATATATATACAGTGAAACCTGCGAAAGTTGGCCACCCGTGGGGCAAAAATGTTTGGCTAACTTTCACAGGTGGCCAGCTTATAAGGGGATCATGTTGGCCAGCTTATAAGGGAATCGTGTTAGCCACCAGGCCAACTTTTACAGTAGCCAGCTTATAACAGAATCAGTTTTTACACTGATATTCAAAAAAAAATGTTCCAACTATCTGTTTTTATTTTAATTTATAATTCATTTATTGATAAATTGAATAAATTGTAAATATACAACAAAAACACATATATTTCTTCATATTATCAAACATAAAAAAGTCAAACTTCAATAAAATACTGAATTCATTTAACAAAGTAAAACTATGAAAAAACAAACAAAGATAAATTACATACATGTTACACATTAGGTACCTTCAAAAAATTATCCAAATTTGTTTGTTTTAACATTTTCGATTTTGCACTATGCTGTTCTATTTTAGTTTTTATGTTAAGAACCTCCGAAACCAGGTTAGGTTGGTTTGCAGAAACGTACAAAAGAAGCTCGTTTACGTTATGAAGGGCATCACTCGCTGTAAGAGGACGATAATTGACAAAGGCGCCGCATTCTTCTTCTTCGGATTCACCATCTAGATCCCCTGTTTCAATAGCTTCAAACTCTTTCAAAATTTGTGCCATTATTTCATCAGGGGAATCGGCCAGAACCTCGTGAACTATTCCGCCTTCATCTGCTTTTAATATATCGTCTGCTGATAGTACAAGTTCATTTTGAATATTTTCAGGAAAGCTTGAAATTATTTTTTCCATTTGAACTTCTTCCAAAGATTCCTCCAAAGATTCTTCGGTAAGTGGAGCATCCACAGGAAATCCTGCACGATGAAAACAGCTTGTTATTGTTGATATTCCAATTTCATTCCAAGCGGAAACAAGCCATCTGATAGCATCCAAAACGCTAATCATTTTGCAAAGCTCAGTGCCTGATTTGCACTCATCAATCTTTGTTAACAGGTAAAGAAGCATTTTAGATCTGTATCTTATTTTTACATTTTGAATTATACCTTGGTCTAATGGTTGGATTTCTGATGTTAGATTGGGCGGTAAAAATTTAACAACAACATTTGAATACTGTTTTGTAGAAGTGTGGCTTGTCGCATTATCTATAAAGAGGATTATTCTTCTGTTTTGAAATTTCATTTGACGATTTATGGAATCAAGCCACGTTTCAAAAATTGTTGTTGTCATCCATGCCTTTTTGTTATGAGTCCATGTGACCATAAAATTATTCGTGTCAATTTTATTTTGACTGAAAGCTCTCGGTTTGGCAGCATTTCCTATAACTAAAGGCTTTAACTTTTCGCCAGTTGCACTGCAGCAAAAAAGAACACTTAACCTTTCTTTTGCTATCTTCCCACCTTTACATATCTCATCTTTAGAAACGAGGCTTTTCGTTGGTAGCTGCCGAAAAAATAGGGCTGTTTCATCAGCGTTAAACTGATCTTCCGGCGGATAATCTTCTACAATATGAGGAAGTTTACTCTTCCAATCGGCCGCAGCCTGATGGTCGATATTAGCACCTTCACCACAGAGAACTTTAAATTGAATGTTATTTCTAATACGAAAAGATTCAAGCCACCCGTTACTGGCACTAAAATTTGGAATTTTCAGTTCCTCTGCTAAATGTTTTGCTTTGGTTTGTATCATTGGACCACTTACGGGGATATTTTTTGATCTACATTTTTTGAAAAATGAAAGAGTGCCCTTATTGATATCCTCAAAACGAGTGTTTCTTAGCTTTCTCTTTCTCTCCTTTGATTGATTGCCCTCTGTCGCAAATAAAATTTGTTGTTTTTGAGCTTTAATATTACCAACTGTAGACTTAGAGATTCCAAATTTTTTCGCCAACGTTCTTTGCGATACTCCTTTATCCAGTTCTTTTAAAATTTCTTCTTTTTTATTAAGAGAAAGCTCAACTAGTGCTTTTCTGGGTGCCATTTTAAAATCTGAAGAATTCTGTAAATTATTTTTATAAATTTTATATTTTATGCAGTATATTTTTTACTAACCATACATAAAATTCTAATGCCTGAGGTACAGTCAACGCAGCTTATCGCGGCTTACGATGGCTATCGCAGCGAACAAAATCGTCTGATTACACTACAACGCGTTCGAATGTCAACATCCACACGACAATTTTTAATTTCGATTAAATGCGATTATTGAAATCCAAATCTTAAGGTTAATTCATATTCATATTCATCAAACTTTAATTCATATTCACCAAACAAATGTGATTGAAACTTCAGCTCACATCAAATTCAAATTCGACGAATTCTAATCCAGCGGTTAAACTTTTAAATCCAAGCACATAAAATCACAAACTGACAATATTGCATCATCTCATCCCAATACCCACTCAAAATGCAATATGATTATGTACGTATGTTTCCACAATAAAAGAAAAATTCTTTATGGCCAAGTTTAGCAGGTTACTTTACATGAGCGGTGAAAAAATATGAGCGAATATGAGGCCAAGTTTCAAGTTAGACAGGTGGACAACCTATAGAGGTAATTTGGAAATATTTTGCACTGGAGTTTCTTTGTGCTTTTATATATTGGTCAATTTCCGCAGGTGGCCAACTTACAAGAGTGGCCAACTTGACAGGTTTCACTGTATATATATATATATATATATATATATATATATATATATATATATATATAATACTGATGTTACAACTACTACAAAATCAAGTGGTGACTCTCGTTATATCGCTTTCGTCACAAAATCGAGTCAGTCGGTATCAACCATTTGAATATAAAAAGGTTTCAGTAGGGATGCTTTTCTTTTCAACGCAATAGCTTCAAGAACAAATCAATAAAACGTTTCTGAGACTTTTCTCGTCCATCTCACTTGAAGACTCAGGTGAGCACTCGATAGCTATGTACCTCCACATAAATTCAATTTGAGGAGCTCGAACATTCTCATCAGCACATGTACCACGAAAAATTCCAGACATACGATTTACAAAGCTCTCCACTTTTCTCTGTACATAGCTACCTATCTATGTACATACATCATTGAATACAAAATCAAACCATTTCAAATCGTTTCCAATTCGTCACCATTCCACCACCGTTTTGTGTATCTTTCAAATACTTATGCATGTATCCACTTTTAAAACAAACATCTACGCAATCTGTAAGTACTTATCGCCTTTTCTGCATTCGAATTCAGATTGTGCGAAAACTGTGTCGCAGTCAAGTCAATGCCCAAACCTTCAAAAGGTATGCAGCAATTGTCGTCATTCGTCAAACCAGCGAAGTCAACCTAGTGTGCGCGATTTGTTCGTTCATCATGTATTCATAGAATGAACGGTGTGACATTATTTTTTTTATCTGTAAAAACCTTTAGATACAAATATATGACAATACAGCAGTATGAAACGAAATCTAAACAACTCGGCAACTTAAAATGAATGAGCATTCACGACTTTCAAATCGCATTTGCCTCGTGCCATTTCTGAGTTTCCGACGTTCTCGTAGAGTCGACTATGCAAACTAAGCTAAGGCGTTGGAGGCTTTGGGCCTGCGACGGTGGGTACAACTTCTACAACGGCGACGACATTCTACTGACGAGGAGACGAACAGTTACGGATTAAGTAAGCTAAATTACAAACTAACTTCGTCATGTCAATATCTGTTAGAGTACAATTTTAGATTGATTTTTTGAACAGATCAGGCTAACTGGGGCCCGCTGAGAAAAGGTCTCTTGTTTGGCTTATTAAGGTTTGACTAGGGCAGGGTTCGACAGTTTGATTTATGCAATTCCACAAGCCAGAAAGTTAGTCTACCAGAAAGAGAGATATCATAGCTTTTCGCAACGAGGGTTGTGATTGAAAGAATACCAAAATATTTATGATAGTTTTCGGCCTATGGGAATTTGGTAACAAATCAGTTAGACATATTTTTAAGTTTCAATACAAACCCCCCAGCCACTTGTTATTCACGTGAGCAGCGAAGTGGACTCTCCAGCTATAAGAGTCTCGAGATTAATCAAATCCGGAGGACAATGCCATGACCTTGTCGTTATTGCGCATTCAGACCCGTATAACTGCACGCAAGCTGTTCACAAACTGGCCTCCGCAATGTACTACACACAGGCATATCAATTGGATCTAATGTCATGCAGAAAATCCACTATCGAATTTCACAGAGATATCTCATTGTAATAATTTGTGCTATGGCTTAGCTTGGTAGTCACGATTTTCAGCTGCTCGGACTATTTGCTCGAAAATCCACTACTGTGACTCAATGCCATTCAAGCCAACAGTCATCCAATTTATCTGAATGATGCCTGAAATATAATTATCTGATGAAACACATCATCAAAAGCGCCACATTCTTAACTACTCATTGACCGTCCATGTGAATATCACCACCGTCCTCTATGTGTGTGACCATCATACTTCAAAAACATTCCAGTTGCGATAATAATTAGATTATTTGCTCCAAAACAGTAACAAGAGCATCACTTTAAATTCGGATTTTGGCAAAAGTATCGTATTTTCTCTGTCCCTTCTTTATCGTTGGATTCGATCTGAATTGAAATTGCAAAGTTTTTTGGGGAAATATCGAAGGTCAAAGCTAGTTTGTGATCAGATGACGACGGCACAGCAGTGATTAGACAGGAGATGGTAATGGTGGAGGTTATAACGACGAGGTCGAGGTTTGAGCATGATGTCAGAGCACCGAACAAGAACACCATTATCAAAATGCTTGTGTCATGTCAAAGTCGGCCCCATAAAAGTTTACATACTCCCTCCTAACCCAGCTGACGAAAACGTACATATAAGTTGCGCAGGGGGGTGGCGGTAGGGTAGTAAGCTGTAAATTTCTTGAAATCGAATTTCCGCTCGCTGATTGAGGAATTGAGAATTTTCGTGAAATGACGATGGTCTTGTGTGTAAACAATTTTATTAGCTTCAATCAATTGCCGCTCGCTGAGCTGGAATTTGCGGTGAAATTCGATGTTGATAGCTCGATTTGTGTGAGTATGCCGAAGCATTTCGAATAAAAGTGTGAAAATTTTGGGGAGTTTGTTTGTAGAAGATAGTGAAATTTAAAATTAGCACTTTGAAAGAGTTTGTAGCATCGAGGTTTTGTTTGAAATTTTTATGATTTAAGTATAAGTTGATATGTTGCGCGTTATGATTGATGATTGATATTTGAATGAAGACAAATTAAAATTAAGAAAATTTTAGTTAAAATAAAGAGTTAAAAATTGTCAAATAAACAACACATTAAATAGCTGCTGTATTCTAGCTATCAATCTAATGATTCTAATATACAGGTCCCAACTGGTATCTATTATCTGCGATAAATTTGCATCCAGGAACGAACTACAGTCAGAGTTAGAACGGAGGAAAACATAGAGAGTATGTACAGAATAAAACGTAACAGATGTATTGCGTTATGTCTATTTCGAACCTCGTGGTTTGAGCACTTGGTGAAAAATATATGAGAAAAAAATATATTACTTAGGACCATAGTGTACGTTGAAGTGGAATATGAAAAAAACGCACCTAAGCATAAAAGATTACGATGCTTTCGAAAGGTTTGAAAACAAAATTTGGAGTTTTTCATTCTAGCGCCCAGCGTGGGCATAAGAGCCGGAACAAAAATACATGTTTATCCATAAAAGTCTTAATACATGAAGCGCTGTCTCTAACTGTTCAATAATTCTGGAACATTTTTTTGGATCACATTTTGAAAACGTCAAGTCAGTAAAGTTTTGATCATGCATCAATATACACCGAAAGAACGTTCCGAAATAGTGAGTCTTTGCATGCAAAGTAATCGCTCAATTGTGTTAACTCAGTGTACGAATCGTTTGTTCTGAGCCCAAAGGCGACAAAGTTCGTCATTTAACCTCATTTTTTTTCGAGCACGGGTCTGCACTGCAACAAATCACAATTAACATGCTTGACCGATTCCATGACGTTCAAATGAAACTATTAAGGCTGTTAGAAAGAGTGTAGCCGAAAATAAAAAAAAGTTTCGTATCGCCACTGAGGTCAGCATTTAATCATTAATGGGACCATTTTAAGGAAGATTCTGGAGGATGATCTTTATAGGTTTTTATACAAAGTTCAATTGTCAAAAGCTGCAGTTGTCGAAAGCTACATCACTTGCCTTATGCGAATAACGTCATTCGAATGGTTGAAGCTGAGCTGTGTTTTCAAGAGCAAATTTTGAAGACCCTCGAGGCTCATTTCATACTCTGTGGTGGTATCAACAAAAAAAATTGTCACATTAGAAGCACTGATAACCCTAATGGGATCCACGAAACTCCATTGGACGATGAGAAGGTGGTGACTGTTTGGGCCGGTGGTTTCTCGACCATGATTAAGCCATTCTTTTTCAGAGCTGGTGAGACAGCCAATGGCAATCGATATCGGTGGATGTTGACAAACATTATGCGCGAAAACGGTTTGAAAGGCTTTTGATTTTGATGGTAAGACAAGCCACATTGCGCTCTCAACGATTGACTTTTTACGTAGAAAGTTCTAAGATGTGTCACGTCCAAAAAGGTGATATTGACTGGCCACCGAGCCATCCGGATTTGACTCCACTGTACTTTTTTTTGCGAAGATTTTTAAAGAGTAAAGTTTATGCCAACAAACAAAGACTATGGACGAGCTCAAAAAGAGCATTCTGGTTAATATGGCATCGATATCGCCCGATACGCTGACTAATGTGATGGCAAATGCCAGAGTAAGATCTTGCTTTTGTCTCACAGATAAAGGCGTCCATTTAATCGATAAATATATTGTTATAGGGCAAGCTTAAGAAAAATCGAACACAGCTTTCCATATAGAGATGGCGCTTCCTGTCTAAATAAAATATATCTTATATGAACGAAGAAGAAATAGTATTATTGTCTAGTAAATTAGTATTCATTAATTTCGAAAATTTTTTGGAAAATTTGCATTTAGCGGTCAACCAGACACATATCAGTATCACCATTTTCACTTTATTGTTTTGAAATTATTTACGTAATGCTTGATCGATTTCATCAAAATTGTAGCTATGAAATTATTGCTCTAGGGAAAAAACCCGGTTGACGCTTTAATTCAATAATGTTTTTGAAGCATGCAATTTGATTTTGTGTCAAATTTAGCATTTTCAATTGCAATAGACTTACCAGTTTATAGTAAATTATGATAATATTTGTGAACTCACCTGTAAAGAAACGAAAAATTATTAAAAACAATTGTTAATTTTAGGAACATAAAAATATATAAATTCGTGATCAAAACCTTAGAATCTATCAAAAATAGTAATAGTATATTTTCTTATAATGTAGGAAGTACACATAGTTCAAAATAATTTCATGAACTCTATCAAACATTCAATCGCACAATGATTTAAAATTTTTTAAGGAAATTTATTCCCAAGCAGTTTTGATTGCATCAATTAGTGTTTTTTGCTTACAAATTAACTGGCGTCTTTGTAGACTTTTCGCTTTAACTAGCTCCAAATGTTTTCCGTGAAGGTTAAATCCCGTCATTAGGGGGCCATGCCATAAAGTCAACACTTTGTCTTCTTATCCAGGTAATTCAGGCATGAAAGCGTTGTCCTGTGGGTACGCCATTTCAAGGGACCAAAAATAATTGAGCATTGCGAAAAGGCTGTCTCCAATATTTTCTGATACGTTCTAAATGTAATTTTACGTCAGCTTAAGCTTTTTTTAAAGATAACCCGAGATCTCTTAGCGAATCGGTGAATGTTCGTCAACCTCTGCTCTGCCACATGCGTCAGGTCCACCAGCCAGAGCTCGTTGCAACAGCGCTGTTTGTTTTTTGTTTCTGAGACTTTCGGCTACTGAAACTCGCGGCTCCTGAAACTCGCGGCTCCTGAAACTCGCGGCTCCTAAAACTCGCGGCTCCTGAAACTCGCGGCTCCTGAAACTCGCGGCTCCTAAAACTCGCGGCTCCTAAAATTCCTCGCTTTTTTTCCCGGTATCACTGTTTAGGAGTCGTAGTTTCATAGCATGTACTGCTACAAGACATAAGCCAGCAATAATGCCCACCAGTCGCTTGCAGTTAGTTCAAGTTAACATTTGGTGTCTGCGAGATTGTATAATTCCCCATTTGATTATGATTACCCTGAAGGTCTAAGTTGTTCGCCACTTGACCATTTGGATAGGAACTGGGATGTCTGTCGATCCGATTTGGCGAAGACTGGCTTCTTATTGGGCTAACACACCCGCTTTCTCATTATTATCGATGCCCTTATGACCAGAAACATAGAAGTTTCTGACTTTTGAGTTGTTGCCTGGCCTATTTTGGATCTGAATGCAGTCAAGTACGCACTTTACTTTGTATGTGTAAGGTCTCAGTGCTTTAATCGCAGGTGGACTGTCTCTGAAAATGTTGATCCCAGCATCTGTAGTATCTTTGAAGCCTCTGCGTGGAAAATACTACAGTGATTAGTACTCTACAACGTGGTCTGCAGAGTAAATTGTAGCACCCACTATTGCAGCCGTGTAGATGCTAAGGACTACTATTCCCATTTTCTGATTCCATTTCTCTCCATCTTTCACAGTCGCTTGATATATTCGTTTGAAATAAAGAGCGAGGATAAAGTATTCTGTGCATTAGGTTGCTCAACATTGCTGTGGCCAAAGGAATTTGACTCACAGTATCGCGGATCCTTAAGCGTAAATAAGCAAGGATCGGATTAAGCGTACGAGCATGATTGAGGCCCAGATACTGTGGGGAAACGACAGAGTGTGTAGAACATCTGCTCACAGTCTGTCCAGCACTAGCGAGAAGAAGATTCGAGCTACTTGGCTCTGCTCTTCCTTCCACCATGGACATCACAAATGTCCCGTCAAGGAACATATCCAGGTTCATTAGAAGCCTGAACATCCTATAGGACATAACGCAAAGGAGGCACAATAGACCCAGGAGGTCGCAGTGCTAGGGTCCCTCTGGACCCACTCCAGGCCATCATCATCATCATGATTGAGGCCCCATAATTTACCCAGCATGCTCACGTTTCTGCGTTTCTTGTCTTGTTAGCTCTTTTCTCTGGGTTTATTTTCCAGGGGAGCTTACTGTCTAGAATGATGCCTAAATATTTAACGTGTAACTTCAGATTTAATCAAACTTCACGCAACTTGATTGGGACGTTCTCAGGAATGTTGTATTTAATCGCGAAGAGTATAAGTTCAGAGTTGATGTCTAGACGTAAGGTGTTTACTCACTCATTAAACAGCCCCCAGAACATACACAATGAGCTTACCATGGGTATGCGGGAACTTTTTCAAGACAAGAATTGCACTGTCATAGGCTTAGAGCCGGTTTAGACGAGCGGTTTTTTGCTGGATCCAGCACGAGCTTTCAGGCAAGAGAAGTGAAGGACGGAACGGAACAGCGAGCACGACTGATATAGTTGGCCATCGAGCACGGCAGCGATTTTTCTGTCCTTTTCTTAGAAAAAATTTGAGGCACAGACATTTTTTTGGTAGAAAGCAGTCTGTATATCTATAGCCCAGTGCAATCCTACATAAAAAAGGCGAAACTTCGGAAAAATTAGGGGAAAGCTGAATTTTGGTATGAACCTTGGTACTGGTGTGTTGAACAAAATGTCAAAAGTCCCCATCGATCCGAGTGCTGCGTCACTTTTTATACGGGGTCAAAGGTCACCAAAAGTGACCTTTCCTAAATATCTCAGTAACGGTCAATTCTT